>OAMR01000042.1:909722-924707 GCA_900205405.1 Echinochloa crus-galli
CGCCCTGCCGCCGCCATCCCAGGGGCCGCCGGGCTTCCGGCCGCGCCCTCCGGCGGCGGCGAGGTCGGGGATAGGGAGGATGGGGGGCGGCGGCGGCGGTGGCTAGGGTAGCCGCCCGAGCCGCCCAAGGAGGGGCGACGCGGGGGCGAGATCCGCTCAGAAACTCTTGTAGTTACCACCTGGAGTCATACATACCATGGAACAGAAATGCCGAGCCTTCTTATGGACAGGTGAGGAAAAAAGCAATGGCGGCCAATGCAAAGTCGCATGGGAAACGGTTTGCCTACGCAAGGATCAAGGGGGCCTAGGCATTCGGGACTTGTCACGGCAGAATGACTGCCTCCTCTCAAAGATGCTTTTCAAGTTACATGAATCACCAACGACTCCCCGGCAAATTTGGTTTCACTCCAATTATGGCTGGCTCAGTGGCCGAGATCTTGGCGATGCTCATCATCTTGGGCACTCCGGTGTGGAAAGCCCTTCTGGCATTGTTACCTACCTTCAGAGAACAGACTGCTGTGCTCATTGGTGATGGAAGCATGACGTCTTTCTGGCACGATCATTGGCTTGGACCTGCTCCCTTAGCGACCTTAATGCCAGCGCTCCATTCTTTCACCACTCGCCCAAATGCATCGGTCAGAAACTTACACGAAGCGCAGTGGGATCTCTATTTAAAGCCAAGACTGTCAGCTGCTGCTACTCAGGAATTATCCGACCTCATGGTAGCACTCCATGGGGTTCACCCCCAGCCTCTACAGCAAGACAAGCGGTGCATGAGGACATCTCTCCAACCATTCTCCACTGCAAACTTGTATTGGGCTTCCACGCCGGTGACGCCTGACGATCCCTTGGCTTTCAGAGTTTGGCACAATTATGCTCCCCCTCAAGTCAAGCAGTTCATGTGGCTTGTTCATCGACAAAGATTACCGACGCGAGTGCTTCTCCATCACAGAAACATCACCGATTCCTCCGCCTGTGCCTCATGCGCCTCACCAGAAGACCAACACCACCTCTTCATGGACTGTTGCCAAGCCCGAGCAGTTTGGCAACTGCTCTGCCCGGCTTACAACATGTCCCAGGTCTATTTCCATGATCTTTGGGACCACTCCCTGATCCAAGGCACTGACCAGCAGATGCAATCTACGGTCATCTCCTCCATCTACTGGAACATCTGGAAAGCCAGGAACGCAAAAGTGTTTGATAACAAAATCATTATGGCACGAGCCGTAGTTCGGAATGTGGCAGCTGACATCCACCTTTGGTCCTGTCGTGCGAGGAACCGGGACAACGTCATTAGACTGCGGGCGTGGAGTGATCATCTGTTCCATGTAATAGGATACCGAGCTGCCTGTCTATCTCTTTCTACCCCTCACCTCACAAATCCTTGTATGCCCCAAACTTTCCATATTAATACAATGTTCAGCTAGGCAAATTGCCTGCCGTAGTTCCGCTCAAAAGAAAATATGTATTCTTGGAAGCCCAAACAAGTAGCGTTGACGCAAAAATCGAGTGGTGAGCTTCTTGCACTGCTCCATGAGATACAGAGACAAGGCAACACTTGACCACACAGCCTCGTTACATACATGCGTCAATCTATAAAACCACGAACAGAACATCTCCTTCATTGAGAGTTGAAACGAGTGTAATAGAATATCTCTATAGTTTTTTTATGCTGGTGATCTTCTCCTCCGCACCCTGAGTATAGCAAAACTAGCAAGGTAACCCATACAATTTGTGCAAATAGCTCGTTTCTATTTTGCTAGATGGAGATAATTTTTCTAATGATGTATTTATTTATTTTAAAATACCCTAAATCAATATTTATGATATCTATATTTTCTTCACCAGTCATATTTTTTAATTCAAAAAAATTACTTATAAAAATATATTCATGAAACTAGTAAAATTGTCCATAAGTTGCAACGGGAGAGAGAAAATCATCGACGCCCCTAGCCTAATACGAGAATCAATATACATTTCCTAGGTCTATTCGATCTAAGAAGATGACATAGCTTATTGCAAAAATTGTAATTTATTACTTAGTTCTACCCTTTTTCGATAGAAATATGGTAGGTATCACACCCTAAAATTTCTGAATTTTAGGATGTGAATAGTAAAGCTCAATTAATACAATATTTTTCTCTAATTTTAAAAAAATTTCAAGCTTTATATACTCATCAGGGAATTTAGTATAGAAAAATTTTGTTTTCTAAATTAAATTAAAACCATATAGGTTTTAAAGTTCTTTGCCTTGCATCCATGCCAGATGCATTTAGTGGCTTTATGTGTGCAGAGTTTTTAAAAATGCGTTTAGAAGGCTAATGGGATTTTTTCTGGAATTTATCCCTATTTCTCTATAGCAATGTCCAATTTTTGGATTGTGCTAAAATATTTTTGCTGAGCTCCAAATTCATCGTTTGTGTTCCTTGTGACCAACTCTACCTCCGTGGTTCTAACCGGGGATTATTAAAATTGTCAGAATATCTTCATAACTTAAGTGATTTCTCTAGAATTTCCTAGAATTACCTTTGCAATGAAAATGGTTTCCTGAAAATAAAAAAGGAAAAACATCCACATGTCTGGTTTGGCTGCAATTGTGTGGGCTATCTGGAAAACTCGAAACAATGTTTGTTTTGAAAACAAAGTGATTAGATCTCCAACTGAGATTTTGTTCCTGACGTGTTCCTTCTTATCCTATTGGGCAGGTCTGTAGAAGGAGGCTGACAAAGGAGTCTTGGAGGAGGGAGCAGAAAGACTCAAGGCGGCTGCTCTTCATTTCTGTTGTTTTCTGGGTTGTCTGACGTTTTGTGCCGGTTAGGCTATCCAGTTACTACCCTTGGTGTGGTTACTGGTTTAGCTGGTGTTTTTGAATTGATTGCTGGGATCGTCTGTCAGACAGTCGGCGACTGGAAAACGGTTGTAATTTCGTTGCCTGTACATTGAGAATGAAATTCGGGTATACCCGTTGTGGAAAAAAAGGGAAAAGGAAAAGAACCTAATCCATTATCTGGACCGACCCATTATCTGGACGTAAACGTTGTCCTCAAATCAAGAAAAAAATCTGGACCTAACCTATCCTTAATCCACGTGACCACGTCCTCTCTCTATTTACAAGTTGACCCCTTATCGCTTGCGCTCGTTCTCCTCTCAATTCTCAGCGCCGCCGCCGGCTCCTCTGTTCTTCTCCAACCGAAAGCAGCAGCTTCTCCTCCTCAGATCGGCAGGCAGCGGCAGCAGCAGCCACAAGGTCCACGCCAATCATCTCATCCCCAAAAATCACAAGGAGCAGCAACACAATCACGCACCAGCACCATGACCGGTCAATTTCCCTCTGTCCAAATTCTCCCATGCATGCGAGATACAAAGCCATAGCTCCTCTTGTCCACCGGCGTGTCCAGCTGCAGCATGCTGTGAAGAAACTGGCCGCGATGAACAAGGGAACTACACGCAAGGATATAGGAGCCGGACCAGGGAGTAGCATGACGCCGACCCGAAGTTGCACTGGAACTGCTTGACGCCGATCTAGTCGTCCTCTACAACAAGCCGACACCACTCTTCCCTGGGGCGTCGAGCACCTAAACATCTGCCGAGACCAAGCAGGCTCATCGTTATCCCACAGCGCCTTCGTCAATCTCGTCTTACCCTATGTAAGTTCTGTTCGAGATTCTCCCTTTCTTGTAAAAGTTGCTGACAAGGATGATCTCCCGTAGTGCTGTCCTGTGCATTAATTACAAAAGGAAGGGAATGGAGTTCTAAATGAAGTATATTTGCAAAATCTTTTAGGAATGAGTGTAACTTTGCGCGACGACGAATGTAATGAGACGAATTAATCTATGTCTTGCTACACTAATGCTACAGTAACCATCCTCTAATCATGCGGTCAAAGGCCTCATTATAAAGGTCTCATGAAATAGTCCAATGTTGTGAAATTAGTTTTATAAACTGACTTTTATTTAATACCCTTAATTATTGATCGGGGGTGGAAAAATATTTCCACTCCAAACAAACACGGCCTTGGGAACGGCAATAATGCAAAGATATGTTCCTGATGTAGTTCTTTGCCACTGGCCTTGTTTAGTTTCCTCAAAAACCCATATTTTTCATCACATCCATATCACATCGCCATTGTTATAATCGCGCAGCGGGATTCGGCCCGTGCCGCTGCTCCCCCGGGCTGGCGCAACATTATGCCCAGGTCCAACGGAGCTACAACCAACAATGCTCAGGCCTAACTCAACCCAAAAGACTAGCCTGATAGGTAAGGACTGTCCTCGCCTTATATGTTGTGCCCCCCATCATCAATTTCCGATGTGGGACTAAACCTAACAATCTCCCCCGTCACACATCGGACCCAACTCTTCCATTAGAAGAGGCTATCAACAGGTCCAGAGTTTAAATTCTCCAGTGGAGGCACCTGGAGACTTTCGGGCCAGCGCGACATGAAGCCCAGGTCCAACGGAGCTACAACCAACAATGCTCAGGCCTAACTCAACCCAAAAGACTAGCCTTATATATTGTGCTTCCCCATCATCAATTTTCGATGTGGGACTAAACCTAACAATCTCCCCCGTCACACATCGGACCCAACTCTTCCATTAGAAGAGGCTATCACAGGTCTAGAGTTTAAATTCTCCAGTAGAGGCACCTGGAGACTTTCACGGGCTCCCACGTCGTCAGATGTGACCAATGAGATTTTTCTTAGGTTTCACGACCTTCGGCTCTGATACCATTTGTTATAAACGCGCAGCGGGATTCGGCCCGCGCCGCTGCACCCCCGGGCCAGCGCGACATTAAGCCTAGGTCCAACGGAGCAACAACCAACAATGCTCAGGCCTAACTCAACCCAAAAGACTAGCCTTATATATTGTGCTTCCCCATCATCAATTTTCGATGTGGGACTAAACCTAACAGCCATCACATCGAAATATTAAATATAGCAAATGACGCATGCATGAAACACTAAACTTAGATAAATAAAAAAACTAATTGTATAGTTTTGATGTACACAACGAGATGCATAGTTGGTGCCAAACTTTGGACCGAACTTTGAATTTGGTAATAAATTCGACACTGTAGTATTTCGTTTGTATTTATAAATAATTATCCAAATATTGATTAATTAGGTTCAAAATGTTCGTCTCGGAAAGTACAACAAAACTATACAATTAGTTTTTAATTTTATCTACATTTAATACTCCAAGTATGTGCCGATATTTTGATGTGATTTGAATCTTTGTTTTTACACAATGCAATTTGGGTGAATTTGAAAACTAAACAAAGGCATAAGATGGATGGCAATGCCTTTCGGTTGACCCTGCCTGCTGCAATGCAATGGATGGCTGCACCTGTGCACTTACCATTCTTTTATAGTCACCTAATTGCAAACTGCATTTTCCAGTGCTTTGCCTCGTGAAAAACTACCACTACAAGTTCGTATCCTATATTATCTTGCCAGAATAACCAGACTACTCAAAAGCCGTAGAAGCCGATCAGTTTGCAATAACACGTACATCATTATTCCATCCTGGTCCAATAATAATCTTTTTCCTTTGAAAACCCATAACTTTTCCGTCTTAATTCATTTAGTGATCTTTGCGCTCTTTCAAAATTTTAGTACGCTCTTTCAAAGTTTTTCTTTTGATTGGTATACTATTCTTAGTTGTATATTATTTATTTACTTGTTTAGCTACATGTTTGTGCTCGATAATTGTTACGAGTAGAGGAACTTCGTTGAGAGATTTGAAGATCAAGAATCCAAGAATCTGAGCAGCTATATTTTGGATAAAGGCAAGTGTATTATGTTCACGCAATATCCTAATAATATTAATTTCACCATCCATGCTTGCGTCTTAATTTGATGGTTCCTAATTAAAAATATGCCTACCACAAAAATGATCATATGTGAAACCTAGGTTTTTATATTCCTGTTGGGTAGCTATGCTTAGTTGTTTTACTTGGTTATATGCTGGGAAAATACGATAATTATGTTAATGATGAACTTTATTATATACCTGGATATGCTCCCTTAATTACAAGATCACTTGCATTAATTGAAACATGGAGAACCACCCAGGAAAACAGTGCAATCATGTGAATCATATGGCTCTGGTCTTAACTGATTAATTAATTAGAAGATTTCAGTGTTGTGTTGGTAGTGTAAGTTGGGCGGTGCTGGGACAGAAGCGATGTCTTCCTACTACCGGTACGGATTGTGTAAGCGGTGCGGGGAAGGAAGGGGCGTACCTGCAAGGAAGGGGACCAACACATACTGAATGATTCTTTGTAAAGGCTTCATAGCATCCCTGTGCGGTCACACCTCGGTACTGTGATTTGAGAGGTTTGGACACCTCGGCATGGTTGGGTTAAAGTTCTTTTGAACTTTTATGCGGCTTGTGGTGAAAGTGTACAACGTCCGCAGAGTGAAACTGATATATCAGTCGTGCTCATGGTGAAGATGTTATGTCCAATGGCCATGATAGGGATAATCATCACCACCAGGAGGAGAGGCTAGATCATCATAGATGAGAGGGACGAACACGCGAGGGGAACTAGATTGATTGTTTCTTGCTTGTTTTTGATTGATACAACTCATCTTTTTAAATAGAGAGGCTTACTTAACCCTAAGCAATAGACTCCCAATTTGGTACTAACCCTAACATGCTACATTCACTTGCGGGTAATGTTCACGAGTACCAAAGGCCTATCTAGCCCAGAGGCCCACCCATAACACTTCACACCTCCTTTCAAGCAGCTCATCCTTGAGCTGCAGACAGACTAGAGGTGCAAATGTAGCAAAAACGACTCAGAAATAAGCCTTTTACATCTCAGCAATATTTCTTTATTCATAACTAAAAATAAATTTCTTCCCTACCCATCCATCACAGAATGCAGGAGGACCCTATCCTAAAGCTTGAAGTGACAAAAGTTCCTTGTTCCTGTGATCTTGAAATAAAGCTTGAAACTTGGCATCCGTCTGCTGCATGTGAATATATTGCTCATAGCGACTCAGCCACGGCAGAGGATCCTCCTTGCCATCGAAGCACGGGAAATCGAATTTGAAGAAACGCAGCACCATCCCATCCAAAGCACCTAGCGCAGCAGACGAACTGGAGGCGTGGGAGACACGAGGGTGCACGACCTCGTTCATAGCCAGTTTGGGCAACAAGTCTTGGCCATGCACGAGCTATCCATCGAGGTCGAGGATTCAACGCTCACCCAAGTGTGGCGGTGGCGGCGGAACCTCCGCGGCCTTTGGAAGAATTGGCGCACCAGAGGCGGCGGTCGAAAGCTCGGTGGCGGCGGTAGCGGCGGCCGTGGCAGGATCAGCAGCAGGCAGGGTGGAGTCCGCAGATGCATCGCCCACAATGCCCTTCTGGCGCTCAAGACGTGCAAGACGATCTATGACGCCCGTGAGAGCGGTCTGGATGGCGAGGGCCGTTTGACCGCCGCCAATCCATTGGAGACGAGGGCGACCTCGTCTGAGATGACCTTGATGCATCGGTTGATTCCTGGCGTAGCCTATCTTCCTGCTCATTTAAGAGCCGCTTGATTTCATCTCCCACAGGTCCAGCCATCGAGTTATCTGATACAAAGTTGTTATGTCCAATGGCCATGATAGGATAGCCGGATGGAGTCGGCTATTAGGGTTGACAGGCTAGATCATAGATGAGAGGGACGAACACGTGAGGGAAACTAGATTGATTGTTTCTTACTTGTTTTTGATTGATACAACTCCTCTCTTTAAATAGAGAGGCTTACTTAACCCAAAGCAATAGACTCCCAATCTGGTACTAACCCTAACCTGCTACAGTAACTTGTGGGTACTGTTTACGGATACCAAAGGCCCATCTGGCCCAGAGGCCCACCCATAATAGAAGAGCGGCTTGGACCCTCACATGATTAATATATTTGAACATGGTTATGAGTTATTATGCTTCTGTTAATTGTGGTTTGGTGTAAACTTATACTTGCTAGTAATTAGGTGCTAATAAAATCTGACCAACTTAAAATGCTTACTGCATTATGTCATTATGTCAGCCAACCCTTTTACCTTAGCCTTGTATGTCATATTACATTTGCTGAGTACATCATGTACTCACACTTGCTGTTTTCCTCACGCTTGCTGTTTTCCAAATTATTTTTGTTCCATATAAACGTATGCTGCTCAAAAACAAAAAGTGTAGTGGAGAATCACGAAGATGGTGTTGAAGTCTAGGTGTACGTAACCCCCAGTCGACTGCCTGTGAAGTTTGGACTGCTTGTGAAGTTTGGAGCCTTGGTTTTTATGACACGTTGTATACTTTGATAGATTCGTAAGTTATTTATATTTATTATTTTACATGATACTGTGTCTGTTAGTCACTACTGGTTTACTATATGTGTCATGTGGGGCCTCCAGTACAGACGCCGTGGCCGTGCACGCGAGGGAGATCAAGGCGGCGTTGGTGTGCCACAGGAACCTTCCCCAACTGGTGGCCAGATTTTAGGGAATAAGATTAGTTTGTTTTCTTTACGTTTCCTTAGTTTGCTTTGTTATAAAAGCATTGTAAACAGATGATGGAAGTTAAGAAAGGAATTATCAATCTCCCCAAACCCTCCTCTCTACTCTTAATCTCATCTCCTTCAACATTGGTCGTCCAGGGAAGAATGCCGGCGACAGTACTTTCTCCGGCTACGAACTCCGTAGTCGGGGACCCGCTATCTTGGGGTTTGACGCCCTTGACAACCTGGTATCATGTTCCAGCCCCTCTGACAGCGTTGCTACGAAAGGATGGGTTTGCTTGGACCGAGGAGGCTTCCACGGCTTTTGACGCGCTCAAGACGGCTGTGATGACCTCTCCCGTCCTCGCCCTTCCAGTGTTTTCGCAGCCCTTTGTTGTGGAGTGCGATGCCTCAACATACGGGTTTGGTGCGGTGCTGCTTTAGGGACAACATCCGGTGGCATTCTTCAACCGTCCAGTTGCCCAGTGCCATCGCTCTCTGGCGGCTTATGAGCCGGAATTGATTGGTCTTGTGCTTGGTGTCCGATATTGGCCACCATATTTGTGGGGGCACAAGTCGTGGTGCGGACCGACCACTTTAGCCTCAAGTACTTGTCTCGATCCCTCATCATCATTGGGTCGGAAAAATGGTGGGTTTTGACTTCTCTGTGGAATACAAGGCTGGCTGTGCCAACGTGGTGGCACTGTCTCGGCGCGATACTGAAGAAGCTGCAGCCTGCGCCATCTCGGGTCCTCGGTTTGTTTTCATTGACAGGTTGCGATAGGCGCATGACACAGACCCAACGCTAAGGGTGCTTTGCGATGAGCTCATGGTTGGACAACGGACGACGTCGTGGTCGCTCGTTGATGGCATGGTGGCATTTAGGGGCCATCTTTATGTTCCGTCAGGGGTCCCGCTACTCCAAGATCTGCTGGCCGCCATTCATGAAGATGGCCACGAGGGTGTTCAGCGTACACTGCACCGGCTGAGTCGTGATTTCCATTTAACAAATTTGCGCTCTGTATGTCTAGGATTTTGTTCGAGTTTGCTCCATATGTCAACACTATAAGTTGGAGCACTTGCATCCAACGGGTCTGCTTATGCCACTGCCGGTACCTACGTTAGTTTGGGCATATGTTGGTCTGGATTTCATCGAAGCTCTACCGTGTGTGGGTGCCAAATCGGTGATTCTGACATTGGTCGATCAGTTCAGTATGTACTGCCATTTTATTCTGCTTGCTCACCCGTATTCCTCGCAGTTCATGGCACATACATTCTTCTTAGAGATCGTGCATCTCCATGTCATCCCACAATCCATGGTCTTTGGCCGTGACCCGGTGTTTACTTCGGCGTTCTGGAAGGAACTCATGCGGCTGACAGGTACCAAGCTCCATATGACCACAGCCTTTCATCCATAGTTGGATGGCCAGACCGAGGCCGCTGACAAGGTCATTTTCATGTACCTCCGGTGTCTTACCGGTGATCGTCCTCGTCAGTGGGTGAGATGGCTACCTTGGGCTGAGTATATCTATAACACTGCTTACCGGACTGCACTTAAGGATACGCCGTTCCATGTGCTCTACGGTGGGGATCCTCCGTCCATCCGTTCATATGAGCCGGGTGGCACTCGGGTGGCCGTAGTGACTAAGAGTATGGCCGACCGGGACGAATTTTTGGAGGATGTCCGCTACAGAGTGGAGTAGGCCCAGGCGGTTTAGAAGCATCAGTATGACAAACGTCACAGGGAGGTGGTGTTTGCTGTGGGTGATTGGGTTTGGCTTCGCCTACGTCAACGTTAGGCCGCATTGCTGTAGGTGCCGACCACAGGGAAGCTGAAACCGCGCTACTACGGTCCGTATTGTATCATTGCCATCATCAATGCCGTGGCTTATCACTTGGAGCTTCCTGCCCATGCTCCGTTGCATGATGTTTTCCAAGTGGGCCTTCTCAAGAAGTTTGTGGGGACTCCTCCGTCAGCACCACCGGCCTTACCATGTATCTATCATGGTGCAGTTGTGCCTGAGCCAGAGAGTGCGGTGCGTCCGCGCCTTGCTCATGGTGTTCGTCAGATTTTGATCCAGTGGAAGGGTGAGCTTCCGGCATCAGACACTTGGGAGGATGTGGACACCTTCATTCAGAAGTATCCTGCTTTTCAGCTGCTCATTTGAGGCGGGGGGGAGGGGGGGGGATGTCATGTGGGGCCTCCAGTACATACGCCATGGCTGTGCACGCGAGGGAGATCAGGGCGGCGGCGGTGTGCTGCAGGACCCTTCCCCAACCGGTGGCTAGATTTTAGGGAATAAGATTAGTTAAACGGACGATGGAACTTAAGAAAAGAATTATCAATCGCTCCAAACTCTCCTCTCTACTCTTAATCTCATCTCCTTCAACATTGGTCTTCCGGGGAAGAATGCCGGCGACAGTACCTCCTCTGGCTACGAACTCCGTATTCGGGGACCTGCTGTCTTGGGGCTTGATGCCCTTGGTAATATGTATGAAAACTGATCCTGACATACATATGGTGTACCTCTGGTTTTATTTTTAAAACCGGGTGTGACAGTAGGAAAACAGAACTATTGTCGAAACGCATGAATGAAGACGGTCCAGTGTTTATTGGATTGGGTTGACACACCAACATCTCGTAAAAATGTTTATTCATTTATTTGAATTAGACTGCTGAAACTCCCAAGATCACAATACCCTTAGTAAGTGTTGTTAGCATTGATTCCAGCCTCTGCCATCACCAATCAGACAATATTTTGGATGGTAGTGTACACCGTCTAGTTCCTAGTACAAATTAAGATACTCATATCTGAGAAACATATAGCAAGTGCATATGTCCTGTCGTTTGGTGCCGTCATAATCAACCAATCCCCATCGCTCATAGAACATTAGTATTGCCGCTACTCTCTCATTTATTATGTCATGGGGCACGTGGAATCACATGAATTTACAAAACTACTACTCCATCTATTTATTTTTACAAGGCACGATTTTACTTGGTATATATGGTCTTCTAATTTATATTTTGACCATTCATTTATTTAACATTATATTATTTATGGTTATAAACTTATAATCACTAAAGAGTATATTTGATTACAAATCCAACTATATCAAGTTTGCAATATAAAAATTAAAAATTGTTAGCTAAATTATTGGTCAAATATTGTAAAGTTTGAATTTTAATATTCGTGCGTTGGAAAGATAGATGGATGGATGATGTATAAACTTGTACTAACAAAAAGAAACGAGTGGTGGTCTTAAAGAGTATTACTTCCGTTTTTAAACAGCTTGTCTTAAATGTTATGCATATTTAAAAAACTGAGGAAGTAGTGTTTACTGCTACGAGAATGTATACATCATTTTACCATCAACAACCGCATTGCGATTCCTGTGTTTTCTATATTATCTTTTTATTATTATTCTTTAAACGTACACATAGAGGCAACGTTGCGAATAGTCCTGCTTGTCTTTGTCTGGCATTGCAAATATCTTGTCAAAAAAAAATCTTTGCAAATAAAACGTGTCGTTGGCTGGCTACATCAGACGGCTGGACACACCAATCAATGATACGTTGATGTGCTACAAATAATTTCGCTGGTCTGGTTTCTTAGTTGATGGTTGTCCTACTATCCATGCTGCGACGATGCCAGGTGCTTCAAGTCGATGTTAGCAGAACTAAAAGTTTATAACCCTGAACTAGGATTTCTGCAGGCACTTGGAACTTGCAGGTCTTGGATCGATGAAAAACTTGCATGACTTAACGAGCTATTACTCATCCATGCTGCTACTCCACCGAGTTGCTTGCTCCTGCAGTAGAAGTTACTCCTGAGCTCACGGCCTCCCACCAACATCCATCATCAGGTTACTCCTTTTTCTTTTTTAATAACTCGCTGGCTTAATAATTATTGGCCTCATACATCTCACGATGTAGCAGCCGGGATATATAGTTTCATTTTCTTGATGAAATAGATTTCCCTTTATCGAAAATAACTCGCTGGCTTTGCTGGAAGGTTTCTAATGAACACAAGAAAGTAGACGAGCGTTCTTGATAGAAATAGAAGGTCAGCTGTGCTGAGGGATATAAATTACCTCTTTCTTCATTTAGTCAACCGGGAATAAAAAGAAACGTATGTGCATTCGAGGTCTGAAACTGAATTTGTATGCATGTACTTATTGGGATATACTGCAGACAAGAGCAATGTCCTTCATCTCCTTGCTCTAAAAAAGGCACTACTTGCAAGAAAATAGATTTTGTCAGAATTCTCTTAACAAAAGGGTGGGATCAATATGAATGAGTATCTATGCTCAGCAACAGAAAGAGAGAAATTCAGATCGAAGAAACTGGCAAAGAGAATCATGCTGCTATTTATTATTTAGACAAAAAAACTTGATATTATCCTAATTGTCATCTGTTCCTTTGTCATTATCTATAGCCACCTGAGAAGTAGGAGTGCAAACTGGCCTCATTTCTCAACCCCAGAACATCACATGGATGCACAAGATGAGGAGAGGCCACTGATTCGTCACTTACCTCAACAGGATCAAAGTTCAGAGTTTACTAGCGATGGGACGGTTGATATTAACAACAAGTGTGCTGTAAAGCAGAGCACGGGAAATTGGCGAGCATGCTTCTTTCTTCTAGGTACTTTGTCCTCCGTATTTAACTCCCTTGTTCAACCTACATATAGTTAACCTATTTTTGAGTCTTGAACATGCCTTGACTAGGTGCTGAATTCACTGAATGTGTGGCCTCGGCCGTGATCTCGAAGAACATAGTCACTTACCTCACGGGTGTGCTCCATGAGAGCAATGTCGATGCTGCGACGACCGTGTCCACATGGATCGGTACTTCATTCTTAACGCCGCTCATCGGAGCCTTCTTGGCCGACACATTCTGGGGAAGATACAGGACAATAGTAATCTTCCTCTCTGTTTACGCCGTTGTAAGTCACAACAAGCAAGCAATGTACCAATGCACGTAATATCAATCCATGCTCCATTAGGAATTCTGAATTGATCGACTCTGTTTTGTCAGGGGATGCTCACCCTGACAGTCTCAGCCTTTCTCCCACTGCTCATGGGCTCATCCTACGAGCTCAGCATTCATCGTGTCGCCGTGTATCTGGGGCTCTACCTTGTCGCCCTAGGCAACGGTGGCATCAAGCCCTGCACCTCAGCCCTTGGTGCTGATCAGTTCGACATGACCGACCCGGTGGAGCGGGTGACCAAGGGCTCATTCTTCAACTGGTACTACTTCTCAGTAAACATTGGCTCGCTGCTGTCGGCAACCGTGGTCGTCTGGGTTCAGGACAACGTTGGGTGGGGTATCGGGTTTGCGATCCCGACGGTACTCATGGTGTTTGGGCTCGCCGTGTTCGTCGCCGGTAGCAAGGTTTACAGGTATCAGAAAGTGGGAGGGAGTCCTCTGACAAGAGTCTCCCAGGTGGTTGTTGCAGCTGTGAGGAACTACAATTTGGCGCTGCCCGAAGACTGCCCTGCTCTGCTTGAGGTGCCTTCCCCAACTGAACCTAATTGCAAGATTCAACATACAAGTCAGTTCAGGTAATCAGATTGCATTGCATCGAAATGTTTCTGAAGAAAAGGTTGCAAATTTTGATCTTAAAATTGATCACACCGTCGATTCAGTTAAACAACAACTAGTGATTTGTACTAATCAGAAAGATCTCCTATGCACAATGTCACTTGAACATTTTGTAACATGTGACCTGGAAGATTCAAAATTGGCATAGAACTGATATTTACTAGTGTCCAGGTTCTTTGACAAGGCTGCCATTGTCGTGCCATCATCGAGCAAGGAAGGCGACACGAGCCCGTGGAGGCTCTGCACTGTGTCTCAGGTTGAGGAGCTGAAGATGCTGCTCCGGATGTTCCCCGTCTGGGCATCCATGGTGCTCTTCTTCGCCGCCACAGCGCAGATGTCATCCACGTTCATCAAGCAGGGCGCTGCCATGGACAACCGCGTCGGCCCATTCACCGTGCCGCCGGCGTCACTCTCCACCTTCGAAGTCATCAGCGTCATGGTCTGTGTCCCCATCTACGACGCCGTGCTGGTTCCCCTGGCCCGGCGCGCCACCGGCAAGGAGCGCGGCCTGTCGCAGCTGCAGCGCCTCGGCGTCGGCCTCGCGCTGTCCGTGGCCGGCATGGTGTACGCGGCGCTGGTGGAGGCGAGGCGGCTGGTGCTCGCCCAGACCTCGGCGGCGATGAGCATCATGTGGCAGGCGCCGGCGTTCGCCGTGCTCGGCGCCGGGGAGGTGTTCACGGCCATCGGCGTCCTCGAGTTCTTCTACGACGAGTCGCCGGGCGGAATGAAGAGCCTGGGTACGGCGCTTGCGCAGCTATTGGTCGCGGCCGGGAACTACCTCAACTCGGCGGTGCTCGGCGCCGTCGCGGCCGTCACGGCACGCGGCGGGAGACCCGGGTGGATCCCGGACGACCTGAACGAGGGGCACCTGGACTATTTCTTCTGGTTGATGGCTG
>OAMR01000042.1:936424-949481 GCA_900205405.1 Echinochloa crus-galli
CGCGCCGACCCACCCTTCCTAACCGATGGCAAAGCCTCCCACCCAACGTCCGCCCCCGCTGAGCCATCGCCGCCACCGGTCCTCCACTGCCCCCACCCCCTTCTCCTCTACGGCCTTTGGCCATTGGGGCCCTAGCCTGAAAACCCGAAACCGTAACCCTAACAGCAGCCAGCCTCGCCCACCACCCGCGGCTGGCGGCACCGTCACCACCAAGCCACCCCCGCCCGGCTCCCACTTCTCCACCGGCTCCTGCTCCTCCACGCTCGCCGGTGCATGGCAGCCTGAGCAAAGGAATAAGATGGAAATCATGCAGCCCACGTTGGCCGCACGAATCTCAAACATTGGAAGCCAACGGGTCCAAAAAGCTTTGGGAGCTAGATAGGAATCCTAGCTGAACTGAGGTTGAAGACGCTTTCCATAGGCGCAATGGAGCTTGGACCTTGGACCTTGGGCTGTTCCGGACTCAAGCCGGTAGCACCCACTGGCCCAGTTGACATGATGTCACTCCGATTCGCTTCCCTTTCTTTTATTTTCTTGCCTAGCACCTAGCTCGATTGAATATTCCCATTTGTACTTGCAGACAGGGTGACTTTTGGGCTTGGCATCATGAGAAAATGGGAGTGTATTCGGTCAGATCGGCGTATCGAATGTTGGTGATTAATAAGGAAAGAGCAGACAGGGTGACTTTTGGGCTTGGCATCATGAGAAAATGGGAGTGTATTCTCGTGGAGGTTAGCACATCATTCTCTCCCCACAGGTGAAACTCTTCATCATAGAAATATGACTACCCATGATTGTTGTGCCATTTGTGGAGCACAAGATTCATGGAAACATTTGTTGATTGACTGCAATCTTGCTAAGTATGTTTGGGCACTTGAGGATGAGGTAGTGGTGGATCAGGTGAGCAGTATTCAAGAAACACATGCACGAGGCTGGCTGGCGATGGCGCGGGAGACGCTATCGGATGCAGATTTTTGCAAGAGTGGCAGTAACTTTGTGGGCTATCTGGTATGTGCGAAGGAAGGAAATTCATGAGAACTCGTTCTAGAGTCCATTGTCTACTCATTGCTTTGTGGATAAATTTATGGCTGAACTCGATGAGTTGAAGCTAGAGAAAGCTGCGCCAAGCGCGGGGCCAACGGCGAACCGAAGGTGGATTCGACCACCGGAGGGGTCGATTAAGATAAATGTTGACGGTGCCATCTCGAAAATTTCAGGAAGAGCATCAGCAGCAGCAGTTGCTAGGAATGGGGACGGTACTTTTGTTGGGGCTTCAGTTTTAGTAGTTGAAGGTTGTACCGAACCAGAGGTAATGGAAGCTATAGCGTGTCGGGAAGGACTGGCTTTGGCCAGCGATCTAGCACTGCGGAAGATCAAGTTGGCTTCAGACAACAGCAATGTTGTGAGAAGCATTCTTGGGACGGGTCTGGGTCCTTATGGCCAAATTGTTCAGGAGATTAGGTCCAGATCACGAGCGTTTGAACTCTGTGAGTTTGTTCATGAAGGTAGAGCATTGAATGTTGATGCATATAATTTAGCTAAGTCGTCGTTTTCTTTTGATACTGGGAGGAATGTTTGGTTGTTAGATCCCAAGAAGGTCTTGATGGTAGGATTGCCCAACTCGAACTGGAGCAGCTTGAGTATGTCGCTCTCCATCTTGAGGAGCTCCTGCTTGGTGTATGTGTTGTCTGTGATGTAGCAGAAGTCCTCCGGATGAGGCGGGCTGATCTCTTCGTACTTCCTGCAAACACATGACCGAACTCAGTCCCCAATCTCCAGACAGCAGGAGCAAAAGAAGCAATGCTGGATGCAAGCACCACCCGAGTGAAGTGAATCCCCAAATGTTCAATCGCCAAATAGCAGCAGCAGCAGCAGCAGCAGAAGACACAATGTGGGTTGGCGCACTTACGCGGCAATGAGCATGGCGGCGACGCCAAGGAGCTGCAGCTTGTCGCGGCTGAGCGCATTGGCGGAGAGGAAGCGGTCGACGTAGGAGATGGCGAGGTAGAGCGTGTCGGTGACGAGCTTGTACTCCTCGGCGACCTCGACGAGCCAGTCGACGAGGATGGTCCGCATGTTGGCCGTGACGTCCGACTGCATCGCCTCGATGTAGTCAGATCTCGGCCGCCGCCGCGGCTCCACCTGCATGCGCGGCAGCATTAGGTCGTCAGGTCACAGCACGAACGCAATGCCGACGGATCGAATCGGCGGAGATGCGAGGGAGCGGGAAGACTACCTCGAGGGCGCGGAGGTAGGTGTAGATGTCGGAGGCGTAGGACGCGCAGAGCTGCGGGTCGGGGGGCGTCCCCGCGGCGGCGCAAGGCGGGGACGGGGAGGACGACGCCGAGGAGTCGGGGTCGGCGGCGCGCGGCGGGGAGGTGGAGGCGGAGGAGTCGCGGTCGGGGTCGGCGGCGCCCCCCGCGGCGCGCGGCGGGGAGGAGGACCCGCAGCGCTCGGCATCGATCTCGGCCACCGCGGCGGCGGCAGCAGCAGCAGCGACGGCGGGGATCCTTGGGGCCTCCCCGGCGCCGGCGGGCCTGGCGGACTTGCCGGGCCTTCCGCGCGCCGACCCACCCTTCCTAACCGATGGCAAAGCCTCCCACCCAACGTCCGCCCCCGCTGAGCCATCGCCGCCACCGGTCCTCCACTGCCCCCACCCCCTTCTCCTCTACGGCCTTTGGCCATTGGGGCCCTAGCCTGAAAACCCGAAACCGTAACCCTAACAGCAGCCAGCCTCGCCCACCACCCGCGGCTGGCGGCACCGTCACCACCAAGCCACCCCCGCCCGGCTCCCACTTCTCCACCGGCTCCTGCTCCTCCACGCTCGCCGGTGCATGGCAGCCTGAGCAAAGGAATAAGATGGAAATCATGCAGCCCACGTTGGCCGCACGAATCTCAAACATTGGAAGCCAACGGGTCCAAAAAGCTTTGGGAGCTAGATAGGAATCCTAGCTGAACTGAGGTTGAAGACGCTTTCCATAGGCGCAATGGAGCTTGGACCTTGGACCTTGGGCTGTTCCGGACTCAAGCCGGTAGCACCCACTGGCCCAGTTGACATGATGTCACTCCGATTCGCTTCCCTTTCTTTTATTTTCTTGCCTAGCACCTAGCTCGATTGAATATTCCCATTTGTACTTGCAGACAGGGTGACTTTTGGGCTTGGCATCATGAGAAAACGGGAGTGTATTCGGTCAGATCGGCGTATCGGATGTTGGTGATTAATAAGGAAAGAGCAACAGCTTATATGGAAAATATGGCTGGGCGGTCTGATCTGAGGGCAGAAGAGAAGGAGTGGCTTGCTTTGTGGAAACTGAATATCCCTTCAAAGATTAGTGTTTTCTTGTGGAGGTTAGCACGTCATTCTCTCCCCACAGGTGATACTCTTCATCATAGAAATATGGCTACTCATGATTGTTGTGCCATTTGTGGAGCACAAGATTCATGGAAACATTTGTTGATTGACTGCAATCTTGCTAAGTATGTTTGGGCACTTGAGGATGAGGTAGTGGTGGATCAGGTGAGCAGTATTCAAGAAACACATGCACGAGGCTGGCTGGCGATGGCGCGGGAGACGCTATCGGATGCAGATTTTTGCAAGAGTGGCAGTAACTTTGTGGGCTATCTGGTATGTGCGAAGGAAGGAAATTCATGAGAACTCGTTCTAGAGTCCATTGTCTACTCATTGCTTTGTGGATAAATTTATGGCTGAACTCGATGAGTTGAAGCTAGAGAAAGCTGCGCCAAGCGCGGGGCCAACGGCGAACCGAAGGTGGATTCGACCACCGGAGGGGTCGATTAAGATAAATGTTGACGGTGCCATCTCGAAAATTTCAGGAAGAGCATCAGCAGCAGCGGTTGCTAGGAATGGGGACGGTACTTTTGTTGGGGCTTCAGTTTTAGTAGTTGAAGGTTGTACCGAACCAGAGGTAATGGAAGCTATAGCGTGTCGGGAAGGACTGGCTTTGGCCAGCGATCTAGCACCGCGGAAGATCAAGTTGGCTTTTGACAACAACAATGTTGTGAGAAGCATTCTGGGATGGGTCTGGGTCCTTATGGCCAAATTGTTCAGGAGATTAGGTCCAGATCACGAGCGTTTGTACTCCGTGTGAGTTTGCTCATGAAGCTAGAGCATCGAATGTTGATGCACATAGTTTAGCTAAGTCGTCGTTTTCTTTTGATACTGGGAGGAATGTTTGGTTGTTAGATCCCCTAGTAGGAATTTGTAATCATGTACCACAGATTTAGTTAATAAAGGTGGTGGTGTGCTAAAAAAAAGCACCTAGCTCGATTTAACTTAGAAAATGAGCTTCAACTACATGACATGTCCTTATAAAGAAAAACTACATGGAGGAAATAATTCTTTAGTGGTGATATGCATTCTCACTAATTTTTGAGGTATATGGTCGCTTAAACTTCAATTTTGCATGTTAGTTTCTTTATTATAGACAATTTTGATGTATGTTGAATTCTATGGGAAAACATATTGTTTACCATTTTTAACAGAGGTACTATCACTATAACTTTATATATGCCATTCAGTACCATTTACTATACTCTAATTTATGTGGTTTCCATATAAATATCGAGGAAATTTTTATTTGACACCACTAAAATTATTAATTATTTCCCTGACACTCGAAAGATTTTACTTTCTTATTTGACATTTAGTTCAATTTTGGTTCCTTATCGATGCTTCCAAAACTCTTGCACTGATTAACTCTCGTTAACAGTACATTGGATTCTCTATGTCTGTTTTTTTACCAAAAGCGAACTCCAAATTACCTCTAAAATTCATGAATTTTTTGTATAATACAACAAATGACCAAAATTTTGAATCTATTTTGAATAAAAATACATATGTAGCAATTAAAATATTAAGACCGAAATATACCAAAATAGGGCGTAAAAATACTTTAAAAAATTATAAAAATACCTAATATGGGATAATTAATTTATAAAATCATTATCTATCATAAGTTACAAAATGAATTTTAGAACAACTTTCATGGCGAGGTCCTGAGGAGTGAGGACCAGAGGTTCCGGTTTTTCCAGGGCCATCGCGAGGTGCATGATCCACGAAGTGTATGTTCAGTCCTAAGTGTTTGCTT
This sequence comes from Echinochloa crus-galli, assembly GCA_900205405.1. Classification (NCBI taxonomy): domain Eukaryota; kingdom Viridiplantae; phylum Streptophyta; class Magnoliopsida; order Poales; family Poaceae; genus Echinochloa; species Echinochloa crus-galli. The sequence goes on from OAMR01000042.1 coordinate 941,533, forward strand.
GGGACATATTTGTGTCAACACATATACCCTCTTCTTCTTCTTCCCCCAGATACTGCTCCTCATCGGATGCCCCCTACCCCATCATCCTCGTCTGTGCCGACTGACAAGTGGCAACCGGTACGTGAATGCCCTTCCCGTCTGGTTGGTGGGTGCTGCAGCACTGTCGTTTGAAGTTGCTCGCGATTTTTAGTCGATTGAGTTGGCGCAACTTGATTTTTAAGTTGACAGTGCTCTGGCAATCAGGCAATGTATGTATGTAGTACCTTCTATTGTCCAAGTGGAAAATTAATATTAAGCACATTAATGGATCTTCTGTATTGGAATGAAGACGTCCAGATATCAATACACTTCTTATTACCTGCTTGCAGTCCATCTTGCGTACTAGAAGACCTGCAACTACTTCGTTCCGATCCGATAGGGTTGATGACAACCATGCTCTGCCACCAGTATACCTATCGGATCCAGTATACTAAACGTCAAGTTTTTCAAAACGGAGGGAGTACAAACATTTTGGCCACTACTTCAACGCAATAGATGATCGATACACCATTTATGTCGATCAATAGAAATAAAATATATTATAAGATATAAACAGATGGCCTTACGTACGTACTATAGCTTGATGATTTGTTGGGATTTATATATTTACCAACCACCGCCAGCTGGCAGGTCTAGCTAACTATAGCAGTGAGTTTCAGCCTCGTTTCTAGCGTGACACTGACTGGGAAAGCTCTAGCTTTTTCTCCGTGTGAGACTGATGATTGACGGTTACTGGCGAAGGGTCCGTTGCTTTCGGTTCACTTCAGTTACACGTTCTGCAATATAAAAACTGCAGCTCATGGGTGCAGGGCAGGATTGCTTCTTGTGTGTGGAGTGAGAAGCAAACACAATGAGAGGAGGCTCCATCAGCGAGGATCAGCAGGAGGAGAGGCTGCCTCTTCTTCCAATTCTCCATGGGACGCCAACTCCACAGGTCATTGCTTAACTCTCTATCTCAGTTGTCACTTCTCAGCAATGCCTACTCGTGCTTCTTTTTTTGTTTTCTTTAGAAGTAGCTAGTGATTTGCAAAATATGAGCGCGTTCTTGTGTTTGTTTATGATCGATAGATAAGCTTTTGTCACCTCGTCCTGAGCAAACGGGCCGGGGTACATCTAGGTTTTGCATGCATAGAACAAACGGGGAATTTCAGTTTTCTGTTCGATTCGTAATTCTAATATTGAAGGAATGCATTTCGGGCTGAATACCATCAATCGAGATTTAGTTTTTAAACTTATACTGTAAGTTCTATCAAAATAAGAAGGTTTTGTACTTTGTATTAAAAAGTTTCATTTATGGAAGAGTTCTTTTACGGTGCACCATACTAGCCTTAAAAAAGACTAGTATGTAAAGATCGAAGGACTAATATGTAAAGATCGGACTGTTCAGATTAATTGTATACTACTGTATCGTGTTTAATAGTATATAGGTAGTATGAACTAAGTAGTATAGGTAGTATAAGGGTACTATGGAAAAAAACAAAATGGCAGATTTATAATTTTGACATATCTTTAAGTTTGGAATGGCAGATATATAATTATGACATATCTTTAATTTTTTATTTCATTGTATTCTTTCATTGCATTTCAGTCACAGGCGTTCGTCACTCTGTTCGCGTGTAATTTTTTTACGTTACCATAATAACCCTACTAATATGTAGTTTATACTACATACTAGCTACTATGGCACACCAGAGCTCCTACCATATGTGCATTTTCCAAATATTTTTTCAACGAATGCAATGGTAGAACGAAGATATATGCCGATCTTTTTAGAATACTTGCTTCAGATGTGTCTGATATATATGTTTTGAGTATCACAGTGAGCATCTGTATTCATATTTTTTTTGAGGAAATAGGAGGGGTTTGAACCCCTACTGATTATATATTAATAAAAGTAAAGCAAACCAAATTTACAAAGGAAGAAGAAAAAAAGGGAGGGAAGCGGAAACAAAATTACAGCCAACTATCTCGCCAAAGATCTATTAAGGGAAAGTACTTTAATTTTACCCTGTGCAAGAACAGAACAAAATTATTCTTGAAGATGGCTCGAACTTGACCAACACTGGGTTGAATATGTCTGAAGATGAAATCATTTCTTGAAGTCCAAATACTCCAGCACATGAGAATGATGATTTCCATGAAAAAAGGTACGCCCAGCTGCCTCTTGAGACTCTCCAGGCAGCGAGAAGGGTCCATCGGAAATTCAATTTCTAGATTCAAGAGAGCCCAACAAGCTCTAGCAAATTGACAATCCAAGAATAAATGCTGCAGCGTTTCTTCCATTGGGGGCTGACAATGAACACAGTCATATGACGGAAGCTCCATGTTTTTCCGTTTAAGCAATCCTCTGGTGTTTAACCTATCATTGAGAAGCAACCAAAAGAACACTTTATGATTTGGTTGACATGCAGAATCCCATAACCATCCAAAGGAAGCATGAACAAGTCTTCGACCAGTAATTGCTCTATAAGCTTTTGCAGTTGTGAAAATGGGACTGCTCCAAATATACGTCCACACATCCTGACCAGCATCAGGTGGAAAAGAGTCCAGCATGGCAGATAACTCCAGAAATTGTGCAAAGGCCTGTTCTGAAAGTGGAACATGGAACAAATGATGCAGTTGAGGAAGCTCTTTGACTTTAGCAATCGAAATTACTTTCTTTTTGGTGAAGGAGAATAGTTCTGGAAAAGAAGTTCTAGGTGTCCTGCCCAGCCAGAGATCATCCCAAATCAAACAAGTTCGACCATCAGATACAGACATCTGTATTCATATAATTTGCTTGTTCAGTCATGCCCTTCGTAAAACCATAGACAGAAGGTAAAAGCTTTAAGTTCCAGCATAGATCACTATTGCTTCTATCAACTGATCATTGCAACCAATGCCTTTAAATTGAACATATACCATGATTATCCAATATATGTACATCAAAATTGACAAATCGATCAAGATCCTGTATCCAAATCAAAATGATATGACGAATTTTGGATCTCCCATTGCAACCACATTATGCAATTTTTTCTTAGGGTGCAGTTTCATTGTACTGTTATCAAGACTGCTATGCTAGCTTTCAATTAAATAAAACAACATTTAAGTATTATATGGTGTTGTCATTTAATGTTCTAAGGATGAAATCAAAGTGTCTCAGTTTACGTTTCACGGGCGTTGATTACTAGGCCTGAGGTGTGTCATGGCTATTAAACAACTCTCTTCTTCTCTTCCATCGTGAAACCTGCCAAGTCAGCAAATCTTTCTATGTGTTTAGCATTTTATTATTCATGACCTGATCACCTATCACTTATTTCATTTAAATGTGATGCAGCATTATTACATTGGTGTTGATAAAAGAAACAAGGTCATAGACATGTTTGTGAAAAACGAATCCGTGATAAAATCATTTTGATTAGTATATGTCGGTAGCAAGTCACTTGAGAATCAGATCGACTAATAGCCTGGCCCGCTTTCTGTCCTTGTGGAACACGTCATGACATGTTGACACCAGTACTGTGTTAGTCATAATTATTAAATGTTGATTGCTAGCGATTTAATTTCGTTTCGCCCCAGTATTTATTGACTGACTGTCCTCAGCTCACTGTTTCTTCCGCCTGCTGATCATGATGCATAATGTCCTCAGCATAGGCTCACCAGTGCCAAGGTTGGTTGAGACAAGGGACAGCCTAACAGTGCTGGTTGGTTGAAACCTGCCTCTCATATTTGAACCCCGCATGAGAGAAGGCTGATGTATGGGATCCATGTTTTCGAAAAAAAGGGCACCATGAAGATGGGGGCCCTGCTGCTTCTTTGTTTACTCTATCAAAAAAAATGAGTACAAAATTATATTATTATACAGTATCCCTCCACTAACATATAGTGACATGGTAATGTCTAAAGCACTGTTATCAATAGTATCTGACTACTATAACGGTAGTAAGAACATAACAAAGCAGTAATATATGAAGCTGTTATGTTGAATCAAACTCTAATAATAGTGCGACCGCAAGGGCCAAAAGTGCGACCGCTAGGGCCTCGTCTAGCTCAAAGCTAAGTTTGTTTAGCGGTCCTCGTCTAGCTCGAAGTTTGTTTCCTAGCTCAATATCTGTTTAGGGCGGTGTTCACTTCCTTAAAAAGAAGGAAGAAAGTTTGGTGAAAATGTCACATCGAACAATGTAGCGTACTGTAACGCTTTTCGTTTGTTTGTGGTAAATATTGTCCTACCATGACCTACATAGGCTCAAAAGATTCGTCTCGTCGTATACATCAAAACTATATAATTAGTTTTTTATTTACCTATGTTTAGTGCTCCATGCATGAGGAGAGAGATTTGATGTGATGGTGAATAGTGAAGTTTGGAGAGAGAAAGTTTGGGAGAATTTTGGCTTTTGATGGGAACTAAACAGGGCCCAGGTACTCCCTCCGGTTTGGTAAAAAAAGTCGTTTAGGACAGCGACACGGTCATCAAAGTACAACTTTGACTTCTCTTTTTTATAAAAATATTTCTTGAAAAATTACATATTTATACTTTTACAAAAGTATTTTGAAGACCAATCTATTTATATAATTTTTACATATCCAAACTCAACGACTTAAATGTTATTCATGATTTATATTCCCAATGTTTGACTCAAACCTTGTCCAAAACGACTTCTTTTACCAAACTGGAGGGAGTATAGGTTCAACAAACTAAACAACGGGTCATTATTTTAGATTAGTTTCTGGCCCTAGTTGTTGATAGGCTACATTACTAGCAGTTGCCATTTGCTGCTTATTTAGACCCACAAATACAACGTTGCGGATTGTAGGGACTCTCCACATCCACTTTTCGTACACCGTGAATCTAGTTGTCATATATGTGCGTGAAGTTGGTGCCTTCTGTTGTATTTTCGGGTCCATTTCCAAAACTGAAGCAACAACCTATTTCTACCAGTATCTGATTTTCTCACTCCCATATTATAGTTGATTTACTCCACAAATATTCTCATGCTCGACTTAAAGATCTGTTAATTAGTTAGTTTTCAATTTAATGTTCTTGGACAATTGCATGCATTTTTTTTTGTAAGCGATTTTGAGGAGCCCTTCGTTATCCATCCTTTTCTCTTCAACTTAAAGATCAACTATGCATGCAATTGTCCAATAATTAGAAAAACTCTAATAACAAAAATAATGATATACGAATTGGTTAAGTTTTATGCAACATTTAAGTTGGTCTTTGATCAAACTACCAAAACTAGTGTCTATATGTAAGATCGTTATGAGAAATAAAAAACCAAATGACGTAAAATTGGAGAACTTTTTTTATTTGAATATTGTAGCCCCTGACAAGATATATATAACTTTGTACTTGGTGCAACTTTTCAATTTGAAGTAATTTAGGCCAAGCTGGAGCAACTTATTTATATGGAGTTTTTCTGGGAGAAGCTAGCTGTGCTTGCCTGAAAACATATTACCCATTTGGCAATAATCCATCTTTTAATATGGTTTATTTGTCCCTCCTAACTATAGAAATATTATAACGCCCCTGACGAGTTTGATAATTAATTTGAACAAAGTACAAATACCATTCGTTTCACTAATTTTTGACATTTTGGTGGTTAAAAAATATGCAATTCAGTATCTGAAAGGCACTAGTGGTGGCGATCGAATACAAACTTCCATGCATAATAGCCAAACGTTGACGCTTCAGATAAAAAAAGAATACACAAGTAAACAGCTCGGCTTGAATCTTCAGATCAATGAGTCGATCACATTGTCCAACTGGATGTACCCACATTTTTTTTTTGAAATGGGATACTTTATTAATTTTCAGTTAGATACATCGAGGTGATACACCTGCCTGAAAAAAGATCTCGGCCTCTGTCAAATGACACACATACCAAGCAAAGGAAAAAAAAGAGCTACTGCATCACCGGACACTAAGAGCCTCCAATCCTAAGACTAGACCGCCACCCAAACGCGCGGGCAAAAATAACCTTGGCCACTCGGACCAAGCACTGTGATGCCGCTGCAAGCCTGTCCCGCGATGAAGGCCGTTGAAGGATAGACTATGTATGGAGCCAATGCGACGTTGTGAAGATTACCTGCAAAAAATTTGGAGATTTGTTATCAAACACCACTGCATTTCTGCAACGCCAGACCGCCCAGCATAAGGCTGCCGCGCCTACAAATATCAGTGGTTTAAAATTTTATGGTACTGTATTCAGCCAACCATTAAACATATTAGATACACTAGATGGTTTAGGTAATCCCCAAGCCGCATAGACTGAAGCCCATACCATACGTGTGAATCAACACTCAATAAAAAGGTGCTGAATTGATTCGTTTTCATGGCAGAAAACACACCGTTTACTACCATTCCAATTTCGTTTGGCCAGATTGTCCTTAGTGAGAATAACCCCTCTCTTTAGAAACCATATAAAAATTTTAACCTTTAGAGGAAGCTTTGATTTCCATAACTTTCTATTTGTGTTCGGTATGTTTTGATATATCAGGGCCAGATAATGTGTTTTCACCGAGAAAACACCTGTCGGGTCCAAACTCCATTTAAATTTATCTTCTTCATCAGTGAGGTTTATATTTACCAGCCTTGCTACTAAATTATTCCACATTGTCAGTTTAGGTCCAATCAGGTCTCTTTGCCAGGATATATTGGGAATCTCTGTACTAAGTACTTCTGCCACCGTATCCTGTTTTTTCCTAGCTATGTTATAAAGTTGAGGATATTGATCTCGAAGAGGTCTGTTGCCTAACCATTTATCTTCCCAGAACCTTATTTGAGACCCATCCTTTGTATTGAAGGTACCGAATTTTAAGAATTCATTTTTAATCTTCATGAGCCCTGCCCAAAAGTGAGAGTCCCCGCTTTTCCATTGGACCTGAACCAGAGGCTTGGTCCCTAGATATTTGTTACGAAGGATCTGTTGCCAGGTACCGTCTGATGTTAACAAACGATACAACCACTTACTGAGCAAAGCCATGTTCTTGAGTTCTAGATTATGTATCCCTAGTCCTCCTTGATCCCGTGGAAGACAATACTCCATCTAGCCAGTCGGTATTTCATCTTATGCTCATCACTTTGCCAAAAGAATCTAGACCGATAGTAATCCAGCTTCTTACGAACCCCTTTTGGGATTTGGAAGAAGGACATCATATACATCGGTAGACTGCTAAGAACTGAATTGATTAGGGTTAGCCTCCCACCATATGAAAGGTTTTTCCCTTTCCAACTGCTAAGACGACTCCCAAAACGTTCCTGGATCCTCAACCAGTCATTGTTCGTCAGTCTCCGAAAGTGAATTGGAATACCGAGGTATTTGACTGGGAAAGACCCTGGGTTGCAGCCAAACAGTTCTTTATATTGGACTTCAAAGTTCTTAGCCTCACCAAAACAATAAATTTCACTCTTGTGAAAATTTATTTTGAGACCCGATAACTGCTTGAACGCACAAAGAATGTTCTTCATGTTCTGAGCTTGCTCCAGGTTGTGATCTAAAAACAAAATTGTATCATCAGCATACTGTAGTATGGAAAGGCCGCCATCAATCAAGTGGGGCACCACACCCTGTATCTGATCCCTTCTTTTAGCCCTGTTAATTAGCAGTTTGAGCATGTCTGCGACCAAGTTAAATAGGATGGGTGATAGTGGATCTCCTTGTCTGAGTCCTTTTTTAGTCTGGAAGAATGGACCTATTTCATCATTGACGTTGATCGCAACACTTCCACCCGAAATAAAAGATTTAATCCACTCAATCCATTTGGAGGAGAAACCTTTTAACCGGAGCCTCTGTGTCAGAAAGTCCCATTTGACTTTGTCATAGGCCTTTTCAAAGTCAATTTTGAATATAATGCCGTTTAGGTTTTTTCTGTGTATCTCCTGTACTGTCTCATGTAAAATTACTACCCCTTCCAAAATATTCCTA
>OAMR01000042.1:950254-967581 GCA_900205405.1 Echinochloa crus-galli
ATCTATCCAATTTCGCATAGGTTGGAGCTAGACAGGAATTAGCCCAGGTAAATTGTCTACCTGACAATTCGATCTCCCGAAGATCAAAGCTATCATTGAATAGAAAAGGCCATCTGGGGTTAAAGTTGTTGTTGTTTTTTTCCCTGCTATGTCTCATTATATTGAAATCCCCCCCTATCAAAACGGTCAGAGGATTCTGTTGGCAAGTCCGTACTAATTCCGACAAAAAAGCAGTCTTAAACTCTTCTTGAGCCGGGCCGTACACCGCCATTAGTATCCATTTGAAGTTATCTTGTCTGTTTCGCAGATGGAATTTAACAAAAAATTCCCCTTCAGCGATAACAGAAAGATCAAGCGCTAGGGAGTTAATGCCTAAAAGAATTCCTCCTGACCGGCCTCTAGGTGGCAAGCAACGCCAGACAAAGTCCGCGCCCCCTGATAGGCGATTAAGACTTGCTCGAGACATATCTTGCTTGCCGGTCTCCATGATTGCAACAAAATCTAGACAGCGATCTCTTATTGCTTCCGAGATATATCGGTATTTAGCCAAGTCTGCTAGACCTCTGCTATTCCAGTAGAAGCCTTTCATTGAATATCCGTGTTGTGTTTATTTTGCTGCCTATGACGCCCTTTGTTTTTCTTGGACGCAGACTTAGTCCTTCGACCAGATACCTGGAGATCACAAATTTTTGTGTCCAGATCCAGGTCCTCAAGATCTACTTCTGTTAAGTCCTTTACTATGTGAGATAGAAGATCATTATTAAACTCATGGTTATCTCCATCACTATCATCAAATGGATTATCATTTATATTTAATTTGTCTATATTCTGGGACTTTGGTTGTACCACAGTTTTGTCAATATGAATTCGTTTTAATGCACTATAAGATAAATTGATTGCATCTGAGGTACGACCTAGTGAGACTCCAATAGAATTTAAATTTGCAATACTTGTGTCTTTCGATAGCTTACCACCATTGGAGTGTGTTGGAGTTGCCGAGGTCTGCGAAGCTGGGACTCCATCCAGGTTCCTAGCCGCTGCACGTTTCATGGCCCTCGCCAAAACCAACTCATCTGCGATAGGTAATCCATCAGACAGAGTATTGTTAGCTCTCGCACTTCGTCGTTTTCCATCCACAAGTAAAGAACCTCATCATTTTTTGAACCTGTACTGCGCGATCTCAACGAGGTTCCAATGCCAGGAGTTTCCTGGTATCTCTCCATTGAGCCATCTCCGGTACTCGAGGGTGGGGATGCCGGTGATGTCGCAACCAGCCCTTGACCTGACTCCTCTTCTATGACCTTCTGTCCATCAACCACCATCAGCGCATTGTCCTCAGGATCGGCCACAGCTCTCGCCTGGCGCACCACAGTCACGGTCAGGCTAGCCGCCTGGTTATCCATAGCTGCGGCCGCGGCCTGGCCGGTGCAGCTGGGACTGGCCATCTGGCCAGCAGCCTGGCCGGTCACCAAGCTGTCCATAACTGCCTGGTTGGCCACAAGAGCAGCGTTGGCCTGATCGGCTTGGCTGTCCTTCTGGCCGGGCACAGCCAGGCCAGCGTCGTCCTGGCTGGCCGCTTGCTCGGCCACGATATGGTTGGGCTGGCCATCTTCCTGGCCGGCAGCGGCCAGGCCAGCGACAGCCTGACTGGCCACTGGGTCAGCTGCGGCCTGGCTGTGCACGGCCTGGTCGGCTACCCCCTGGCCGGTGACCTCCTGGACAGCACCAGAACCACCAGCGCCCGGTGTGCCAACCTTTTCTCGTCTAGTCTCTTCCGTCCCTGCTGCAGGTGTCAAGATATTGCCTGAAATTCCAATTTCACAACGTGAGGCTCTGTTATATAAATTGGAATGACAAGGAGGTGATAATCGATCAAAGACTTTACTTTTATAGCTGCCTCCATTACGAAACCCCCCCTTTGGTGGGGTCACTGTGATCGGAGGCAGTGCTTCTCCCATTCCCATCATCACCAGCGGTTTCCACACTGGACATGGTCTGCAGTTACCAAATGGCATGAGGGTCAGCTGCATTGGTTCTGGCCCACTTCCTGCCTGCTTCTCTTGTTCGGTGCTAGAATCCTTCAGCTCTGCGTTGCCTCTTCTTTTCTTTGCAGCAGCGGACTCATTATCATCTTCACCATTACCCTTATCCGGCCCAGGACCATCCTGATCCATGTAATCAGGGGCATCTGGTGGAGGGACGGCCGGCACAAAATCCTTTTCTTCCAACGTGTATGTAATATTGTAGCCAGTGTTTCCGAACACCAAATCAGTGGTGATAGGTAATAAGCTTTTCTTCACTACTGCAACCCTCACCCTGATAACACCAAGCTTCCTGTAGGTCAACATGTCCACCTCTCTAGTGCTTCCTATTTCTTGGCCCCAAGGCCAAAAGACCAGGAAGTGTCTGTACTTATGTGGGACTACCTCTAGCTCATATGCAGGGACAATGTCCTGGTCGCTTTGCCACTCGGACACAGTGATAGTAACACCATGGTTCTTCAGTTGATACCCGATGTCAACCATACTGCATAGTGTTTCCACATTAGGAAAGGCCACCAGAAAAGACTTCTCACCATGTGGCAAGGCTTCCCAACTCCAATCCAATCTAGTGATTCTAGAAATTTCTGTCTGAATAGCCTTTGTAGCAATTGGTGGACCATCCACTGTCACAAGCCCCGTAGGAGCCGGATCGGGTGTCTCTAATTTGTAATCCACATCGTCCACTTGAACAAATGCCAGGTCCTTTTTAACCGACCCGTGTAAAGATGTAATGTTTCTAGGCCATTTTAGAATAGGACATTTGGCAGACAAATGGGCATTCTTCTTGTTGCAAATAACACAGTCGAGATCAGCCCGGCATTCATCGTTCGCATGACCGTTACACTTACAGCGAAAGCAGAAAGCTCGTTTCTTCTTCAGGGTCTGGTCATCTCCTTGCGGCTGGCCATGTTGCTGCCTTGCCTCTCCTTGGGCGCTTGATTCAGCATGCGGTACAGGATTAGCACTTTGCATTGGCTGCCAGACCCGTCGAGCTTCTCCCCGACCTGCAACAGCATTCGATGCACCAGTCTCCCTGCCTCCGCCATCAGCACGTCCTTGGTTCAGGCCACCTTGGCCTCCTCCCTCGCTGGTCTGGCCTCGCCCTGAGTTGTGACCGCCTTGGCCACGGGGAAGACCCCGATCAGGTCCATCTCCATGTCCGGCCGGCCCTCGGCCAAGGTCATCGCCACGGCCAGCCGGCCCTCGGCCAGAGCCATCGCCACGTCCGACCTGCCCTCGGCCAGCGCCATCCCCGCGGCCGCCCAAGCCACGTCCAGGATCGTCTCCACGGCCAGCCGGTCCCCAGCCGTGCCCATCCCCGCGCCCTGTTGGACCACGCCTAGGATTCGTCCCATGCCCCGGCCAGCGACCATAGCCGTCGCCACGACCGGAACGGCGGCCGTATGGGGGAGCCCTAGGGTGATTTTGAGGCATGGGAGCCGCCGCAACAACCTGAGCGAAGGTTCGACGTTGATCCCGTAGGCTGCCAATGCTCCCCTCCAAAACCCTAGCCGGCGGCGCCAGGAGATTTTGTGCGCGAGTATGTGGCGAGGGCCGATTAGGAAAAACTGACCACCACGGCTTGCGACCACATCCGCGGGCCCGCAGATTCAGTTTCCTACTCCCTGGTGCTGGTGCGTGGGGCTCTGATTCAGCTCGCAATTGGTCCGGGAGAAATGCATTTAATGTGATTTGGGCCGGTTTTTTCTTTGGTAAAGGGCCCTTCCATGAACGCACAGTAAAACCTTTCGATGTCAATGCATGCTTCTTAGTATTAGAATGAAAATTGGTCTGAGTTTGACCAACATACGCCGATTCGTCATCAGTCGTCTGATCATACTCCCACCATCTCGTTCCCTTCAGGAAACCTACCTGGTCCCAGAACCTTTCAATTAACAGTTCATCGCTCGCCCGGTTGGAGCTGCATTTTGTTGCGTTCGTAATAGTTTTGATGTATTCATCCGCTTCCTCAGAGGTGAATCCTGCCATGATGCATTCATGGTAGGCCTCCTCGGGAGAAGCGCAGCATTTGGCATTAGGCTCTGTCAAAATGCTATCCAAGGAGCAACTAACCATCAGGTCCTTGGCAGCTTCAGAGTCTCCAGAAGAAAAATCCTCCATGATATGTTCATGAGAGACTATCTCCTGATCCATTGCCGGCCTCTTAATACTCGAAGTATTAGCCTCCTGATCCAAGTCATCTTTGTGGACTAAATTCACTAGTTCGGGAAGTAGAGAGCGTACCTGTGTTGGAGCCATGGTGAGGCGTCGACGACGGCCCTTGATTGCACATTCTCTACGCGGAGATGATGTAGCCGTGTCTTGATCGCCGTAGTCAGACTGTGGACAGGGAGCAGGCAGCGGCGATCCACCCATCGAGATGACCCCTGCGGCAATTCCTGCAGTCGGGTCGCCATTGCCGGACTGGCTACAGGACACCGGCAAAATGGGTACCGATCCGCCCTTGAGTGGCGAATCGTCTCCTGATGCAGCTCCCAAAATCAAGTCCCGCTCATCTTCATGACCCCAAAACCTTGCCACAGTGCGCTTGTCAGCTAGAGGATCCGAGTTCCTCCGCCTTCGACATGCCCGCGGTTGCACCGGCGTCCACTCGTCCTCCATCAAGGAGTCATGGCCACCAAAGAAATGAAGCTGTAGAAGAGCGACGCAGCCGTTGCCAGGTCGGCGAAGGCTTTGCCACGGCAGAAAAACCTCACCGGAGGAGGTGTCGCCGTGCTCCGGCGAGATCTGGCAAATCGCCTAGCGATCGCCAGTCCGGGAATTCCGGAATTCAAAATTCAAAAGTCAAGAAGGTCGGATGTACCCACATAGCCAACAACCTCAATAATCTCAGAAAGCACGAGCAGCCTCTAGTCTACAGATCCAGAAACACAGCAGTAATGACTTTGAAACTAGATCAAGCACTGATCTTCAACAATTGCATACAAAGGATTGAGGTAAGAAAAGAATGATGTTGCTAGTGCCACATAGATTAAAGCAGCCCAACAGAAGGCCATGGGCGTGTGAGAAGTTCTAGTTGACCGTCACAAGAAGTCAATATCCAACAACAGTTCAACCGGCAGGGTCATTGGCTCAGCCTGACGACAGATGGATTGGTGGTAACCGGCCTGTATGGACATCAGATCAAATATTCAAGCATCAATTTTATTAAGAGGATGTTTCAACCATGCATTCATCTCCATTGCTGTGTAACAACAATAAAATCTATATTACCCGCAAAAAAACAATAAATCCTTGGTGCAAGCATATATAGATTCATAGTTCAGTTAATTAACTGGTTCGCTACTCAGAGCGTCCAGAGAGGTGTCAGTTATTGGCTATTGCAGATCATATCGTTATCTTTGAACTCTATTAAATGGAACCCGCAAAAGCGATCGTGCTTATGAGAAGCGGGTGGAAGTTAATTTTAAGGATCCGTGAACAATGTTCCTTGAGTGCTATAATGATTGGTTCTTCTTCTTCTTCTTACATCAAACACCTCTTATAAGTTAAGTACGGAACTGCGTCTGTTTTGCTCAAGGCACCGAGGACATCTTCATGTAGTTAAGTTTAAATGTACAAATAATTCAGTTTTAACACGAACAATTTGTGGAGATGCATTTTGCACAAGAAGGTTAGCACAACTTATTTGCACGACCAAAGCATGGATTTGAAATAATGATGAAGAAAAGACTGTCATTGTCAATGCTCGGAATGAAGAAATATATCCAGATTAGCGTCACTTCCATTGATATACAATATACATTTTATAATCGCCTCAAATCTCAGCCGTACAGGCCAGAATCTTTACATATATATTGAGCCAACTACTCGTGCTACTTGCAACTTTGCAGTAATTAAGCAACACCTCGATCAGACATTTTGATATGTCTGAATATATCAAGTACAGGAAGGACATAGAAGTACTGTACACCATCAATTAATAAAATAAGTGAAAAATGAGAATAAATCGTTTGATGAATTCATGGATTTGGTACACGTGCCGGCCAGCTGGTCAACGTGATGGCTCAAGATTATTGCAGTGCTCAGCAAACAATTATTAGCCTCATTTCTAGCGAGACACTGATTAATAGCCAAGTTCTAGTCTTTCTACATGTCATATTAAGACTTGTTTTGTGTCTTCTTTGTGATAAATTGAAGTTGTTTGTGCAAAAGGTTATATATATATGGCCGTCTCTTCTATTTATCCATCATCATCATCTTCTTCCTCTTCTTCTTCTCCTCCCCTTAAATTTTGGTTTATGAAAAGAAACTGCATCCCGTTAAGGTGTAGGCTTGTGTGCGAGAGAGAGAGAGAGAGAGAGAGAGAGAGAGAGAGAGAGAGAGAGAGAGAGAGAGAGAGAGAGAGAGAGAGAGAGAGAGAGAGAGAGAGAGAGAGAGAGAGAGAGAGAGAGAGAGAGGACTAGCTAGCAAGCCAGCCTACGATATGAATGGTGGCTCCATCAAAGAGGAAGAGCTGGGTGGTCTTCTTCCACTTCTCCATGGCAGCCCATCACAGGTCACTACTTAGCCTTATCTCAATTCTCAGGCACAATTAATGTTCATATTCTGAGTGAAGATAGTGGTTTGAGAATGTATACAAACTCTCAGGTCCATGAGTTTGCGTTTTGAACATAATATTTGTTGGATTAAGGTACTGAAACCAAGCATTCAAAAGTTTGGTTGGTTGCAGGCTTTGCGTGTAGAGATTAGATGCTTGTGCAAGGAGTATGCCCAGAATTGACTGTTAGATGCAAAAATTGTCAGAATGGCAGCACGGGTGGAGTCTGCAGCACACAGACAAATAGAGAGGTGTGGCTTGGAACACACAAGTATGGAGTCTTCACTTGTTTATCGTTCAGCCCATACCATGTAAAGGCGGCCATTTTCAGGCATATGCTTCCATCTGGCACAACAACATATTAGCTGCTATTCTAGGACGCAACACGTGATGCGGGTATATGTATCCGACTGGATGCTAGGACACCCTGCTGCATCGCCTCATAGGCGCCGATCGATGCCAGGCCAGCACGCAGGAAGATGGCAGACAAGGAGTACCCTTGCGGTAGCCATTTGGCCGGCTCTGCGACCTTGTTGCTGTCAAGGTTCTCAGCCAAGGAGGGAGAGGGAGATGCAGCGGCTGACTGCTGCACGTCGCCGGAGGCCCGCCATGACGACGCCGATGAGATAGAGGAAGCAACTCCTATGATGTCGCCGGTAACCGTACCCCGTTATTTTGTTTCCATGCACGTTTCGCTTGCTGATCCCGGCGCACCTCTATTTTCGGATTTCGTTTAGGAATTAGTGCAACGACATTACAGGTTGATCTGTCAGTGTCTCCTTGCTGGAGGCAAACTAGACTTCCATGTCGTCGCCTTGTTGTACTTTGTGGAGGGTGACGTGGCATCATGATATCAAAGGTGGTTGCAGCCACTCGCAAGATCAATGTGGATGTGCCAAATGATAGCTCTCTTCTGTATGAAATGCCAGGGAAGGAATCATCAATTGTGGGGAGCAGGAAGCTGATGCACACTGATGGACTAAGGTATGGTGAACACAATATTCTGTCCATCTGG
The DNA here is from genome assembly GCA_900205405.1 of Echinochloa crus-galli. Lineage (NCBI taxonomy): Eukaryota > Viridiplantae > Streptophyta > Magnoliopsida > Poales > Poaceae > Echinochloa > Echinochloa crus-galli. The sequence continues at coordinate 957,873 of OAMR01000042.1, forward strand.
TCACTTTTTTAGATAATGACTTTTATGAAATTTCAAAATCATAATACATTTTCGCTGGGACACTAATACTTGAATGATTGTGGTGTTTAGGTTCTTTGATCGAGCTGCCACCATCACTTCCTCTCATGAAAAGTTTCTTGACGCACCAGACGCTTGGAAGCTTTGCACCGTAACCCAAGTGGAGGAGCTGAAGATCTTGACAAGAATGCTGCCTGTCCTTCTATCTGCCATAATCTTCAACACAGCCGAAGCATTCTTCCCGCTGTTCGTTGAACAAGGAGAGGTCATGGACAACCACATAGATAACTTTGCAATACCCCCTGCCTCTCTGACAACCTTCAACTGCCTCTGCATTCTCATCTTGGCCCCAGTGTACAACAAGGTTCTCATGCCTATGGTGAGCAGGATAACTGGTACGAAGCGAGGACTGTCGGAGCTGCAACGTATTGGTGTCGGTATGGGTTTGGTTGGTTGCAGGCTTTGCGTGTAGAGATTAGATGCTTGTGCAAGGAGTATGCCCAGAATTGACTGTTAGATGCAAAAATTGTCAGAATGGCAGCACGGGTGGAGTCTGCAGCACACAGACAAATAGAGAGGTGTGGCTTGGAACACACAAGTATGGAGTCTTCACTTGTTTATCGTTCAGCCCATACCATGTAAAGGCGGCCATTTTCAGGCATATGCTTCCATCTGGCACAACAACATATTAGCTGCTATTCTAGGACGCAACACGTGATGCGGGTATATGTATCCGACTGGATGCTAGGACACCCTGCTGCATCGCCTCATAGGCGCCGATCGATGCCAGGCCAGCACGCAGGAAGATGGCAGACAAGGAGTACCCTTGCGGTAGCCATTTGGCCGGCTCTGCGACCTTGTTGCTGTCAAGGTTCTCAGCCAAGGAGGGAGAGGGAGATGCAGCGGCTGACTGCTGCACGTCGCCGGAGGCCCGCCATGACGACGCCGATGAGATAGAGGAAGCAACTCCTATGATGTCGCCGGTAACCGTACCCCGTTATTTTGTTTCCATGCACGTTTCGCTTGCTGATCCCGGCGCACCTCTATTTTCGGATTTCGTTTAGGAATTAGTGCAACGACATTACAGGTTGATCTGTCAGTGTCTCCTTGCTGGAGGCAAACTAGACTTCCATGTCGTCGCCTTGTTGTACTTTGTGGAGGGTGACGTGGCATCATGATATCAAAGATGATGATGGGCAAAATTTGTTTGGTTTTGAATGTAGTAGAGGAAGAAAAGTGAGACACGCTTTTTGAACTGGTTCCTTCTTTGAAAAGAAGAGATATATGGATACCAAGCAAAAGAAGAATGGTTATATTTTACTTGATTTAGTAGCAAACAATCGACACTACTAATGAGATGTTCAAAGGCTGGAATTGTCGAAATCTAAAATTCTTTTTGCATTGGTGCGAAACGCATGACTTGAAGTGAGCAGGCAACGCTAATGGGACGCCGTTTTTCTAATCATGCATTGCAGGACTATGCACCATATACTTGCAATGGATCTGTTGATATCAGAGGCAATCCAGCATCTAAAAACCTTACTGGAAACTGGAGAGCCTGCTACTCAATATTAGGTAATAATCGGAAGCAGATCTCTCTTTATGGGCTTATGGTATCCCAGAGTGCTATGTGGATCAGCTTTTCTACTCTATATTAATGTGTTACTGTATGATGTATGAATATTATGTTTTCCAACATTTATTCTCAAAGGTGGTGAATTATGTGGTGCTATGGCGTACTATGGAGTTGGGACTAACCTGGTGAGGTACCTTACCAAGGTGCAGCAGCAAAGCAACGTCGACGCAGCGAGCAATATTGCTTCCTGGCAAGGCACCTGCTATCTTAGTCCCCTTCTTGGAGCATTCTTGGCAGATTCATATTTGGGACGACACCGAACAATCGTGATTTCTCTGACAACATTTACAGTTGTAAGTGTAGCCATCTCTCAATATCATTTGCAAATTGCGAGTCTGTCCTCTCAATAACATCATCATGCTCCGTTAGTTTCGTCTGAAGTTTCCTTTGTCTATTAAGATGTTCAGTCTGGCCGTACCTATGTTCTTCTGAATTCGATTTTTGAACTGGACTCATGGTTTCCTATTTTTGTACGCAGGGAATGATTTTACTGACACTTTCTGCAATTATTCCAGCAAGCATTGATACAGTGGTGATCTCCCTTCAGCATGCCTTGCCTTCTTTGGGCCTATTCCTGACTGCTCTTGGCTTAGGTGGCATCTGGCCATGTGTTCCCACATTTGGAGCAGATCAATTCGACGACACCGATAAGGAAGAGAAGGCACGGAAGGAGATATACTACAACTGGTACTACTTTGCTGTCAATGGTGGTTTCTTCTTCGCCAGTACAGTCCTAGTGTGGGTTCAGGACAACTGTGGGTGGGGGTTGGGTTTTGGAATCCCTACATTATTTTCAGTGATTGGAATTGTGGGATTCACAGCCAGTATGAAGATCTACAGGTACCAGAAACCTGGAGGAAGTGCGCTTACTAGGATTTGCCAGGTCGTGGTTGCAGCCACTCGCAAGATCAATGTGGATGTGCCAAATGATAGCTCTCTTCTGTATGAAATGCCAGGGAAGGAATCAGCAATTGTGGGGAGCAGGAAGCTGATGCACACTGATGGACTAAGGTTTGGTGAACACAATATTCTGTCCATCTGGTCACTTTTGTAATCTAATTTTTTAGATAGCAAAATCATTATCTAAGATATCTAATCTGGACATAATACTTGAATGATTGTGGTGTTTAGGTTCTTGGATCGAGCTGCCACCATCACTTCCTCTGATGAAAAGTTTCTTGACGCACCAGACCCTTGGAAGCTTTGCACCGTAACCCAAGTGGAGGAGCTGAAGATCTTGGCAAGAATGCTGCCTGTTCTTTTATCTGCCATAATCTTCAACACAGCCGAAGCATTCTTCCCGCTGTTCGTTGAACAAGGAGAGGTCATGGACAACCACATAGATAACTTTGCAATACCCCCTGCCTCTCTGACAACCTTCAACTGCCTCTGCATTCTCATCTTGGCCCCAGTGTACAACAAGGTTCTCATGCCTATGGTGAGCAGGATAACTGGTACGAAGCGAGGACTGTCGGAGCTGCAACGTATTGGTGTCGGTATGGTTTTCGCTCTGCTGTCACTGGTTTCAGCTGCAATAGTTGAGATGGTGCGTCTTGACATCGCAAAGAACAAAGGCCTAGTGCACCAGAGTGCTGCGGTTCCGATGAATATACTGTGGCAGGCACCACAATACATATTTGTTGGTGTCGCAAAGGTGTTCAGCGTAGTTGGTTTCATCGAATTCGCGTATGAGCAGTCACCAGATGCCATGAGAAGTTTGTGCCAGGCTTGCTCTCTCATCATGGTTACACTTGGGAGCTACCTTGTGTCGTTTATGTTAATGTTTATCAATTCAGTGACAGAGGGAAGACGGAGCCATGGCTGGATCCCAGAGAACCTCAACGAAGGGCGTCTTGATAAGTTATTCTGGTTGATGGCAGGATTGCACCTACTGAACCTTCTTGCATTTATGTATTGTGCCATCAGGTACAAGCGCAAGCTAGCTACATAAGTTTCTTTTTCCTGTTAGTTTGGGTTTGGAAGCTCTTAATTATTTTACTAAGCAGTGACATTTGTGATATACTTGCTATAACTAATGTTTTGTAAAAAAAAAACTAGTTATATACATTTAGGGGAGCAATGGAAATGGTTTGAAAATGCACTTCATCCGCAGCCTAAATCAATGAAATTTAGTTCGATCCCTTCTTGTGTTCATCAAACTGAGATTGCATGTTTTGTTCATCAACATAGCATGAGAAGACATAGTACTTTATTCCTGGTCCTTTGAAAAAGAAAACAGGAATCTGGCCCTATTATCAATCACCTGCATTGCAGGCTAATGTCCTTTACCTGGTTGAATTATTCCTCGCTTCTGAAAACATACCCTGGATGGAGCTAACCATGGAGGAATTGTTCCCATCCATGAACAAATTGAGAATTTGGCTTTCCATTATTGATTGCATAAAAAGTTCACTTAATTTCATTTGAAATGTCAAAGAGGTGTTCCAACTAATTTGAGTGACGTTAAATGATTAAGAACAAAAGAGACAAAAGTTAAACAGAAGTGTAAAACACTGATCAATTGGAGAGCAAAACAGAGGATCAAAGCTCGCAGTACTTAGTGTGTGCTGAGCAAAACAGAATACTTTACTGTTGTTTAATTTTCCACATGCTTGTGTTCACAGTACCCTTTTATTTTTCCAAATGCTTGTGGTACCATTTACATGTTTTTTAGTGTCATTAAATCGTCTTGCAGTAGCGATTTAATCTGAAGAATGACATGTAATAGATTTAAGGTGTTCATTGATTGTAGTTGTGCAAGTGGTTTGGGAAAGAGTAAAATATATGGCTGGTCCTTAAACTTGTGATGAGATGTCATTAGATTGCCAAACTCTCAAAATGCATTTTCGGATCCCTAAACTTGTCCAAATGTGTCATCTAGGTCCCCAATCTTTTAAAATATATTTTTAAGTCTCCAAACTTGTCCCAACGTGTCATTTGAATCCCAAATTCTCAGAATGCGTCAAAAAGATGGAGAGATCTAGTGTGAGAATCCGGAGAAGACTTCATTTAATCATGTGTTTGGAATAGTAATGATACTCATGAGGCCATGATGAGTTTACGAAAATATATTTTTGAGAATTTACGGATCTGGATGGCTCCTTTGTACAAATTCAAGGACTTAAAAATGTGTTTTTATAGTTTAGTGAGCTAAATCACATGTTGGGACAAGTTCAGTGACATGAAAATGCATTTTGAGAGTTCAGGGACCTAGATGATACCTCAATACAAGTTTAGGGACGGCCCGCGTATTTTACTCTTTGGAAAATACATTTTGGCCAGTTTGGCTCGATCCATACTAACTGATTCAAATAATGGAATAGTTTCTAAAATAATATGGACTCGTGCTTGTATGGGAGATCAAGGGAACTATTGTTAATAAGAAACACAATGCATCAAAATTTTCTAGAAAATTGAATTGTCTGTTGCCCCCTCTCATTATTACAAGTAAGACTAGAAATTCACCTTGGCAAACTTGCAAGTAAGTGTTGAGTCTCTGGGCCTATTCCTGACTGCTCTTGGCTTAGGTGGCATCTGGCCATGTGTTCCCACATTTGGAGCAGATCAATTCGATGACACCGACAAGGCAGAGAAGACACAGAAGGAGGTCTACTACAACTGGTACTACTTTGCTGTCAATGGTGGTTTCTTCTTCGCCAGTACAGTCCTAGTGTGGGTTCAGGACAACTGTGGGTGGGGGTTGGGTTTTGGAATCCCTACATTATTTTCAGTGATTGGAATTGTGGGATTCACAGCCAGTATGAAGATCTACAGGTACCAGAAACCTGGAGGAAGTGCGCTTACTAGGATTTGCCAGGTCGTGGTTGCAGCCACTCGCAAGATCAATGTGGATGTGCCAAATGATAGCTCTCTTCTGTATGAAATGCCAGGGAAGGAATCAGCAATTGTGGGGAGCAGGAAGCTGATGCACACTGATGGACTAAGGTTTGGTGAACAAAATATTCTGTCCATCTAGTCACTTTTGTAATCTAATTATTTTAGATAATGACTTTTGTGAAATTTCCAAATCATAATGCATTTCCGCTGGGACACTAATACTTGAATGGTTGTGGTATTTAGGTTCTTGGATCGAGCTGCCACCATCACTTCCTCTCATGAAAAGTTTCTTGACGCACCAGACGCTTGGAAGCTTTGCACCGTAACCCAAGTGGAGGAGCTGAAGGTCTTGGCAAGAATGCTGCCTGTCCTTCTATCTGCCATAATCTTCAACACAGCCGAAGCATTCTTCCCGCTGTTCGTTGAACAAGGAGAGGTCATGGACAACCACATAGATAACTTTGCAATCCCCCCTGCCTCTCTGACAACCTTCAACTGCCTCTGCATTCTCATCTTGGCCCCAGCGTACAACAAGGCTCTCATGCCTATGGTGAGCAGGATCACTGGTACGAAGCGAGGATTGTCGGAGCTGCAACGTATTGGTGTTGGTATGGTTTTCGCTCTGCTATCACTGGTTTCAGCTGCAATAGTTGAGATGATGCGTCTTGACATCGCAAAGAAGAAAGGCCTAGTGCACCAGAGTGCTGTGGTTCCGATGAATATACTGTGGCAGGCACCACAATACATCTTTGTAGGTGTCGCAAAGGTGTTCAGCGTAGTTGGTTTCATCGAATTCGCGTATGAGCAGTCACCAGATGCCATGAGAAGTTTGTGCCAGGCTTGCTCTCTCATCATGGTTACACTTGGGAGCTACCTTGTGTCGTTTATGTTAATGTTTATCAATTCAGTGACAGAGGGAAGACGGAGCCATGGCTGGATCCCAGAGAACCTCAACGAAGGGCGTCTTGATAAGTTATTCTGGTTGATGGCAGGATTGCACCTACTGAACCTTCTTGCATTTATGTATTGTGCCATCAGGTACAAGCGCAAGCTAGCTACATAAGTTTCTTTTTCCTGTTAGTTTGGGTTTGGAAGCTCTTAATTATTTTACTAAGCAGTGACATTTGTGATATACTTGCTATAACTAATGTTTTGTAAAAAAAAAACTAGTTATATACATTTAGGGGAGCAATGGAAATGGTTTGAAAATGCACTTCATCCGCAGCCTAAATCAATGAAATTTAGTTCGATCCCTTCTTGTGTTCATCAAACTGAGATTGCATGTTTTGTTCATCAACATAGCATGAGAAGACATAGTACTTTATTCCTGGTCCTTTGAAAAAGAAAACAGGAATCTGGCCCTATTATCAATCACCTGCATTGCAGGCTAATGTCCTTTACCTGGTTGAATTATTCCTCGCTTCTGAAAACATACCCTGGATGGAGCTAACCATGGAGGAATTGTTCCCATCCATGAACAAATTGAGAATTTGGCTTTCCATTATTGATTGCATAAAAAGTTCACTTAATTTCATTTGAAATGTCAAAGAGGTGTTCCAACTAATTTGAGTGACGTTAAATGATTAAGAACAAAAGAGACAAAAGTTAAACAGAAGTGTAAAACACTGATCAATTGGAGAGCAAAACAGAGGATCAAAGCTCGCAGTACTTAGTGTGTGCTGAGCAAAACAGAATACTTTACTGTTGTTTAATTTTCCACATGCTTGTGTTCACAGTACCCTTTTATTTTTCCAAATGCTTGTGGTACCATTTACATGTTTTTTAGTGTCATTAAATCGTCTTGCAGTAGCGATTTAATCTGAAGAATGACATGTAATAGATTTAAGGTGTTCATTGATTGTAGTTGTGCAAGTGGTTTGGGAAAGAGTAAAATATATGGCTGGTCCTTAAACTTGTGATGAGATGTCATTAGATTGCCAAACTCTCAAAATGCATTTTCGGATCCCTAAACTTGTCCAAATGTGTCATCTAGGTCCCCAATCTTTTAAAATATATTTTTAAGTCTCCAAACTTGTCCCAACGTGTCATTTGAATCCCAAATTCTCAGAATGCGTCAAAAAGATGGAGAGATCTAGTGTGAGAATCCGGAGAAGACTTCATTTAATCATGTGTTTGGAATAGTAATGATACTCATGAGGCCATGATGAGTTTACGAAAATATATTTTTGAGAATTTACGGATCTGGATGGCTCCTTTGTACAAATTCAAGGACTTAAAAATGTGTTTTTATAGTTTAGTGAGCTAAATCACATGTTGGGACAAGTTCAGTGACATGAAAATGCATTTTGAGAGTTCAGGGACCTAGATGATACCTCAATACAAGTTTAGGGACGGCCCGCGTATTTTACTCTTTGGAAAATACATTTTGGCCAGTTTGGCTCGATCCATACTAACTGATTCAAATAATGGAATAGTTTCTAAAATAATATGGACTCGTGCTTGTATGGGAGATCAAGGGAACTATTGTTAATAAGAAACACAATGCATCAAAATTTTCTAGAAAATTGAATTGTCTGTTGCCCCCTCTCATTATTACAAGTAAGACTAGAAATTCACCTTGGCAAACTTGCAAGTAAGTGTTGAGTTCCTGTTTTATTCCTCATAGGGTTCATGTTTTGGATCTTCTTCACCTGCAATAGACATTGTGATCATTTTACAAGAAATTGAAACAACTATCATTTCTTGAAAGAGAAAACCATTATACCTTCACTATCAGGATCTTTGGTCTTAAACAGCCAATCTTTTCCACAGACCAATGCCTCTAGCATTTCTGGAGCTAATGAGCTTCTATGTTCTCCAAGAATCCTTCCCCTAGTACTAAAAGCAGATTCAGATGATATTGTACTAAGGGGAATGGCAAGAAAGTGACCAGCCATTGTTGATAGCACAGGATATTTCTCTGCTCTACTCTTCCACCATGCTATCTAAGACATAAAAACATTCTACGTCATTCTCTATCTCTTTTTTTTAAAAATAGACATCAATTTCAGATTTTGGTGCCTTTGTAACCTCACTTGTGTCCTATATTGAGCAAACTCAACCTCAAGTTTTCTTTTACCAAGAATCAATGATGATTCTTCTCTCTAGCCTATGGTCATGTGCCCTGCTGCTGGCGACTGGGTTGCGCCCCTCCTTGGGGCTGGGAATGAGTAGCAGGATGCATCTCCAGCCTCTTGGACCTATCCCATGTGGCTTGTCGAAGAACCTGACTGCGTCAAATCCCTTCTCCCAGTAAGCAGGAATGGAATACCATAAGCACGAGCTACATGTACTGGACTTGACGAGCAGCTCACATGCGTTGGTGTAATCGGATAAGATATTTGGTGTCTAATCCCGATGCTTCTCATTCCGAAGCACAAAATGTGATCAGCCTGCTGGAGATACAATTGGCTGAATCAAGTACGTCTAGGTCTAGCAGCTACGGATACACAAGGACTAAACATCCTAGAAGCCATATATATATGGATGTGTTCGTCTTTGCAGTTTGCACAAGTGCTTACAAGGATGACGATGGAGGAAAGATGAAAAGATGAGGTGGATGGTGGCTGGAGCCAGTAAAGACTTCCAAGACAGAGCTTTATATAATAGGCCGCAAGCAGGAACTCATTGTGCGAGGAAAACAGAACATGGAATATCTGTCTTCTTTTCTTTTGATAATATATATAAAAATGTATAAAGAAATGCTATTCAAGAATGTTATACAGAACACAAAGAAATGCGCTATTCGAACTTCTGCAGATACTATACAACATATGTTTCTCTTGTAAATTTTTAAAATCTGAAATTTCCTATAACAATAGTATAATTATTGTCCGTGGACCCAATCTCGGACATATACCAGCAAATCTGCCTATGCTGCCTTCTTTGTGGGATCCATCAAGTTTGGCTCATGGACTATGTTGGACAGTACGGGGATCCGGATACGGGGATACGGATACGAAGATACGGCGATACGGTATTTTTAAAAAACAGCAATACGGGGATACGACAAACAAAAAATTTTATAGTCATAGAATAGACTAGCATGAACGCACGTGCGGCACACACGTTTATTGATGACACATATGTACTAAAACAACATCACTTGAGTGGATCATGGTAAACAGATCAGTCGTGCGAGCGTTTTTAAAAATACTTTATATTCGCTCTCTTATGTATAGAGAGCTTTAGATATTCTTAAATGTAGATGCATATCAT
>OAMR01000042.1:968013-1019046 GCA_900205405.1 Echinochloa crus-galli
AAAAGACTCTCTAATCTATTGTTTATTAGCAATACAGGATAATTGTGTATAGACGTGGTTACAAATGTGGGTATATCATGAGCAGGTGGGTCCGTGTGGGTATGGGTAGAGTCATAGGTGAAAAAAGTTTCACATTTTACACTGTTTTCCCACATTTTCCCGCGTCTTCCCACGTCCTACAACGCGAAGGTGGGCCCTCTGTGAGGGGTGGGTGTGGGTATATTGGGTGAGAAGTGTTTTCAATTTTTTAGGATCCTTTTAGTATAGAAGATAGATAGATTTCCCGCGTCTTCCCACGTCCTACAACACGACAGGTGGGCCCTCTGTGAGGGGTGGGTGTGGGTACATTGGGTGAGAAGTGTTTTCAATTCTCTAGGATCCTTTTAGTATAGATAAATACTGAAAACGTGCGGTAGAATCCATATGCTAAATTAACATGGGTAAATACCACGCCTAGCCAAAACCCTGAACACCTTGGTGCACAATAAATACGAGTCAAAGCTAACCAAGGTCCAAGGTTGCGTGCGCACACAAGAGAGACAAGGTCATGTTTGGGTCTTTGGGCCTGTTACCATGTTGGGCTGCAAGTTATCTACTCGACGATGCATGGAAACAGATCGACGACAACCGCTGGCCCATCAAAAACAGCAGTGCCGAGCGTTGTTCTTCGGCTTCCTCTGATCAGCCGTATCCCTGTCGTATCGTGCGTGTCGCCGTATCCCTGCGTGTCCATACGTGGATACGGCGGCATGGTGCCGTATCGGTGCAACGTAGCTCATGGAGAAAAATATGGAAGAACTGGGCTCCTCCTCGTTGTAAATTCTTTATTTAGTTGGTCTTCCAGAATCGATGCTGGACGACGGATCGCCTTGAAAAAAGGGGTTTGGCAAATCCATCAGCTTGCCCTCTATGTGACCAGGCTGAGGAGACCATCCACCATTTGCTGGTTGGATGTGTGTTCACCCGCCAAATTTGGGCAATGATTCTCCACCAGTTGGGCCTATCCACTCTGTCTCCCGATCCTACAAACTCAAGGTTCACCAAATGGTGGTGGACAGCTATTTCTAATATGCTCAAGGAAGAGCGGAAGGGCCTCAATTCCCTGATAATTCTGGTGGCTTGGGAAGTTTGGAAACATCGGAATTCCTGTGTGTTTGACAACACCAGGCCATGCATTCAGGAGGTCCTTGTGGCTGTCAGAAATGAGAGCAGCCTCTGGTGCAGTGCTGGAGCTAAAAAAAAACTCTAGAAGCTCTTGCACAGGTCACCGACCTTAGGCGTCTAGGCGCTATAGGTCTTGGTCAAGTGCTGTGGAAGTGTGTGGCGCGTCTGTTTTAGCTTAGAAAGTGTGGGTGTGTGGTGTTTTTAGTTTTTCTCCGTACTCGGGTAGGGTCTAAGCAGACTCGTGTACTCCTTTTTTTCTCTCTACCTTAATGAAATGACATGCAGCTCTCCTGCGTAGTTCGAGAAAAAAATTATTGTCTATGGAAAATTAACTTGCATTAGGGCAGCCCAACCCAAGACACAAGTAGTGATGACCATAGTCTCCACATTATCAATAAACTAGTACAAGACACTACCCCTCCAACCCAAACACTACTATTCTAAAGTCAAATTTAATGATACTCACCTCTCACTATGTTTTGGATAATGTGTAGAAACCATGTCTCATGCAAGACCCGGTTTCCTTATCTTTCTTCGTTAACTCATTTGACACATCACCTTTTAGTTTACATGGCATGTCATTTAATTCTATGGACACCATCCTAGTCATGGGGTTGGGAATGGCCTTAGAAGATTTTGATGCTACTATGTCTCTATTATATATGTTTCATTAATTGTCTGAAGAAATGAATTAGAGTACCCACGAAAAAGGATATGCCTGTTACATGGTACCATAGTATCAGTATACTATGACAATTCAAATCAATCCTCCCCACAGCGCTGCGCTAAAAATTGAGCGGCTAAAACCGTCCTCCCGCAACTATGGTTATAACTGTCCGATGATGATTTATCTTTGTATGTAGGTTATTAGTGAGCGAAACTGGCTAGATTTCTGATTGGGCATTCATTTTAATTAGTGATCCTATTGAATATGCCTATTATTTTGAATGATTTGTTTTTCTGGATTGCCAGTGAACAACCGAAGTGAATCTCTATGATAGAGTACCAATAGAAAATGGCTCGGTCAATACAATTGACGACTGATCGATCTCTATGATTGAGTCCGATGCAGCAGAAGTAGTCATGGCAATTTGCACGTTACTAGGAGCGTGTACGTTTAATCAGTTGGTCCATCAGATATACATGAGCAAAGATTTGGGTTTGAGAAGAATCCGTGATGAACTAGTAGCAAAAAGCTAAGTTTTCAAATTATTAGGAGAAAATCGTTTATGCACACGCCCTCAGTTTTTTATTTGCTTTTTTTTTCTTGAGGGAGGGAGGCACACGCCCACGCCCTCAGGTGCTCATCGTGCACGCGAACCCATTTGATTTGTATTATCGGCCTCATCATGGGCTCTATGAAGTGTCCAACCTCCTGTTCAGGAGCGAGAGAGAGAAAAAATTATTCAATTTCTTCACGGGCGCCCAGCCCCTCGAATGGATCAGAGAAAGGAAACTGATGAACAGGTGCAGGCTAGCTAGCTAGCCAAAGTGCCAAACACAATATTTAATTGAAGCCACGCAAAGCACCAAGTCATCAAAGATCCTCTCTTTTTGGAACGAGGGAAACAATAATTACAAATTCTTCACATCTCATCACAGCACCACTCGAAACGAGGCCGGTGAACAGGTCCGCGGCAATCCATGCGAAGCACTTGGCCGTCAGAGGCTTCCGCCGGCGACGGCCGCCACAGAAGCTCCGGTCGAGGGTGGGAAATGCACTCGCCGGAGAGGTATCTCGTGGTGACTGAATTTCATGGCAATCCACTATTGGACCGGCATGGCAGCCCACGAAGCTGGTTTAGCTCAGGAGCAAGTTTTCCTGCCGCCGCTCATTCCGAAATCTCACCAAATGCTTCTCAGTATGGGTGTCCATGCTGCATATATTATTATTCTAAAGAAATTATCAGAGTTCTAGCTGTCATGTTTATAGTTTTGTATTGCTTGGAAAATTTTCTGTTTCAGCGCCCACTCTAGCTACATCACGAACGAGGGCGCTGTTATTGTAGATTTTTTTTTCGAGAATGACACAGTACAACGTAGACACTCACAAACGCATGCACACCCACCTCTATGAATACACGTACTCACCTCTATGAATACACGTACGCAAACCCTACCCCTATGAGCACCTCCGAAGGACTGAGCAGCTGGCAGATCAGGAGATTCCCGAAGTCGACATTGGCACCTCGTTGTCGACGGGAACGCCGCTTACCACTTAACGCATAACGCCGGTAAATCCTGAGAAAATCTCAGGAAAAGGTGTGAGCACCATGATTTGAACCCTGGTGGGTAGCGTCCCACTTGAAACGTCCTACTATTGGACTACAAACCAATTCGCCGCTATTATTGTAGATTAATGGAAAGGAAATGCTACTATTTATATACAGCAAGATTGTGTACTCTCATGAAGTAAAGAAAAATGGCCATGCGGGTCGGCATGTGGAAACAAGTGTGAGTGATGTCGTCAATGGCAGCGTTTGTTTGGTTGGTGAAAATTTTTACCTACACGTTTGACCATTAATTAAGGGTATCAAATAAAGTCAGTTTATAAAACTTCTTTCACAACTCTTAGGTTAATTTACGACACAAATCTAACGAGGCTTTGACCACACGATTAGAGGATGGATACTGTAGCATTACTGTAGTAAATCATCGATTAATTAGGCTCATTAGATTCGTCGGGTAAAATTACACTCATCTTTAAAAGAGTTTTGCAAATAGATTTTATTTAATACTTTTTCTGCGCTCATAGAACTGTATAGAACAACTCCAGGTGATATGGGTGCAGTGGATATTGTTGGAAAAGGGTGGGGGTACGCTGAGAAAAAAAATTGTGGTCTATATTGGTAATCTATGTTAACATTTGGTCTTCCAAAAAATGCTCTTCACATTTCACAAACTCTCGTCTCTCATTTTTTTTCATGTCTCAAATATGAAAAAATTATAATTTTATCTGCTATTGGAATTGATGAGTGAATGCCTGGCCCTCTGTTCAGCAGGAAATTGTACAGGTGAAAGAGCCACGTAACTACATAAGTGAATACAACTAATGGTGATTTGGATGGATATTGTTGGAAAGGGTGAGGATAAACCTAGAAAAAAGTGGTATATGATGTTAATTTCTTTTAACATTAGTCTTTTTGGAAAATTGCTCTTGATTTCACAAGCTCTCGTCTATCAATTTTATACATTTCTACAAAAATTTTTAAAAAATAAATGAAGTATCACAATTTCCTTATGACGCAATTTCTGAAACTGCTGTTATAAATATAAAATCACTTTCCACGTGTTTCGAGTGTAGTGGGCTAGTGGGGCTAGATCATGTCACTCCTTCGAAAGGTATCCATGCTCTAGGCGGGACGCAGTGCAGTGGCTGAATGTTAAGCACTGCATGCAATATGGGCCATTCATTTCCCAGATGAACGGATGAGATCGAGCGCTATAACAAACAGTACCCGTGTAAAAAGTAATACACAGTACAACTACAGTGACCAACAGTGTCCTCCTCACACCCGGTGACTGCTTACTCCGTATCTTGCAGTGCCTACAGGGATCGAGTTCCGTGCAGTGCACTGCAAGATACGGAGTAAGCAGTCACCGGGTCAAGTTATACTGTATATTGCAAACTTGACTTGAGAGGAAAGCAAGCATGCGAGTTGCGAATAGAGGAATTAAATACAGGCCAGGGCAGGGGAGGGTTAACTGATGTTGTAGAAGATGAACTCTATCTGGCTGGCAGATAAAAGGGTCGGATTCAGATTTTGAATACAATCCATCTATATTAATCATCATCCATTGTATTAATTTCTTGTGAGTTATTGTTCTTTTCTTACTGCTTGATCTGAAGGTCAAGACTGAGGACCAACATAAGCCATATGAACCCTCCTGTACGTTTAATTAGCAGATTCAGCATTCAGCAGACATAAATAAAAATAACCAAAATCAATACGAAAGTAGCTTTGTAGTCGTTAGTTGTGACAAGTTCAGCAACTAGTTCGGAGTCCCCATCAATATTTATATCCGCGCCTCCAATATATCAGATTAGAGAAGGATTTTTGTTTATCCGCGTCTCCAATATTTTATAACAGAAACGGGTTTTTGTTTATCCACTTCTCCAATGTTTGTGTGCTAAAATATTATCTACCGACATATTATCTTGTTCTTTCTATGTGTTAAAAAAGAATGTCAAAATTAAATGTCCAAATAAGAATGAGTTTAACTTTGTGTCAGTGCAGTAGGGAGAATAGTGGCTATCTTAATAACAGCGGACCTGGCTGCCCCACTGTGATGCCCAACCCTAGTACCACAATATCAAAATACTGTAACTACGAGGTAGGGGATCAAGACCTGGGAGATGATACACCATTTTAGTAAATTAACTATCCTAGCTCATAGACATTTTAGCTTGGAAATCGCAAACATATGAGAAGCCAGAAAACATTTGGAAAATAGGTAACAGGTACAATTTTTACGAGACTAGAGCAAGCTAACTGCTGAAAATACTGATCGGAGATCTGAAACTGTGTGGTTTAGAAATGCTATTCCAACTTCTCCAGCTACAACGTACATGAATGGATCTGAGAAAGGAACAAAATCCTGTTCAGGACGAGAAGAAACAAAATTCATCAATTTCCTCACGCGCGCCTGGCCCCTTGAATGGATCTGAGAAAGGAAAAGATGAACATGTGCACGGCAATCCATACAAACATCAGATGGTTGGGCATGCTAGCCAAAGTGCCAAAGACAGCATTGAACTGCAATCCACGCGAAGCACCGTACCTGCTCATAAAAAAACCCTCTCTTTTGGAACGAGCGAAACAAATTCTTCAAATCTCTTCGTCGGCACCTCTAAGGAGGCCGGCGAACTGTTCCGCTGCAATCCATGCGAAGTTCCTCCCCGTCAGGCTATTCGCACTCGTCGTCCTTCAAACACATCCTCTAAAAGAAATATTTTATCCTGGTCATCAAGATTGCCTACTTCAGTTTCACTTTTCCCGCGCTCGTCATACCTTATATCTTCTACTCTATATCCTAGTCATCGACATTTTCTACTCAAATATATTTTACCCACCCCTACTATAGCCGCTGACGAGTGGGACCCACCTCGATCTTATCTACTCCCACCCGCCCACCATCCTCTCCACCCCCCGCCTTCCCCTTCCTCCTATTAGACTGCAGCGGGGCGATGGGATCCACGGCGGTCAGCGGCAGCGGGGTCGGCAAGCGGCCGGAGCGGCGACGGCGGCCTCCTCGTGGCGGCCAGCGGGTGAGCGCTCGGCGGCCGGGCCCTCTCCTCCCCCGCTCTCGACGACGGGGCCCCTACCCTCCGTCCGCACCGCCACCCCCTTCCTCTCCCCTCCGTCCGCGCCGTCGTCTCCTCCCTCCGCCGCCATCGTCGCTGGCGCGGTGGCGGCCATGGCGGGCAACGGGACGGCAGGTGGCGCGGCCGGGCGAGCGCGTCGCTCCCCTCCCCTTCCCCACGGCGGGCGGCCACCAGCGCGGCAAGCGGCGGCCTCTGCTGCTCCCTCCCTCCACCGGACGGCGGTGGGCGGGGCTCCTCGCGAGCGGGCACGGCGGGGCGCTCTCCACGGACGGAGATGGCCGGGAGGAGCGGCGAATCTTCCATGGGATCTCCGGCGGCGGCGGCCTCGAGCTCTCCGGCGGCCTCTCTCTCCCTCTCCCTCTCCTCCTCCGATGGTGGGGCTCCTCCTCTCCCTCCTCCCTGCGGCGGCCATGGCGGGTGGCGGCGGAATGCGAGCGCGGGCGGCGGAGGCCATGGCGCTGGAGCCTCGCCCGCGCGCGGTGGCCATGGCGGGCAGCCGGCCTGGAGGAGCTGCGAGCACGGGCGCGGCGGCGGAGCAGCGAGCTACGAGCAGCGGGAGCGGTGAGGCCGTTGGGTCGCGCGGGGCCCACTACCACCGTGGCAGCGTTGCGTACGCACGCGGAGACGCTTGCTGTGGCGTTCGGCAGTCCCTCGATTCGCGTGCCGTAGCCTTTGCGGTTCGCCGCTGCAGCTCTTGCGTAACTGTATATGTTTGCCGTTTCTTTCAGTAGCCCACTGCGATCAGCCTCAGAGGCCTCCGCCAGTGACTCCCGCAACAGAAGCACCCGTCCAACTCCAGGTTGGGAATTGCACCCGCCGGATTGGTGAGGAATTTCATGGCAATCCACTCTTGGAATGGCATGGCAGCCCACGAAGCTGGTTTAGCTCTGGAGCAAGTTTTCCTGCCGCCGCTCATTCCGAATTAATCTCACCAAATGCTTCTCAGTACCGGCGACGACCACGCTGCATTATTATTCTAAAGAAATTATCAGAGTTCTAGCTGTCATGTTAATAATTTTGCATTGCATGGAAATTTTACTGTTTCGGCGTCCACTCTAGCTACTTCTGGGACGAGGGCTCTATGCTAGATTAATAAAGGAGAGGAAAGGCTACTATTTATATACAGCAAGATTATGTACTCTCATGAAGTAAAGAAAATGGCCATGATGGTCCGCATGTGAAAACAAGTGTGAGTGATGTCAATACTTTTCTGGCAACTCATTTAAGTGTATACAACAACTCAGGGTGATTTGGCTGCAGTGGATATTGCTTGGAAAGGGGAGGGTATGCCGAGAAAAAAAATTGTGGTCTCTATCGTTAATTGCTGTTAACATTTCGTCGTCCCGAAAATGTTCTTCACATTTCACAAACTCTCATCTCTCAATCTTTTTTCATGTCTAAAAAAATCAAAAAAATTATGTCTCCAATTGCAATTGATGAGTGAATGCCTTGTCTGTTAACCAGGAAATTGTACAGGTGAAAGAGACACATAACCAAAGTACGAAAAACCGGACCGGCCATTAAACCGGTGAGGCCGTCGGTTCGATGGTTCAATGGTCCAACCGGTGAACCGGCCGGTTGGACTGCGGTTCGATTATTCAATATATTATGTATATATTCCACTACTTCACATGTGAAATGTTGCTAACTTGGTTAGCGGAGGCGGTGGATGCGCCAGTACGCTGGTAGACCAGGGTTCGAAAGCCCCTACTGCCTTGTTTTCTCTTCTTGCAGCTCAGTAACCGCCAATTTCGGCCCAACAAGCGCTGATTGCAGCCCAATTGTCGGGGAATATACTCTTAGATGCCGGTTGTTTTTACCTGGCCGATCTTTTAACCGGACCGGACCAGTAGGGTCGCCGGTTCCCGGTTTTTCCGGTTGAACCGGCGGTCCGGTCCGGTTTTTTGTACTAGGCACATAACTACAAAAGAGCGGATAGAACAACTCAGGGTGATTTGGATGGATACTGTTAGAAAGGGTGAGGATAAGCCAAAAAAATAAAAAAATATGGTATATGATGTCAATTCCTTTTAACATTCATCTTTTGGAAAAGTGCTCTTGATTTCACAAGCTCTCGTCTATCAAATTTATACATTTCTAAAAAAATAAAAAAAATAAATAAAGTATTACACTTTTCTAATGCCGCCCATTTATGAAAATTGCGGTTCCAAATAAAAAATCACTTTCCACATGTTTCAAGTGTAGCGGGCTAGTGGGGCTAGATCATGTCACTCCATCAAAAGCTATCCATGCTCTAGCGGCTATATATGTATATACTGTATATATATTGCAAACTTGACCAAAGAGGGAAAGCAAACACGCGAGTTGCGAGTAGAGGAAAATTAAATACTGGGGCGGGGGAGGGTTAACTCATGTTGTGGAAGATGAACTCTATCTGGCTGGCAGATAAAAGGGTAGGATTCAGATTTTGAATATAATAATCCATCTATATTATTCACCATTTGATCCACTGTGTTAATTTCTTACGAGTTATTGTCCTTTTGTTACTGCTTGGTCGTCTGAAGGTCAACACTGAGGACCAACATAAATCATCTGAACCATCCTGTAACTTTAATTAGCAGATTCAACATTCAACAGATCGACATAAATAAAAATAACCAAAATCAACACGAAAGTAGCTTTGTAACCATTAGTTGTGACAACTTCAGCAACTATTTAGGAGTTTCCCATCAAATCTGACTTCCACAATACTTTATATAAATGTTCAGAAGAAGAAAAACATCGTATACACTGTCGACATGTAACTTTAATTCAAGAAACAGTTCACCAATAATTTAGTTACAGCGAAGATTTATTACTCCCCACGCAGGAGAGAAGAATCGGCAGAAAAAGAGGTGAAGATACACACTACATGATGAAATCTTTGAGGACACAGTAAATATATCACCGACGAATCCAATCTCATAATTATTAAAGTAAAAGTGCACGCTAACATCCAGAAACAATAGCTTAATTGTATGTTTACCCTTCATCTAATAATCACCACCAAACAAGGAAAACAAACACGATTGATCGACTGCACTCAAACCCGAGTTCACACACAGCTTGACACTCCCAAATCCCACCCCCACGCAACACAGAATTTGGTTGGATCCCTGATTGCATCTAGCCGGAGTTCCATCATATGAGGTGAGCGCCGAGGTGATTGAAGATCATGGCAGAGACGAAGGCAGCCCCAGCGGAGGAGAAGCTCTAAGGTGAGCATAGTTTTCAGGACGATGGGAGCCCGATATAGGTGCACATCAGGGAAGCCATCTAACCTAGTTGCCATAATGCATCGATGGCCACCCAAGGATCCGTGCCTGAAAAAAGAAACACTGGCAATAATCTGAATTTTGCGGGTTTTCCTTTGTGATCGAGCGGTGCTTGGTGATATGTACAACCCTCGGTAATCATTTGTGATGCGAAGCCACATTTTCCTGATGCCACGCATCTCTAAGACTGGTTGCACGTAAAAATAACACTTCCCACCTGTTTTAAGTGTAGTGTGCTAGTGGGGCTAGATCATGTCACTCCTTTGAAAGATATCCACATTCTAGGTGCTGTAACGACCCCAAAAACAAAAATAGAGAAAAAGGAAAAAGAAAATCCCACCGCGGGTCCCACATGTCGGTCTCCACCTCTCCCTGTCGAGTCATCTCCTCACGCGTCGATTGGGCATCGCGGGCGGCAAGCACCACATCTCCGCTGCGCACCGGCTGCGCCTCCGGCATCTCGGCCCGACCGCGCCCCTGGCTCGTCTCCTCCTCCACTACATAAGCCGCATCGACCGCTGGCCCTTGGAAACCCTTGCGCCACTCCTCTTCCTCCATTAACGCCGCCGCGCCCGGAGCTCACGTTGCCGTCGCCGTTCTTCGTCGCCGATGAGCTTCCTTGCAGGAGGACCTTCCCTTGAGTTCGCACACCTGCCTTGACCCCTTTTCTCCCTCCACTCTTCACCATGCAGGTCACCTAGCGGCAAGCCTCTCCCGCAACGCTGCTGCTCCCCGCCATTATTGCTGTCCAACCGCTACTAGGTCACCGAGGATCAGTTGGCCTGAGCTGGATGCTCCCTTCCCCTCCCTTGTGCAAGTGCTTGCGGTCCTATATAGCAGCCAGGAGTAGGCATGCCTGGCCTCGGGGAGGCGGGACGTTACAAGTGGTATCAGAGCTCGGTTCCATAGAGTGAACTTAAAACTTGCTTAGTGGGGCGGGAAAAAGAAACTAAAATGTGACCACTTACATTAATTTAGTGTCAATGTAAAATTTGACCTTAAGGTTTTACGTTCTATCTTTTCCTTTCTAGAGCTTGTTCATTTATCTTGCTTCACTTGTTTATTTAAGATGTTCTTAACTCACCTTCTCTTTTATGGGGTTAGTAGTGTCTTGAGAGTGTATCATGATATTTAGACAAATATTAAGCTATCTATACCCTATGTGTTTATCTTACAGGAATCTTGGTAGCCGCAACTTGACTAAGTTTAATCTTGATTAAATTATTGTTCATATGCATTTATGTTCTCATGGTAATATGTTTTATTTATGTAAGATATGCTTGTGCTAATATGCTTCATTTATTCAAGTTGTGTCATGCTTAATTAAAGTCTTGCTTGCTAAAATTTTGTTGGAGCCTAGTATAATGCTTAGAACGTTGTGATATTGCATTCATTCATTGCATGCATGCATATGCATATGTTGTTTATTTGTTAAAGCATTTTTATGATGTATTTATTGCTGTTTTTAATGCCTTTATTTAGCTAAAATGAATTGTTGTGTTTGCTGTCCTAGCAGTGTCCCTAGCATTCTTTTGTGCTATATGTACCTATGAATGTGTTCTTCTCAATTGCCTTCAACCCCAATCCATTATGTGTTCAATCCTTATCCTCTCCTTATCCTTTTCATTGCGAGAAATCTTTTCCTTATCCTTCACCTTCCGTTGTTCATAACATATTCCATATATCTCAATTGAAGAAGTGCTTTCTTGTCCAATCAAAGCTTTTGATTTGAATTTCTCAACCTTCAACCGACCCTAACCTATGATGATCATTATATTGGTACTCTTGAGCTAGTTAAGAGAGGAATGAGAAGTGGAAACATTAAGCTTGTCAAGGTTCAACGGAGTAGTCAACTCGAGGAGGAAGCTACATGGGGATGGGAAGATGAAATACGACAAGTGCACCCGGACCTTCTCCGATGAGTCTCATCGACCCCAATCAACCATGCTCTCTTTGTGAAGTTTATCTTCTCCCAATCTTATATATATACAGAATCACCATCAAAAGTGTTTTGTTATCTCTCACTAACCACCCATGCTCTTTAGAAAATGTCTTGACTAATTATTTTATCTAGGTGAATATGGCCTACTCTAGTCTTGGAGTTTCTAGTTCTCACCATCTCCTTATCGACCTCTACCGAAAGACCCTAATGATCTAGAAGTGTTTTGTTCCTCTCCGATCTCCCTTCGGCTCTCTAATCACTTGAATCTCGGGACGAGATTCTTTTTGGGGGGAAAGATTTGTAATGACCCCAAAAACAAAAATAGAGAAAAAGGAAAAAGAAAATCCCGCCGCGGGCCCCACATGTCGGTCTCCACCTCTCCCTGTCGAGTCATCTCCTCACGCGTCGATTGGGCATCGTGGGCGGCAAGCGCCACATCTCCGCCACGCACCGGCTGCGCCTCCGGCATCTCGGCCCGACCGCGCCCCTGGCTCGTCTCCTCCTCCACTACATAAGCCGCATCGGCCGCTGGCCCTTGGAAACCCTAGCGCCACTCCTCTTCCTCCATTAACGCCGCCGCGCCTGGAGCTCACGTTGCCACCGCCGTTCTTCGTCGCCGGTGAGCTTCCTTGTAGGAGGACCTTCCCTTGAGCTCGCACACCTGCCTTAACCCTTTTGCTCCCTCCACTCTTCACCATGCAGGTCACCTAGCGGCAAGCCTCTCCCGCAATGCTGCTGCTCACCGCCATTGTTGCTGTCCAACCGCTCCTAGGTCACCGAGGATCACTTGGCATGAGCTGCATGCTCCCTTCCCCTCCCTTGTGCAAGTGCTTGCGGTCCTATATAGCAGCCAGGCGTAGGCATGCTCGGCCTCGGGGAGGCGGGACGTTACAGGTGCTATATGTATATAAACAGTATGTTGCAAACTTGACTAGAGGAAAACTAATGTTGGGCAGATAATGAACTAGCTGCTTGATAGATATAATGGTCGTGCAAAATTAAACACGATTACCTACCTGCACGAGCACTAGTGCACTAAAGAAACATTGTACAAATGTACCGAACGGCGCAGAGTCAAGGGTCGTGTAGTAGCTAACTTCTGTGATCAAAGTTTGCTGGGATTATATTCAATGCTATTCATTTGTTCGGGAGTTATGGATATATAACATAAAATGATCAAAAAGTTATTCATTAGCTTTTTGCAAGCGTACGTGTACTTTATTTGCTAGTATTAGTGACCACAAGAACAATCTCATCGAAGAGGTCATTGCTCAACCCTCGATCCGGCCAGCAATGACATTCTCGAGATCTTAACTATAACGCATGGTGTAATAAGAACAATATTCCCTTCCTACTATGTTATTGAGACTATATGTACTAGGTGGTACCTCGCGAGTTGCTGAGGGAATTTATACAAAATTTGAATATGTAGTTTGAAAGTAGAAACACTAAAATGATTGCATTGCAATATTTTTTTTGTAAACAACAATGTAGAGGCCAAAACACATTCATTTTATTGAGAGAGAGCTACTTAGAAATTTGTAGCATGGTACTCGTAAAGACTAACACAATGCATAGCCACAGAAAATCAGTAGAAGACATAAATTCATAATTCTAGTGGATGGTGATGTGGACAGCTTGGATGTTGAGAGAAGATCTAGTGGATGATGACGTGGACATCTTGCATGTTGAGAGAAATCATCCATGACTTGGGTGCCAATTATATAGGTTTTATAGATTCACTAAGATGCGTCTACACGATTCATGGCCTATTAGCGACGAACGGTCTTCACAAAGGATGCAAGACGTGATACTACTCGCGTATCTCGGGCTGGACCAAAAGTTCGAAATTCGCGAGCTAGCTTGGCTCGGTTCTATAGCTCGGCTCGGTTGGATGTATTTTTTAACGAGCCAAGCAGTTACTTTTACTCGTTTTGTTAACGAGCTAGCTCGCGAGCCAAGCGAGCTAGAAGGTCTAATAGACTCATAGACAAACTATTACTTGTATACAGTATATGTGTGATTTTAGATGATGTTATAATTATATTCAATTATTATAGTATTATAGAATAGATTTTAAAAGTATTAATACCAAATAATTGCTATATTTTTTATTTTTATATATTATTGTGTGAAAATTTATAAGTTTACATTTAGCTCTCCACCCTAACGAGTCAGTTCGAGCTGTTAACGAGCCGAGCTGAGTCAACTTTTTTTTTTGCTCGTTTTCTTGACGAACCGAGCCGACCTGGCTCGTTAGCCAGAACGAGCCGGCTTCGGCGTCCACCCCTACACACACACCGTTAGGTGCTAGAGCAACGTCCTCTTCCAACATACAACATAAAAGATTTCTAGTGGCTCTTGCAAAAATCTATTTGCTGGGGCGGGTGACAGCATCCCTGCCCTCGGAGAGGGATTAAAAAGATTAAGGCCTTGTTGTTTAGTTCCCAAAAGTTCTCAAAAAGCAACTCCCAAATACACTATGCAAAAAGAAGATTCTCCGTCACATCAAAATGTCATAACATGCATGTAGTACTAAATGTAGATAAAATAAAAAAACTAATTGCACAGTTTTGTTGTACTCTGCGAGACGAACATTTTGAGCCTAATTAATCAATTTTTAGACAATTTTTCGCACATACAAACGAAAATGCTACAGTGACGCAATAATTATGAAGTGACATCTACCTCCCAAATTTGTACTTCCAAATTTGCATCTAAACAAGGCCAAAAACAAAAGCCTCTCGCCTCTGGTTAGCTGCCTGACGCCGCACGATCCCGCTGGACGCGCCTGCGCCACCATGCGCCGCCAATGCACTTGCGCTCCTTTTCACCGCCTCCGCGCCACCCCGGGATGCCCTTGGTGCCCCCTCTAGCCTCCGCGCCGCCACGGGATGACCCTTGCTGAGTGAGCCGCCCACGCCGGGAAGCAGCCGTGTCCTCCATCCTTGTGCCGCGGCTCGCGGAGCTGTCCCAATTAAGTTGCTGCTCAGGTCGCGGCACTGCAACCATCTCAAGCTGAGCTGCCGGCTGAGCCGCTAGCAGCTGCTTAATTAGGCCATTGCGCTGCCACTCACGCGGCCAGCTGTGCCCCCACGCCATGCAGCCAAGGCTGCCCGCCGGAGACACGCACACATGGATCGGAGCAGACAAAGGCTAGTCATGGAGATGCGCCGACAAATTTCTTATAGGAACGGGTTAGCTTTTCATGCGGCCTTACAAATAAACGTGATCTCCAGGAGCGGTTGGTCCCGTGCACGGTTACTGTAAATTGATCTTTAGGATCGGACCAATTAATACAGTTTTCTAGAAGAATAGGTAGTAAGGGTGGTGGACGAATTCTTGGTCTGTTGCTAGAAAAAATACATGACGTTCGCTCCTACAAATCGTTTTTGAACTAGTGATGTCACACTTGAAAGCTATGGATGGACTGTGTACTTGCCGAGTAATCTTTCTCAGGGTCCGACCAATCAGAACCATCCATGCCATCGACCAGTGCAACCAATATATGAAGGACACACCTCGTTTTGATACGACGTCTTCCCGAGGCCTTTCACTCCGAAGCAATGATCACATATATATTGAAACCTTTTTGTATTGGCACCAGATTAAGAGTCTCAGCACCCCCCGCCCTAGTCTTCCGAGAGTCATGAGTTGCGCTATCTGGTAAGCTACCAGCGAATTTAGCGAAATAAAGACAATAAACAGTACCAAGTTTTGAGCTGTGAAGAATCAGAGAACCATATTTATAAGGACATGTGAGGAAGAAGAACCATGGAACTTGGTGGAATGGTCTTGAATTTTTGCGCTGTTCGTTACTTAGCTAGGGAAAACATCAAAGCCCAAGGCCTTTAAAAGATGGTAACTCTTCTTGGTGCTTATGAGCCGAATAAATAGTCATGTAATTAAGGCACCATTTGGATACATGCATCCATCTAATTCATTATCTGGCTCATGAAAACTATTTAAAAAGGGCTATTTAATGTAAGCTGACTAAAAAATAGCTAGAGGGTATTTAGATTCATGTGCTAATTGTTTACTTTGGAGTGATAATTGACCACACTGATCCTCCTTTAATTTCACCTCTGGGGTTTAACAAGGACGTGGAAGGTCACTTCAGTCTTTAAACTTCATTAGTTGAAATTCGCTGGGTTCAACCAACTAGCTTAATAGATTACCTCGGTTCCAAAATGTAGGTCGTTTAACTTTTTTTTTACCACAGGTTTTACCGCTCGTCTTATTCTAAACAATTATAAAAATATAAATAATTTTAAGGTATTTTTGAAAATTTTTTATTAATAAAGCAAGCCCCCATAGAAAAAATATGATAATCTGCACAAAATTTTGAATAAGACGAGCGGTCAAACTTAATGTCAAAAAGGTCAAACGACCTACATTTTGAAACGGAGGGAGTAGGTGGGAAGCTTTAATAGCTAATTAGCTGTCCTCTTTGTATATCCATCGCAGCTAAAATTAGGTAGCTAAAAAATAGCTGGTGGATACTAATATGGAGTCTGAGTGATTGATCTGGTAGCTTGCAAGAGTTTTAGTAACTTGATGGTAACCTTAACAATAACAAAGCCAACAGAGATTTTCTTTGTATGAACACTACGTTTCGGGAAGATCGTACACATACGTGTGCCATCTACTAGGAAAAATAAACGTAAAAAAAATTACAGTGGAGGTTATTTGCGTTTCCAGAATTTTTGAAATTACAGCATACAACTTGGGTTCAGTAGTTTTTTTTCACGTTTCTTTTTCCTCCAAGGCCAGTGTTTACATCATATAACCACAGCCCTATATATGGTATCTTTTTCTATGGCTTAAAATCTGATTAAGAACCATGCAAATGATGAAATCGTTCCACTGGAAACAAACAATGTTGACAAAATCGTCACGCCACAAGTGGACATCACCGGTGGAGAAGCTTGTCATGCATATTTTTTTTCCTGGCTATCATTCCTAACCATCATATAGAAATTGAAACTTTCTTAACTTCTTTATCAGTATATGGATGAAAAACAAGCAGATAATAGTTGCTGCGGATATACACATGCATGTGTGATGTTAAATACTTGCTGGGTAAAATAAGTCAGGTTTCAAAGCATATCAAAGGAAATGTGTTATAATGTTGTCCTTGCATAAGTTCGAGCTTACAAAAGCATATACTGATGCATACGGATATCGGTTCACATCATAGTTGAGTAGTAAAGAAAGTAGTCTGATTAAGATCAGTTGGTAAGGTTTTCTTATGGTGAAATCTGCTCATCAGATTTTAAGTCATGGAATGAGCAGTGGTGTCATATTTTCTTAGATTTATTTCAAGATTTAACCTGCCTAGTCTTTTAGTCTTTCAGTGGTAGGTGACGTGCCCGTCAATAATGAGGTGTATGTGCTGATTTCGTCAATTTGGTCTATAATGGTCTTCCGCACGATGGTTAGTATGGTTATTTGTTTGTCATGCATACTTCTTTTCGTGACTATTCATTTGTTTCTTCACCGCCCGACCCTCTTCATCCCGTTTCTTTCTCTCGCTCGCCTCTCCTCCTGTTGCTCTCCTAGCGGTGGCGTCTAGGCGCACCGCAGCGCTATACCGACGCCTCTTGATGTCAACGGTGAAGGCAAGGACCAGGGAAGTCCGGCCGTCCCTTCCCTCCCCCATTCACTTCCCTTCCCTTTCATATCTGGTTGCAACGCCATGTCCCGATGGAAAAGCTTTACTTTCATTTTGCTTGTGGCAGGACGGCGATTTCCCATGCGATTTCTTTTGTCTCGCTCAAGATCTGAAATTCCTCATTGTGGCTATGGAGTACTAATAGACCTGAATGTTATCCTGCTCCTCTCTACCACGCCCAAATGCACCCATGCATCAGAGTATCAGACGCCGTAAAACGCTAGACGTACATGTGTTCTCATTTTTACACCCCCTGTCTCTCTTGTGATTGGATTTGTTTCGAGTGTGCCATTCTCGGATTGCTTGGACTGTTATGTGTTTCCTTAGGCCTTATTCTGTGTGGACTGGTGCCCATGGTTTGAATAGATTTGTTCTTGTTCCTGATGCACACAAGGTGCTTGTCGAATTGCCTAGCTGAGATTCTGTTTCTATTTATTTCTTATATAAATTCATAATTTTAAACTAAAATATCTGACGGAACTTATACAGTCTCTTTTAATATTAAGTGATCATATTTTGGTAGTATTAATTGTTTGGATCAGTAGGAGCTAAAAATAATTGTACTAAGAGCACTTTATTAATTAGGCTCTGATTTCCTCTACTTTGATTTTTAACATGTTTATTTTTTACTTTTCTCAAATATACTGCATGTAATGAAATTGATATGGGACGAGACATGCTGCTTATGTCCGGAGACGAAATTGATATGAATATGGTTATGTTAATATGCCGTGGGAAGACATTAGGCACAACGGGTATAGAAGATGGAGGTAAAGTTATCACATATATAATAGAAAGAGGTTACCGTACCCATTCATCTAATCAAATATGAACTTGGACCATCCCACGTCGTTCTATACAGTAAACCAAACAAAACCATGTATCGTCCCATACAACTAACCAAACATCTTACTTGAATTATCTCATCCAGTATCATTCGTTCTATACAAGTGAATCATGACATACTTGTTCTGTTGGATTCAAGCTACCAAACAGCATGTGACCTGGCTGCAACACCCACACAAGAAGCACGTACCGTACCTAGATGCTGTTGCTGTCCATTAATTAGCAGCACTGGTCAGAGCAGAGATGCTAATCGACTCTGAATTCATGAAAAACGTATGAACCAGTCGTTGTGTGCGCGCGTTGGTTCAGGCGGCCAACCTCGATAGCCACCTATGGAGGTTCGTGCACGCCATAGCCCATTGAACCGACTTGGCTCTGGTATCTTCACAATGCCTCTGATTACCAAGTAAGCGACACTATTTCCTATCTCCACTCTCCCGTCTCGGTAAAGTTGTACAAAATACACATCTAGCCTCAAATGTTGCGTAGTATTTATTTGGTCCGAAGAACTATACACGGCTAGTTAAAACATCCGAATTGGTAATGGAGGGCAATGGTGCAAGGACTTGACTATATATGAGCGTACCAATTCGTTTGGGTGCTTGCAGTCTGGAACAATGTGCCTACCACTCATGACCGCACCAATAGAATCACCATTTCAGTACAAAATGTAAAAGCAGACATATGGCATCATGTGGAAAGAGTAGTTCCACTTCATAGCATGATGCATTAGCCAACACTCCAACTGTTGATTTCTAACATACTAGACGTACATGTGTTCTCATTTTTACACCCCCTGTCTCTCTTGTGATTGGATTTGTTTCGAGTGTGCCATTCTCGGATTGCTTGGACTGTTATGTGTTTCCTTAGGCCTTATTCTGTGTGGACTGGTGCCCATGGTTTGAATAGATTTGTTCTTGTTCCTGATGCACACAAGGTGCTTGTCGAATTGCCTAGCTGAGATTCTGTTTCTATTTATTTCTTATATAAATTCATAATTTTAAACTAATATATCTGACGGAACTTATACAGTCTCTTTTAATATTAAGTGATCATATTTTGGTAGTATTAATTGTTTGGATCAGTAGGAGCTAAAAATAATTGTACTAAGAGCACTTTATTAATTAGGCTTTGATTTCCTCTACTTTTATTTTTTAACATGTTTATTTTTTACTTTTCTCAAATATACTGCAAGTAATGAAATTGATATGGGACGAGGCATGCTGCTTATGTCCGGAGACGAAATTGATATGAATATGGTTATGTTAATATGCCGTGGGAAGACATTAGGCACAACGGGTATAGAAGATGGAGGTAAAGTTATCACATATATATAATAGAAAGAGGTTACCGTACCCATTCATCTAATCAAATATGAACTTGGACCATCCCACGTCGTTCTATACAGTAAACCAAACAAAACCATGTATCGTCCCATACAACTAACCAAACATCTTACTTGAATTATCTCATCCAGCTGTATCATTCGTTCTATACAAGTGAATCATGACATACTTGTTCTGTTGGATTCAAGCTACCAAACAGCATGTGACCTGGCTGCAACACCCACACAAGAAGCACGTACCGTACCTAGATGCTGTTGCTGTCCATTAATTAGCAGCACTGGTCAGAGCAGAGATGCTAATCGACTCTGAATTCATGAAAAACGTATGAACCAGTCGTTGTGTGCGCGCGTTGGTTCAGGCGGCCAACCTCGATAGCCACCTATGGAGGTTCGTGCACGCCATAGCCCATTGAACCGACTTGGCTCTGGTATCTTCACAATGCCTCTGATTACCAAGTAAGCGACACTATTTCCTATCTCCACTCTCCCGTCTCGGTAAAGTTGTACAAAATACACATCTAGCCTCAAATGTTGCGTAGTATTTATTTGGTCCGAAGAACTATACACGGCTAGTTAAAACATCCGAATTGGTAATGGAGGGCAATGGTGCAAGGACTTGACTATATATGAGCGTACCAATTCGTTTGGGTGCTTGCAGTCTGGAACAATGTGCCTACCACTCATGACCGCACCAATAGAATCACCATTTCAGTACAAAATGTAAAAGCAGACATATGGCATCATGTGGAAAGAGTAGTTCCACTTCATAGCATGATGCATTAGCCAACACTCCAACTGTTGATTTCTAACATATGAATATGTACTCTCTCCATTCCTATTTGTAGGCCATTTTGGCTTTTCTAGAAGTATAGTTTTTTCTATGTATTCAGATATAGTGTATGTGTAGATGCATAATAATATCTATGAATCTAGAAAAGCCACTACGGGAAACCCGGCATATGCCGAGTGTCTCTGTCTTTGCCGAGTGTTTAATATCGGGCACTCGGCAAAGACACTCTTTGCCGAGTGTCCACAAGCAGGCTCTCGGCAAACACAAAACACTCGGCAACCATATTCTTTGCCGAGTGCTAGGAAGCCGACACTCGGCAAAGATGCCGCACGTGCTCAGCGCGTGACGCGGACGTCAACGGTCGTCGGGGGCCGTTTGGGCTGCATCCACTTTGCCGAGTGTAAAGGGAAGACACTCGGCAAAGAACCTCTTTGCAGAGTGTCGCCGATCTGACACTCGGCAACGATGCCGCACGTGCTCAGCGCGTGATACGGCCGGCAACGGCCGTTGGCGGCCGTTTGGGCTGCACCTACTTTGCCGAGTGTCTCAACCTTGACACTCGGCAAAGCCAAAACGACTTACATTTTAGAACAGAGGGAATATATCTCTAAATTTGTCCGACCATGTTTATCTCTAACCTTGTCATTTCATCTTCTGCAATAAAAAATGCAAGCAGAATATCATCTTGCAATCTACAATGTTGTTGGAAAAGTGAATCCCCTCATACAAATCCTCGTCAGAGATAGCACATGTGCTATCCATGTACCTAAAATGAGTATAGTAAATGTGCCAATAATTTGCATCACTTCAAGCCTAAAGCACCAACTGTAACAAAAGGCGAATCATAGAGTTGCACATTGCAAACATAGCAGAACCTTGGTGCTTAATATCTGATTTATGCAAGATTAATATACTATATAGTATTTTCTCCATCAATATACAATTCCTGATTCGAGGTATATTTGTTGTTGACCGATCCTCCTTAAATATTTTGAGCACAAGCACACAAATTTCTAAAAAATAAGAAACATACTGGTGGCACTGTACAAGGAGGGCAGGCCAAGCTTGTCAGTTATTTCAGCCACGTTCATGGCATTGGAAAGATCTTGCTTGCCTACACCAGAAGCACAACACCACGGAGTCACTACAAGGTTTCTTGGCTATTGCCACACTACACATGTGCAATGCCACTATTTTAGTTGCCACATGGGGTCATATCGTAACTTTTGTATAAAATGGTAGCAATATGGTCCTATAATGCAACAAACTAAAAATGTTGCCTTAGGTGTGACTTTTGGTTGTAATAGGGGTGTGTTATTGCAACTATATCGGCCTTTGGTTGTAATAATTTGGAGTTATTGCTACGTCACTTTAGAGTTGCAATTGCACTATTTTGTCATTGCAATAATATTATATTGTTGCAACTATATTTGAAATGGTTGCTTTTGATTGGTGTTTTTACAATGATTTTTTCATGTTGTAACAAATTTCAGTGGTGTTGCGATTGATAAATGGTTATTGCAACAAAAACTCTAATGTAAATGCAATAGCTTGTGCCTATTGCAACAACTTTTTAGAGTTGCAAAAACCTTCTTTGGTGTTGCAATTGTGATTTTTTTATTGCAACGAGAAACCTAAATAGATGCAATATGGTTTCCCTATTGCAACGGTTTTTTGGTTTGCTACAAATATGTCAATGTCGATCACATGTTATGTGAGACTAAATATAAGTATGTATCCAAGTTTGAGGAATGAATGAGCAAGAAAGTAGATTTTCTTGCGTATAACTTCAAATAGAATTGCGACGACTTCAAGTTATATAAAACAATTTAAAAAAATATTAATTTCATAATGATATTTAGTTTTCCTTTACAAAAACCATTTGTAAATGTTATGGACCCAAATTATGCTATCTAGTGAAGTTACAAAATTTTCTAACTAAATTTATAGATATGATTGTAATTTTGGGAATAAAGTTTGAATTGGTGAAAAAATGGCCCACTAGTGATAAAAAGAATGTAAAAAAATAAAAGACATTATACGAAGGGATTGAACTAAGAACTTTCATGATTGCACTAACACGTGACTTACCACTACACCACTATTTTGTTAGTGTTGGGTAGCATCATTCAAATGTTTTTATGTTCTTATGCACAATTAGCTAATCCCTCCGTCCCTTTTTATCTGTCGTTTTCGCTTCCCGAGAGACAACTTTGATCAAATATAAAAAAATATATTAATATTTATGGTACATAATAAATATCATTAGATAGGCATTTGAATCTAGTTTTATAATAAATTTATTCGGAGATTAAAATATTATACATATTTTCTACAAGTCGAATTTAAATCGTGGCACGGAAATCAACGACGACAATTAATAAGGGACGGAGGGAGTACGTGTTAGTGGGCCCTCCTGGTGTAGTTCGGCCACATCACTGTCTCTTTCCATCTCACATTGGTGTAGTTTCTTGATTAGTGGTCAGCACATCAAAATCCTGTGTACATACAAGTGGTAGCTATCAATTTTTATATGCTAGTGCTTATAGCTAATAAGTGAAATTGGTGCTTATAGTGTAGTACAATAGACGCAAGATCTACAAATGTTCGCAACCAGTTTCTATAAAATAAGATATTAAAAAGATGTTATGAGAAAAAATCAATGCAATTAACAAATAAAACAATAATAGTAATGATGATAATGTGATGCCACTAGGCTTCGACCCACTGCACAAAGGAATATTTTGTAACCAAATCTGATCTTATTTTGTATTATACTGTTATTATGCTCGCCAAGTTGGCAAAAAGAAGGTGATATTCTTTTTTTAGCACTGTTTGGCTCGCCACGTCATCTGGCCACCCGCGTGAAGCCAGGTCACCCATGTGGCAGATGACCCCGCTGCTGGTTAATCCGGCAAAAAGAGATGCGGCTGATGGGCTCGAACCAGAGATCTCGAGCATGAGAGCCTCAGACCTTACCACTGAGCTACTAGACTGGTATCGTTATGGTGCACATTTTTCTTCATTTTATTATATGCATCCTGCTCAAAAAACAAAAAAAGGTGCACATTTTTCTCCCTTTTATTCAATTATAGAAGGACAAGTCATCCCACAGCCAGGTCACCACGTCGGCAAAAAACGCCAAGTCATCAGGCAGCCAGGTCATCGCCATGTCACCACCTCTGCGGACCCATTCGTCATTGATGAGTTTGTGCAATGAAATGAGCAAAACAAAGGGCGCCAGGGGGTGAATCGAACACCTGAACTCACTAAGACAGAGGATGGCTTACCACTGGGCCACTGCGACTTTTATGCTAGCTGATGGTATTGTACCATTTTATATTTTGTACTATTGTTTTATTGGAAAAAAACTACTGTTTTATTGGAAAACAAATTAGCCAAGGGATTCGAACCAGAGACCCCAGGCAACTGCAAAGGGAGCCTTACCACTGCACTACTTCGTCATATATGAAATGTTGGGGCATACTTATTTTTATTATATTATATTTCTCCAAATTTCTTGGCACGCCCCAGCACACTATTAGCTGGGTGGCTTCGCGAGGGATCCGTGCGAACGCGAAGCTCATCAGTATAGCGCCACGTGGTGACGCCCCTTGCTGCCCCATGATATGGTACAATACCGAATTCTATGATAATAAATTTCTATCTCATAAGAACTCCAAATTTTATGATAATTAATTTGAAACTAATTTTGTTAATAATATACAAACCCATTTAACATATAGAAAATAGTAAATCAATTCTAAAATTTTTGAAACTCATATAAGAAGACTTACATGTACTCTATTATATACAAAAAAATATACCGGCCTATATAAGATAATTATTATTGTGTCTTACTTCACATTGGAGCAATAAAATGAAAAAAAAGAAAAATATGGAACATTAATTAGTGCAGTGGAACAACTCAAACACAAGATCTAAGGTGCACAAATGATTCCACCTAACCACTGGAATGCTTCGAAGATTATGAGCATATTTGGCGTTAACATATTTGTACTTAACAACTTGCGCTCCGGCCGCCAAAAAAAAGCAGAAAAATTCAGAGAAAAACAGTGGTTAAAGGGAGTTGAACCCAGCTGAAAGGGAAAGCACGTCCGCGCCTTACCACTGAGGTAGGCATTGATTTGTTTGTTTCATTGGTATATTGAACTTATTTATATATATAGAATTCTGTTTTATTAGAAAAAAGGAATAATAACTTAAAAAAAGAGAGGAAGCAAGTATTCGAACATAGGTGCCGGGATTAGATTTTTAGTCGCCTTACAACTGAACTGCATCAATCAAGTGTGGTTGCATTCGACACGTTAGCTAAAAATAGCTTTCAGCAAATGAAACGGTGGCTACGTGCTAGCGCGCAATTAGCTCAAGGGCAACGGCACAGATCGTCCTCGGATCGTCCTCACGCAATCCAACTGCAACCGGTTTGGCCAATCCCATCAGACCACATGGCGGGAGTTAAAAATGCAAAAACGCATACCAAAAGTGCCCATGGAAACAGCTTACCACCAAGCTAATGCCTCCTTGTTGGACATCACAGAGAATCATCTTATATATAATCAATCCTCGTCAACTGATTGGAAGGAAGAACATATGAATAGTTGGCATTTTTCTTTTAATCTATAATCAAATTTTGTATCTGGTATTTCTCCTTCAAAGATAATCTAAATTTGATGGTTTTTTTTTAATTTTTCTAAAATCAAGATCTTTCATCTAGCGTCATTTGTTTGTATGGTAATTACTACTTTTGGATTTTTATCATATGACTTATTTTCTTCCACTTAAGTAGAGAATATTTTAAAGTGTATCGGATAATTGTCTAGAGTACCATAGAGATGTTTTTAACATGGTTTTAAAAAGTATGCAAACCATACAAAGTTAAACATATAATAATGCTCCGTTAGCTCCTGATTGATTATCTTAAACATCAGCTTTACTCATACTTTGCAAGAAAACATCTATTACTAAGCATTATCTCACCTAGTGGACGTCTTGGTCCCATGAACCGGTGGTATAGTGCCTATGAGCAAATAATGAGCATGACTGATCTTTGAACATATAAATTATATACAAAAACAGTAGATCTGTTTCTAAGAGACCCACTACGGTTTTTCATCGTGAAAATATGGAACAAAATAGTCACAAAAATTGGTACATTAAGAACTCGAACATGAGACCTAGGATGAAAAACACTACCACCTAACCACTAGACTACTTCGGTGAATGTGATAACATTTGGTGTTAATTTTGTTTTTAGACTACTTCGGTGAATGTGATAACATTTGGTGTT
Organism: Echinochloa crus-galli; assembly: GCA_900205405.1. Lineage (NCBI taxonomy): Eukaryota > Viridiplantae > Streptophyta > Magnoliopsida > Poales > Poaceae > Echinochloa > Echinochloa crus-galli. Next base: position 993,687 of record OAMR01000042.1, read on the forward strand.
AATTTTGTTTTGTACAATAAAACTTGTGCACAGGAGCCAGGTCACCCGGCCACCACTCGTCTTGCCCATGTCACCGCTCGTCACCCAGCCATACCCACCGGCCACCTGAGCCACGTCACCCGACCGCCAGTGCCACGCCGGCCACATCACCCAGCCACCTGAGCCATGTCACCCAGACTCCCATACCACGCTCGCCGGCCACCCGACCCACGTCACCCAGCCGCATATGCCACTGAGCCATGTCACCCGGCCGCCCGTGCCACACTGGCCGGCCACTGAGCCATGTCACCCGGCTGCCTAAGTCACGTCACCATTTGATAGAAAAAAAACCAAAAAAGTCTAAGAATAAATGGTATACGGGAAGTTGAACCGTGGTCAAGGGAAAACACATCTCATGCCTTACCACTAAGCTATGTATTCATTTGTTCATTTCTTTGGTATTTTATTTACCTAAAAAATCACTTGCCGCCATGCAAATTGGAGTAATGCCCCCCGCATCCGGGATTAGCGAGTAAATCACGTCACATAACCTCCCCACCTCCGCATTAACCTCCCCCGTCTCCTCCTTTTCCTCCGTCTCGTTAGAATGTTATATTCATCAGACTAACATACAACCGATGCACACAAGCCGTGCCGCCGCCGATCCCACGGCGTCGCACACCCGCCGTCATGAACATGGAGTTAGTCAACGCCACCGATCAGCGCCCCGCCGTCATCGTGGTAGAGGAGTCGAGGCCGCCGTGAAGCCACGCGGAGCTCGCAGGTTTGAGCCCAGACCCGTGCAGGCCGTCATCTATGCTGCTGGACGTCCTTCTCACGTTCTGCCTCATGCGGAGGGGTTCCTGCTGGAGGGCACCAAGACCGGTGGAGGCGGCGTGATGGCGGCAAGTGTGGCGAGGCTGGTGGACGCAACACAGCCCAGGTCCCTAGTCTTGTATTCCTTCTCCATCTCTTTCGTCTCGCTGCTTGCCTTTTGGGATGAATATGATGCCATGAGAAACTAATTCTTTGTGTGCAATGGTTTCTTCAGCTCATGCTATGAACACCTTTTGATAAAAATGACTGGCAATAGATGGGGTAGATTCCTAAATGATCGACCAATCCATGAAATTCGTGAGAGCGTACCAGGCTGGCAGCCTCTCTGCTCCATCAAGGATCACAATGCTTTGAGGTCTGTCCTTTTATTTCCTCATCTTTTTTGTTACTCTTATAGCATGTTAAGGATTTCATATGGACATGTATGCGTGGTCTGAGTTTTCCCTCTTACTGTAATTTTTATTAGGAAGGCAAAACATACAGTTGAATAGTGTAGTTATTCATAGCTCGGTGTTAAGATGTTTGAAGGTAGAAGGTTCATGCTCACTCCCTGTATATGCAGGATATCAATGTTTAGTTTATTGAAAATGTTCAAGTCACACGAATGCTCAGACCATTAAAAAGATGATCAGACCATTGAAAAGAGACAAAAAAAGATAGATTTCAGTTTTTAGAGATAAATTTAAAAAATATTTATATGATATTGCTACTGTCTATGTTTCTTTATGAATACAATTATCTTGTTGAGTGTACTTTAATTAATAAACATATCCATCCTGAAGTTGTGTGGTGGCAATACTACTACGTAGCTGATTGTGTGCATCCGGATAGAATTGTCCCCACTTGCAGTTGTGTGGTTTCGCTCGTGCAGGACATGATGATGCATCTGACTCAGCACGGGATACTTCTGCTGGACTGAACAAACCACATGACGAATCAAATTTTAGTGATCTGATTAATATTACTTTTGTTTATTCCCAAGCCTATTTGTTTCATAGAGAGTATATAAGTATATAATCAGCTAACTACAAAGAAGATGGTGCGGCATGCACATAGATATTTCTACTGACATTTATATTCTAAATCCACAATTTTTTTATGCATTGATATTCTTTTGCACCAGTGTTTTACATGGCTTCAGTGACTATGATATGCAAGTTTTACTTTTGATGTTCCAAGTCTATTATTAGCACATACTAATTTTCATATATGTGGAGGTCGGAGGCCCTTTCTGTCATAGCATATTTGGCAAGCATCACCATGTGACCTTCCCAAATGGAAGGTCCTTTCTTACACAATATGCTCCCTGCCTGCTCCTAGTTCCCAATCAGTGACGTCCCTCTGGATCTAGTGCTGCAGCCTTCAGGTACAGGTAATCAAGTCTCCACTCTACTGATGCTGGCTCAGTCTTGTCTGCTAGCTCCCTCAATGACAAGTTTTTAGCCCAACTATTTTAGTAGCTATAAATATTTGTTGCTGACAAAAATTTTCCTATCCTTGTAGTACAGTTTAGGTTTATCAAAAAAACTGGACCATCTTAGTGGCCGTTTTTCTCTGGACGATAGTTGGAAAAGTTGTGCATAATTTAGTTATAGTTGGTGTATGTTCTTTTTCTATCATTAGAACTCAAGATCTATGTGATACTCTCTATTTGTAGCCATCCTTGGTTCTGCTTGCTGCACGTGTGCTTATGACTTGATTTGGCATACACGATCATATGATGTTTCAATGAGTAATATTACTTTTAGTAAATATGCAAATCTACGACATGTTTTTGCTTGACATAAATGTGGATTCAACCGATGTATATTTGCACTAATGTTAATGATCATTTTCAGGAGCATGATCTTGAGGTTTGAGTGGAGCAAATAATCCATGGGATGATCAACATGAAGGCAACCTTTGCTTCAGTGCTGCGTAGCTCATTATATTTTGTTGTTTCCAAAATAGTTAAGCGTGTTGGACACAATAAATTGTATTTTTGGGTTAATGGATGCCTAAATGCTTCGTTGATCATATATTATTTAATTTCAAATCATTGTTTGAAGCTACCAAACGAATCATAATATGCACTATCGTGGCATAAGCATGGCGTTGCAATTATATGCTATAGCAACAAAAAAAACCCACATGCAAAGAAACATAATTCTAAATTATAGCAATGCAGCGGTAAGCGTGGCAACATGTCCAAGTATAGCAACCACATGTATTGGTTGTGGCAATAGAGGGACACCCTATAGCAACCACAATATTTAGTGTTGCAATAAGGAAGAAGCATGTAGCAACCAAGTTTTTGTAGTGGCAATAGAGTGTCACATTTAACAACCACTGTAGTAGCATGCTAATAGTGATTTCATCTATGGCAACCAAAATGTTTAATGTTGCAATAAAAGGTCCCTCGTATAGCAACCATAAGAATAATGTTGCGATAGAACATTTATTTTGCAACGCTACAAACATGTAGCAATAGGGTCTGTTACAACACAACACATAGTTTCGTTGCCACTTCTACTATTGCTACATTTCCTTTATGTGGTAATACATAGCTTTTCCAATGCCGGGTGCGTTGCAATAGTAACGAGTGCAACACCCATGATGGTTGCTGATAAGGACACTTACAACGATACTTTTGGGTTGCAAAAAGATTCTTGTTGTTGCAATAGGGGGAACACAATAGCAACACTCAAAATAAACCGTGGTCCAAACTTTGGACTATATTTACAATGGCAACGCCTCGCAACGCTAAAATTCCGTAGCCATTGTGTCTATTGCAACCATTTTGGGCATTTTGCAACACTTTTCTGGTGTTACATTATACACAAAACCTTGTAGTGAGTCATCAGATTACCAGAACACCATGCTAGAAGTAATCTATCATAAAGCTGCTACTGTTTCCTAATAGAATAATGAAGTTAACCTGCATTTATACTCTGAATCGTTGATATTCGATGGCTAAAAGTGACCTATCATTAAGCTGCTAATGTTTATGCATGACAATTGATATAGCCAGATTAGAAAATTTTGAAGCTAATGATAGTTTAAAGATGAAGATAGTAAAAAAATATATTAACTATGGAGCAAAATGGCCGTGGTGGTGACTTCGCCGGCCTTGCCTGAGGCCGGCCATCGGAGAATTCTCTGTCCTGATCTCTCCTCGCCCCTGAGAAGATGGATCCTGCCTGCTTGGACCCCTCTGGAGGGATTGCTTTCGCCTCAAAGGTACGATCGCTGTGGAGTTCTCCTGTCTCGGCTTTTCCCCCGGATGGTCCTGCTTCCTTTTGGCTTGTCGCTTCATTCAGTCGCTCTCGTTTTCGTCTTGACTCTTCCTCGGTGAGCTCGGTTCTCCATGCCGTTCTGGGTGGAGATGCTCCTGCTTTTGCTGTCGTTGAGCTGGAAGATAGGATTTTCATGTTTTCTGTGGCCAATTGCAATGTTGGTCTAGAGGTGTACAAATTGGGATCTGTGGCGGATCTACACTTCAAAGTGTTCTTACAAATCTAGATAACTTGGCAGAGCAGGAGGAAGATGATATGTGGGGTTCAAATGTCTTTTCAGCAAAAAAATTCTACGACCACTTCATCGGTAATAGAGAAATTCACCCAGGCTTTAAATGGCTGTGGAAGTCAGCTGTACAACATAAACACAAAGTGTTTTTTTGGCTTGTGTTGAAAGACAGGCTCAATACAAGAAACATGCTGAGAAGACGAAATATGGAGCTACAATCATATGAATGTGTCCTGTGCCTGCACCCCCATGAGGAAACCATTCAGCATCTGTTCATCTCTTGTCCATTCGCAAAGGAATGTTGGGACATCATTTCAATCACAGTGGCAGACTTGGATCCCTTTGACGCGCTGTATTCTTTCAGAAACCAACTCAACGTGTAGTTCTTCTTTGACATAATTATTCTGATGGTGTGGTGTATCTGGATGGCTCGAAATGATCTAATCTTCAACAATATTCTGCCATCTTTAGACTTGGTCAAGGCGCGCTTCAAAAGTGAGTTTGCCTGGGTTATCCTTAGCAAAAGTTTCCCTTCGACCTGCAATGTCTTTATGGGTAGACTCTTTTTTCTAGTTTTGCTGCTTTTCTTTGTCTTTTTCTTTGTTCCTTGAGGGGAGTTGCTGGTGCTGCTACTCCTTTGTACTTAACTTTTTTTAATATTAATATATATAATCAGTAGGGGATAATCCCCTCCTGTTGCCTCAAAAAAAACTATGGAGCAAAATAAGTCTGTTAATATATATTGGCGTCGCACTAAGAGGGTTTAGTTTCGCTTCAAATAGTGAGCGGGGTTAGTCAGATTATAATGCCCACTGCTGAATCGATTGCTCAATGACATGGAACTCAGAAAAGGTCAAATATCAACAACCGTCATTAGCAGTCCATTCATACCTTTTCCGTAATTTTATCTCATACTATAACCTAATCACACTAATGTTACCATCCAAATTTTCGCCAAAAAAAGATGTTATCATCCAAATATCAACAAGGCAGAGAGGACAAGCAGCAGAAGGGCTAGAAATATTATGAGCATAGCAGACTGCAACATAAAGGCAACGCATAGCAGGGGAAAGTGATCGACGCTATTGATGCAGTAGGTGTAGCAATGACAGTAGAAGAGAATCAAGTCATTGAGATCAATGGATTTATCTATCCATGATCCGTTCAACAGGTGGAGGAACACGGTAGTTGTAGTGAGCAAATGACAAGTCATATTACTAATAGAGAGCATTTTTTTGTCGAAGAACTGGCAAACAATTTAATATAATGGACACTAAGAGCACGACGCACCTGCCAATAAAGCGGTCACCGGAAGTGGAGCAACGACTTGCCAGTGGGGAGTCGAGAAGCACGAATGACTCTCGGCAGCGACCTCGTGGCAGATCTCAGAGGAGACGCCATGCCTCTCCACGAGCGGACCTGCCATGCTAGCTCGATGACGTCTTTCACAGGCCGGGTATTGCTGCCACTCAATGACATGTTCCCTGCACCCGCCAAGACACAATAATAGACACGGATGCTGCGGAGACCGGATGTGTAGTCGCCATGCCGTCCAGGACTCCAAGTCCAGTTGCTCCTCCAGCCTCGCTGATTGCTGCCAATCATAGACCCCTGACCCTAGGAAAACAAATCCACCAATAAATCACAAAAATCACCATAACATCCACGAGGATCTCACTACCGGGAACTGATAGTTTGCCATGTGCCCACAATTTTGCCGTGTGATTTATATCGGGCACACGGCAAACAAACAACACACGGTAAAATTAACCGTTTGCCGTGAGCTGCTCACGGCCAAAATAGGACACACGGCAAGCACAGAAGTTTGACGTGTGCCCACCAAGAGGAACACGGCAAACGACAATCACGTGCCCGCCGCGTGCGCCCTCCGTCAGAGCGAGGGAGGCCGTTGACGGGCATTGAAATTTGTCGTGTGCCTCTATGGGCCACACGGCAAAGCACAAACCTTTGATGTGTGACTGCCCACGCGGCACACGGCAAAAGCCGTCACGTGCATCCCACGTGCCACTTCTGTAGGCCAGGGGACGGCCGTTAATCTTTGTCGTGTTGCCCTAGGCAGGCACATGACAAACTAGATTATGCAATAGACCAAAGCTTAACATTCCGCCTCCCAAAGACGGTAAGAAATGGAAAAGGGCCTCAAGCCGAATTTGTCCCGAAGAGCAAGCAAAAGAAGGAAGTACAGGAATGGTTCGAAACTTTAATGTTTCTGGATGGGTATGCAACAAATCTGAGGAGGGGGTGAACTTGACCACTATGCGAATCAATGGGCTCAAGAGCCATGACTACCACATATGGATTGAGCAGCTTCTTCCGGTGATGGTTCGAGGATATCTCCCTGACCATGTGTGGCGAGTTCTGGCAGAGTTAAGCAACTTCTTCTGCATCCTTTGCGCTAAGGAATTGTCTCGGACTGTGGTTGCAGAAATGGAAGCATTGGCTCCCGTGTTGCTTTGTAAGTTGGAGAAGATCTTTCCACCCGGCTTTTTCAATGCGATGCAGCATATGATTTTGCACCTTTCGTATAAGGAACGAATGGGTGGGCTTGTGCATGGCTGTTGGTGCTATGCAATTGAGAGACAACAAAAGGTTATTAAAACCACATCTTGGCTCTATTGCCACTGGTTATGGTCCATAGCAACAATGAAAAAATGTGGCAATAGGTACCAATTGCAACAAAATCACTTTTGTTGCTAGCCGTTGCAATTACCTCAGTGGCAATAGGTGCATTGCAACGGAATTTGTTTGTTTAGTGGCAATAGCAATTGGAATTGCCACACAATGAAGCGTTGCATTAGATAGAAATTACAATGGCCGATGTTGTGACTATAAATTGTTAAATACTAAAACTTAAATTGTCACCTGTTGGAATCAAACCTAAGACCTATTAGCACACGACATTTTACTACTACGCTACAAGTACTTTTGTTGTTTATTTTGCTAATACTTTTTCTTATCCTCTCTAGTTACAAACAAAGTGCACGAAAAAATGTGGCAATAGATAAAAAGCGTGGCAATAGTTAGAAAAGTGTGGCAATAGTATTCATATATTGCAATGGTAGTTCCATCGTGGCGATAATGATATTTTTATTGCAACCATAAAATTGTGGCAAAATAGTCACTCTAATGCAACGATACACTTTTATCATGGCAATACCACCTATCTATTATAATGAAACTGGATATTTTACCAATGGAAGAAATTAGTGGTAATATGGTCCACATACTGCCACCATTTCAAAAATTATGGCAATAATACCTACCTATTGCAACAAATTCTCTATTGTTGCAAAGTGTTATGTGTCAATAGGCCAAATTTCTAGTCGACGGACCCCTGATCTTGGACTCGTCGAAATTCGACGGTCATCCGTCTATGCAGGAGATGATGTCTATATTGTGGCTCAACAAGCTACACAAATTTATTTTCTCTCATACCCGTGCAAATCTGACGAACGTCTTAAAGGTTGGGACGTTGTGTACAAGGTTTTGCCACACGGTAAACTACCAGTCCCAAACAATGGAGATTACAACATAGATCCAAATACATATGATGTAGAATTTTTTCAGGAAGATGGCCTACAAGGGTTTTTTGAGATAGACTTAACATGAGCGGTCAGAATGGAAGTAGACGACGATGAAATACTTCATGATGCGGACGCTGGAGATGAGATTCATAATGTGAATGACATAGAATTACTTCAAAAATTACAATTAGGGGTTGATGAGGACATTCCTCCTACGAAGGACGGGGACGATTATCTCGGCATGCATGATAGTGATGATGACACTTATGATCCAGCTATCCCCGATCAAGATGATTATTTCTAATACATGTATGATCCGTACTTTTTCATTGAATTATTATATGTTATATAAAGTCAGTTTCTAATTTGTTTTGTTTATTTTGCTTCTTTTTCTAACGACATCTTATTTATACGTACCGATTGATTTAATGTTTTCAATCTTAGGTGATTGATCAAAGATGGTGGACGGCGTATTGGCACAAAATGCGCGCCTACTTTCAGAACAGTAATGCCAAGTGCCGAGGGGTCCCAACCCTTAGGAAAAGGCAAGGGTCGGGGCAAGGTTGGCCCCAAGGGTCGGGGGAAGGGCGGCTCCAGGAGGCGGTCTGTAGAGCCGTCTTCGTCGTTGGACGGGAAGGATACGGTGGAGCAGCGGCCGAGGTAGGAGGAGGAGGAGGAGGAGGAGGAGGAGGAGGAGGTGGACATGTCAGCTAATGATTATAATACGCCGGCTTTCTGGTTGCGAGGTCCCGCGCAACTTCCGGACAGGCCGATAGCTCCTGCCCTACCACCAGTGATTCGACCCGTTGGGAACTTGTATGCAACTTTACACTTTATCATTTCTATTTCATTTGATAACTTAACAATTACAATAAAAACTAATATTTTATCATTTTCTAATTTTTGCAGGAGCTGGAAATAGTCGTATCCATTGGTCATAACCACAAGGTCAATGACATCCTTGGTCTTTTGTGCAGGGAGCACTTCCCAGGCCGTGTGGACTTTCATGGAAGGATAGAGACGGCCTGGACGTGGGAGCACTACAAAGCCGTCCCGCATCAGGCTGACCTGGATGGGATGGTCTACCGCAACGTTGTAGAGTGGGTGAAGGGCGAGCTGTGGGTAAGTCTTTCTCGCATTTGATATTTTTTAATAATGAATTGTGTTTGGATGCAGAATTTCTATAGGTGTGCAGAGGGATGCATGGAGCAGGCGATTGCGAATGTGCACCGTCGATGCACTAAACTGGTGAAGGACATGCATTACGAGCCGCAGGTTCAGTGTGTCATAAACTACAGTGGGCATGTCCTTAGAAAGAAGATATCAAAAGAGGAGGCAAGAAATTTCAAACTGACCCGAGAGCAATACTTAGAGGTAAATTGTGATTTACTCTCAGATTAATTGCATCCCTTAATTTGATTAACTTACATGTCATTCACTTGATCACGTGTAGGTGCCTGTGTGGTGGAACCGTAATGATGAGGCCCGCTAGGAACAGATAGTGGACAAGTGGTTCACACCCGAGTGGATTGGAAAAGACGACACCGTCCGTCAGTGACGTCTACTGATGCCAGGTCCAGCCCAGCATCAAGGCAGCCTCAACAACGAGGAATACGTGACCAGATGGGTAAGTAGAATCATTTCTGTGTTGTAACGCTCAATTCTAAATAATTTCTAATCAAGTTGCTATTTTCGCAATCCCGGGCATATGAATGCGTCGAGTGCTCCCAGTTCATGGGATGAGTTTTGGCCCATAAGGGCAAGGCGTCTGAGGTCATGTACAACCCGGACGACCCGCCCTTGGATTTCAGCCATCCCTCCGTTCACACCCGCATCAATGACTATACAGAGATGGGAAGGTAGGTGCATGGGGAAGAGTGGGATCCGAGCGCTCAGCCTCATAATGGAGACATCATCGTGAGAGTTGGAGGAGGCAAGAAGCATGGTCGGTACTATATAGGCGATGGCATTCTAGACCCGGTCAGTACTCCCACTCACTCAGGTTCGAGCACGGAGCATGAGCAGTAGCCCGGCCATACGCACACGGCCGACCGTGGCACAACAGCAAGTGCAGGAACTTCAGGTTATTTCTAATTTATTCATCATTTATTCCATTTCTACATATATTTGAATGGAAAAGGCATACTCCCTCCGTCCCACAATAATTTTGAAAAATATCAGACAAATTAGTAGTCATGATAAATGACCATGTTACCCCTCATTGGAGTTACAAAAGTAGCATTAACTAGCTATTTGGTTGGCTCAATGTGTTTATCTATGCACTTTTACGTTTCTCTATGAACTTTTGTATTAATGTGTGCATCTCTAAAAGCTAAATGAACATTCTTTGTGGGACAAAATTTGAATGCTAAATGGCCTGTTATTGCGGGACGGAGGGAGTATATGTAACATTGACACTAAATTGTAGGCCCAGCTTGTGCAACAAGCGATCGCACACGAGGCGGCACTAGCCGAAGAGAGGAGGCAACGACAGGAGCCTGAAGCGAGGCAGCAGACGGAGGCGGCGAGGCAGCAGGCCGAGCTTCAGTAGCAGATGGCCTCACTGTATAGTTGCATTCAAGGCTGGGCTTCACGGATTGGTCAACCCGTACTGTTCCCAGCGATGCCGTTCACACCATTGCTGGTCCCTGCACTTTTGGCTCCTGGAACTTCTCACGTAAGCTACCTGAATACTTTGTACTTTCATTTGAAATATTAGAGACTTAGAGAACGTAGAGACTTGGATGCAACTTAAATAACTTGACTCTTGTCCACAACCAATCTATTCTCTTTTGGGTAGAATTAGTAGGCGGCATCGAATGCACTAGATTTTTCGTCGGGTGTCTCATCTCAGCAGATGTACCGACCGCCGTACGGCCCACCTCCGTCGGGCGCTCTTCGGTTCGGCGTACTTCTGTTCGGCGCACCCTACATACATGTTGTCATGTTGGCGTCTACCTGGTACATGGAGTTCGTGGTGAGAAAGAACTAAAAGAAAAAACACATATAGTATGGTAAATAAAGCAATGTAGGCTCCAGGAGCTTTAGTTATGACAGCGAGGTCGGGTTGATACTGTTGTAGTTATATCAGATATCACACAACTAAGTCTGGGGTCACAATATATATACTACAGTTAGATAGAGTAAACATTATTAACCACAGATAAGAACATTATCGTTCACGTGGCAAACTTATGACTCAGAAGTTAGAAGGGACTGGGTCAGACTGCATGATTCATTTACGAACGATTGATATCTATAATTGAAGATAATTTGCTTGAGTTGGTCAAGCTTTATCTGCAGACGACATACATTCATTAGGGATACATGGATGAAGCAGCACATTTGCACTCGAGTTTTGGAGCCTTCAAGTCCTGCACGCTCAACGTTTTTTTTTACTAATTGTTCAATAGTTTTATGTTGAATTGATACAAATAATGCAGTGTAACACCTTAGAACAATAGCAACATTCTAGAGCATTACCATACTGCGCATAAATGGCTAGAGACAATGCAAGAGAAAAAACCCACGAGAGTATGCGGAAGCAACCCAAACCACATGGAAGCAACCCAAACCACATTGAAGCAATTTTATTAAAAGAACATTTGTCCAAACGATCCAAGGATGAATCATTCAAACTCAAGAACCTGTTAAGGGGGGAAAGGGTATGCTGTTTATGAAAAACCCCAGCAAGCAAACTGCTTCAATCAATTTATGAAATCACAATCGATTATGCATCAGTTTAAGAATAGAGATATGAAAAAATCATCATATTGTGATAATATGTAACTTCAAGTAGTGAAATATATGATAGATACTTCATATCAGTGCTTCATAACTACTGATGCAATTGTGCAATACAGTGCATACTTCACTTCTACCCACACATCCTAAGGAATATAGTGAGGCTTGTAAACACATTGCTATTGTGAGATACGGGTACTACTGGACCTATTATCAGAGGGGATAATAGACAACTTAGGCCCACATCTATGGGCCGACCCGGAGGTGGCCCACAAGAAACCTCCAACATGTTGGACAAGTTTGATGAAGACATAGCAAGTACGAGCCCAGTATACTCGGCAGATCATGTCCGAATATCCTGGGGTATCTGTAGAAATCTAGTTGGATCAGTTCCTTATTATAATCTGGTAGGTTTAGGGGCAAACTGACTTGTAAACCCTAGGTTGTCGGTTTATATAAGTGGCCTATGGTGTCCAGACACGCTCCCGATGCAGTGCCCATCCCCCAATGCTGTCCAACCCCCGATGCTGCCTAGCCTCAACCCCCCGGACCACATCAAATACAACCCATCACTCGCCGTCCATCCCCTCGCGCGAACCCATCCCCGCGTTGCCACGTCTCCATCCTTCCTACCTCATCCGGTGCCACCGCGACTCGAGGTGAGTTTTGTTTTCCTTACTGTCTGTTTGTGATGAGAATATCTGAATTTTGATAGTGATTGTATACGGAATTCGTATGGTTGGACATATGTGGAATTTGTATGGAATTTCACTTACATATATGGTTGTTGTATTATATTGTGTTTGTTAATTATAATTAGATGCTCAAATATAGATATGTTAATTATATGGTGCAACACATGAAATTGAGAGTATATCATCTATTTATAACTACACTAGTAGACCTTTTGCACTAGTTCGGAACTCCATTAGCACCGAATTTCCAACCGGTGCTCATCTTCCAGTGCTAAAGTGGACACGTGCCCATCTTTAGCACCAGATCAAATAGCCGGTGCTAAATGTGGACACGTGCTAAAAAATATACATATTGCTAGGATTCGAACTTAGGACCTGTTAGCTCGCGCGCATGTGACTAAGTAAAATATTTTTTTTTGGAAAAGGGAAGCTTTATTGATGAAAATGGAAGCTTTATTGATCTTAAACAATTACATCGAGATGATACAATTATATAAGATCCAACCCGGCCTCTGCATAACTAGGATGCACACAGCCAATGAAAAAGAAACAAAAAAGAGAGCACCATGACCTAGCAAACTACCACAAGCACAAGCGACTTCACCTTCATCCGCTTCACAAGCCAAAGAAGCTCTTGGACTATGAAGTAGGCTCCCGATACAACGCCTCCAACTAGGAAACGGCATGCGCACGTACTGACGTTGTAATGACCCAATCAATTAAGACCAGATCAAATGTTTTCATGAGGGAGTAATTCATCTTAATCCAAACAATGCCTTCAACAAGGTCAGTGTCAGGTTCAACCAATTAAGGTCAGACCTAGGAATTTCTTCCCGGAACCGATGAATTAGTAGCAATTACCACCACGACAAAGTCACACCGTGTTGCTTCCCCCTTCTTACCAGGCCAATACTTTCATATAGACCAGCCCTAACCCACTTTAAACGGCCACGAACTCCAAATCCGATAGACCATCTGAATTCGTAACCTGGGATACCATGCTACAAAGTAACCGCTGGGTACCCGTGCATAATCCACCAGGAATAAATTGCAGATGGAGTCCATCTTTAAATAGGAGAATCCGCGAATGAAGCCAAGGTGACTCATGTCTCTTGGTCTATATAAAAAGGAAAGGCAAAATATGCTTTCATTTTAAAGTAGCATGTGACCCAGCACCGAGTTTGTATTACCAACCGGTGCTAAAAGACCTTGAGTCGTAACACCAACCGGTGCTAAAGGGTTTAGGAGCACCACATGACTATCTCCACCACGTTGCATGCACCAGGCATTTGAGTAGATGATGACATCACTCCAGAGTCCGTAGAAGCTCATTTACGATACGACTATGACGTGGTAACAGAGAGACTATAGTTTCCATGTGTTGCGTGTACATATATATTGTTTATTTCAGCCACGATCATGATTCGGAAATACAAATGTAGATTGTTGATCCAACTGCTTGGTTAAAGGAAGTAATAACCTGCATTAGTGGGTCATGTCCTATGGTGGCAAGAGACTGAATAAGTGCTAATATAAAAGGATCCAAGAGAATTGAAAACACTTCTCACCTAATATATCCACACCCACCCCTCACAAAGGACCCACCTGTCGGGTTGTAGGACGTGGGAAGACGCGGGAAAATGTGGGAAAACAGTGCAAAATGTGAAACTTTTTCACCTAAGACGCTACCCATACACACGCGGATCCACCTGCTCATGATATACCCACATTTGTAACCACATCTATACACAATTATCCCGTATTGCTAATAAACAATAGATTGGAGAGTCTTTTCCATATAAATAAAGACCAATTATCTCAAAGATGATGTGCATCTATATTTGAGAATTGAGAATATCTAAAGCTCTTTATATACCATATAAGAGCGAATATAAAGTATTTTTAAAAACGCTTCGCACGACTGGTCTGTTTATCATGGTCCACTCAAGCGGTATTGTTTTAGTACATATGTGTCATTAATAAACGTGCGTGCCGCACGTGCATTCATGCTAGTAAGTGCTAACAGTAACATGTTTGTCGTATCCCTCGGATCTGAAGAAAGAGGCTTACGCAAGCATTGCTTCAACGTGAAAGTTCCTGAAACAAATTAAATGAGTGATACGTGACCGAGGTGCTGAAAAGAATTCGGCTTACTTATGATCAGGGTTTGTAAATTATCGTGAAATCTTGATTTTCTTTGTTATCTTTCTTGACTGAAACCGCGTCACGGTATTTGCAAAAGAGCCCTCCATGTCATTCACAGCGCCTGAGCCGTCCGATGAAGCCACGGTGAAATAAAGACTGTCCGATTCGACAATATACACGTTTAGCTCCAAGTCCCTCTAGAAACATTTAATCGCTATATGTCACAATCGAGTCCCCCTCTATTTTTTCCCGGTCCTTTCCCGTCGTCCCCAATTGATCTCTCTCGACAACCCCGATTCCCACCGCAGGCGCCTGAATCCACGCAATCCCCGCCACGAGCGCGCTGTTTACCTTCCCCTCGGCCTCCCCGTGCAGTCTTGCCTCTCCTTCCCCATCCTCTCCATGCTGCTGCCGCCTCTCTCCGACAGTCTTCTCCGGTGGAGAATCGTATCAAATCTCTCTCCTCATACATGGAGTACTAAACGTGGGTAAATAAAAAAACTAGTTACATGGTTTTGATGTACACGACGAGACGAATCTTTTAAGCCTAGTTAGGTCATGGTAGGACAATGTTTACCACAAACAAACGAAAAATGCTACAGTGACTGACGTGACTTTTTCACTTCATTTTTTACTTTTTTTTCAGAAAACACCCCCCACGACACAGGCTGTGTTTAGTTCCCCATCCCATCACCAACCTTTCAAAAATTCTCTCTCCAAACTTCACTATTCACCTATCACATCAAATCTCTCATCATGCATGGAGTACTAAACGTGGGTAAATAAAAAAACTAATTGCATGGTTTGATGTACACGACGAGACGAATCTTTTGAGCCTAGTTAGGTCATGATAGGACAATATTTACCACAAACAAATGAAAGGTGCTACAGTACGCTACAGTGTCCGATGTGACATTTTTTCCAAACTTTCTCCACGCTTTTTGAAACTAAACGCAGCCACATTCTGGTCCACGCTCCATCGAACAGGATCGATGGCAGTGGGTGAAACAGAGTGGATAGCGTGCCATGGGACCCCACTGGCATTGCTTCTATGCACGGTCACATCCATTGGCTGCCCTTGCTCCCATATCCCCCTGTTCATATTTACTGGACAATGTATCTTTACCGGTTGGTAAGTAAGATGGGTCCCAGTAAAACCAGGTATTTGTTGTTCGAAATTCCACAGTGTTTACTACAAAAGGCAGGTAGTAAGGTGAGGCCCAAAGCCATATAAAAAGTCTAAACATGCAACGGTGGTAGCACGTGTCGGGATCCTAGTTTCCTCTTGGTGGAGTGAAGGCAAGAACGTACAGACAGTTATTGCAGCTGGGAGAATCAATGATTTTTTATTTCTTACTACCAGGCAGCAAGCCTGTTACCCGGCATTTGTTACTTACCGCTCTCACAATGGCTACTACCAGGTAACAAGCAGGCATTTATTGCTTACTACCCGGTTTCTCATCCCATTGCTGGCGCCCAGGGAAGTGAAAAGACCTTCGGCTCATGTCCAAGTTTTCCTTATCCATGTGCTGCATAAGGCTGCTAGCAGTGGTGTCTCTCTATTCTACCCTCTAAAAGAGAATATTCTGTCCTGGTCATCGAGATTCTCCACTCTCTATCGCTTTCTTCCGCACTCGTTCACTCTCTATCTCACTCTCTATACCAACTACCCATTATATTATATATATTTTTATTTCCCAAACTCTTCTCTCTCTCATTCTCTCTCTCCCTCCCTCTCTTCCCGGCCACCGAGCAGCGCTCCCTCCCCTCCCTCTCTCCCCAAATCGGCGCGGCGGGCGGCGGAGGTGGATGCGAGGCTGGGAAGCGGACGCGAGCCGAGCGCACGGCGGCCTCGAGCGGCGGGTCGGCGGACCGGGCGGCGGCGTCCAGCTTCGCGGCGGCGAGCGAGCGGGCCCCCACGCCCCTCCTCCCTCCTGGGACGCGCCCATGCGCCGGCGCCTCGGTCGTCGCCAAGGGCTCATCCTCTCCCCCGTTCCCCTCCGCGCCGCCGCGGCTCAAGCTGCTCGCCCACTCCCATCTCGCGGGGGCGAATCGAGCGGCAGCGGCGGCAAATCGAGCTCCAGCGGCGGTGAATCGAGCAGCAGCGCGGCGGCAGCAATGCGCGCGACGGCGGTGGCTCCGCCTCTCCGCGCTCTCCAGTGCTCCGCGGCGTCCTCGTCGCCGCGGCCTCCGCCGCGCCTGGTCCCCGCGTGCGCGGCGGGCATTGGGCGGCCGTCGACGAGTGCGGCGGAGCTCCATGGAGATGAGCGCGGCCGGGCGGGGGCGAGCGCGCGCCGGCGCTCGGCTTCGTGCTCGGGCGGGGCCTCCCCGCGGCCGGAGGAGGACGGCGTGCGGACGAGCGCGATCGAGCGGTGTGGCGGCGTGGCTCGGCGGAGGCGGAGCGGCGGTGGGGCAACGCGGCGCCGCGGCGGATGGAGCCGGGCGGCGGCGCCTTGCGGCGTGGCGTCCCGCGGCGGTGGTGCCGGGCCGAGGCGGATGGAGCCGAGCAATTCGAGGGCCCGCGCGTGCAGCCCCTGCGTCGACGGCGGCGTCTCCGCCTCGTCTTCTCCGGGGCTCGCCAAGCACGCGTCTCCGCCTCGTCTTCTCCGACGGTGGTGGGCAGGCGAACGCGGCCGCGAAGCGCCGGTGGTGCTGCGGGCGCGGCGGCGGACAAGCACGGCAGCTGCGGCGGCGGGCCGGCGGAGCAGGAGCGAGCGCTGGGGCGAGCGGCGGTGCGGGGGAGGAGCAGCTCCATGGCGGGGTGGTTGGGAGGGCGCGCGGGCGGCGGGCCCCGCGCCGACGTGGCCATTTAGCGACTCCTTTCTCTCTCTCTGTTTCCCGGCTCGCGGGACGATTTACCGTTTGCCGGACCACTTTCCGGGCGCCGCTGCAGCTGAGAAAGCTGTAAAAACAGCCTACGTGGAGCGGTATCTCACTTACCGCTTGCTTTTACAGAGACCACTGCGAGCAGCCTAACAGGGTATACCAGTGTGGGGAACTTCCTCTGTTCTATTTGCATTTGATTTCCTGCTGGTAGAACAGAAATTTGATTTCCTGCTGGTAGAAACAAGTGGATCCCTGATAATGCACAACGTTTTATGTAAATATGGAAGCTGAAGGTACCTCTAAACATTAAAATTTTCATGTGGTATTTAAAGAGGGGTGTAATTCCAACAAAGGATAATTTAGCCAGGAGGAACTGGAATGGTAGTAAGCTTTGCACTTTCTTGGAGTCAATAAAAGCCGCTTGCCGGGCGTTGGAGATCTTGGCCATGCGCGTCTTCGCTGACCATGGATGGAGGTTTTGTAATAGGATTTCATACTAGTCCTTCTATCAATTGTGTGGTGGCGTTTAAACCTTTTGTGAGCATTGCAGACGGAAGCGCTGCAATTTTGTAAACTGTTGGCCGTAGCCACTTTGGTCAAGGCCGGGTAATTTATTTATCCATTATCTAAAAAAAGAAACAAGTGGATCTGCAAATGTGAGCTGCACGCCAAGTGCTCGAGGAAATGCCTCGATAGACTATATGAGTTTCAAGGCTCACTAGATTCAGTAATCACTAATCAGTATGTCATAACTATATTGTTTCTTAAAAAAAAAGCTTAAGCTATGCCTTAACTCATCACTCCACCGTGTTCACCTTCAAAGCAGAGGAACAGATAACATGCCAACGGATCATGGAACTTTCTCTCTAGACTTGGCTTGACATGTTACTTTGATATATTCATGTTTAGTTCATCTGTTGCTATTTATGGTTCCTCAATCACATTGCAAAACAAATGTGCAGGCCTAAAACTTCTAAAAGAAAGCTTTATTGCAACAAACAAAAATGTCTACAGCGGCCATTTGATTATATCTTAGCAAGCTTAAGTGACTAATTATTTCAATTACAGATTGAATACTATAACATGATGTATCATACACAGGACTCTTCCTGGGAGCCCCCGCGTCGACCCGCCTTGGGCGACTCGGGCGGCCTCCCCGACTCCCGCCGCCGCCACCCCCTCCCTCACGCTCCCCCACCTCGCCGCCGCCGGAGGGATTCGCCGGAAGCCCGGCCGACCCGGGGATGGCGGCGGCGGGGCGACCCTCCGGTGCCTGCGGCCGGATCTGGCGGCGCCGCCCCATGGCGCGCGGTGGCGGCCGGATCCGCAGGCGAGCGCGCTGGCGACGGCTCCGGCGGGGCGCGTGTTCCTGGCGGGGTGGGGCGTGGAGTCGCCGCCCGGCCGGGGATGCAGCGGTGGAGGCCGCCCAGATCGGGGCGCGGGTCCGTGTGGCTCGTCATGACGGCGGCGGCGAGGCCCAGGCGCCTCCTCGGGCGGATCTTGGCGGGCGGCCGCTCGACCGGCGTGTGGCCGCGTCGGCGCGGGCCGTCCCGGCGGCAGTGAGGGCGGTGGCCCTCGGATCCGGCTGGCGGCGCGCGAAGCGGCACGGTGGCTGGCGTCCATCGCCCGGATCTCACTCGCCCCTCCGACGCGACCACTCCTCCACCAACACTCATCCGTCGCCGTTTCCTTCCACACAGTCCGGCTCGCCCCAAGTTCCGGCGGCGCCACTGCGGTTCCCGTGGGGCGACACCACTGCGGCTTCGGCACCGGATTCGGCCCCCAGGCTTCACGTTGGAAGGACTAGTGCCGGACTTTGCAGCTACATATGGTGATGACATCTTCAATTTCGTCATTTCTTTTCATATAGACCAAGAGACATGAGTCACCTTGGTTTCGTTCGCGGATTCTCTTACTCGAAGATGGATTTCATCTGTAATTTATTCCTGATGGATTATGCACGGGTATCCAGCGGATACTTTGCAGCATGGTATCTCAGGTTCCGAATTTCAGATGATCTGCCGGATTTGGAGGTAGTGGCCGTTTGAAGTGGGTCAGGGCTGGTCTATATGGAAGCATTGGCCGGGTAAGAAGGGGGAAGCAACACGGTGTGACGTGGTCGTGGTGGTATTTGCTACTAATTCATCGGTTCCGGGAAGAAATTCCTAGGTCTGACCTTAATTGGTTGAACCTGGCAGTGATCTTGTTGAAGGCATTGTTTGGATTAAGATGAATTACTCCCTCGTGAAAACATTTGATCTGGCCTTAATTGGTTGGGTCATTACAATGTCGGCATGTGCGCGTGTCGTTTCCTCGTTGGAGGCGTTGTATAAGGAGCCTACTTCAAAGTCCAAGAGTTGCTTTGGTTTGTGAAGCGGATGAAGATGAAGATGCTTGTGGTAGTTTGCTAGGTCATGGTGCTCTCTTTTTTTGTTTCTTTTTCATTGGCTGTGTGCATCTTAGTTATGCAGAGGCCGGGTTGGATCTTATATAATTGTATCATCTCGATGTAATTGTCTAAGATCAATAAAGCTTCCCTTTTCCAAAAAAAACATGATGTATCATATACAGTTACCATCAAGCAATGTTTGGAACAATGGAAGTAGTTAAATATGTACTCCAAACTGTCCTAGGCTCGTGGCTTCTCTGATGAAGGAATTGACCCTTGTGTAGTGCATAAGCAATTATGTCCCAGGCGTGGTAAAGAGATCGAATACTGATTTTTTTAAAAACTTCAGGACACTTGCATAGCTTGAACTTGCAATCTGCTTGCAGGCAGTTAGTACCAATTTCAGTTCACATGCCAATACATTTAAAAGACACTATGATACAGTAGTTTCTTTTATTTCAGAATAAGAGTAATTATGTATAGATTTTTCTATGTAAATAGCTGTGCATATGCTGAACACCGATGATTTTGAGTACGATGATATCTATTATTGCAAAGATAATTATTTAAGAGTAATTATATATAGATTTTTAACTCAAAGAAGTACGATGATATCTATTATTGTGATCAGCAATGAGAATAAAAGATCAATATTTCTGTTTGTTGCTTCATTGCAAAGTCCCTGTAAGAGGTTTGGTCATAATAGTTTCGTCAACAGTAGTATGGAAGCTTCATTCATTTCTTTTCCCCTTTAGAAGTTTATAAAGTAAGTTCAAAGAAATAGAAATGATTAGATTCAACGAGAAATTAAATATAATGCATGTACATGATCATTAAATGTTGCGATGTAGCAAACTGTGGATACTTTACCGGCGTTTGTCCATGATTAAAACAAAATTATAAAAGATGCAATAGCTTCGCATAGGATATGATGATTCAGTTTCAGGAATTCAATATTACGGTAGCACAGTTGCATCTCGGGGTCTATTTGGCGCGGCAAAACGCCGCGCGGAGTTCTTGTTCGCCATTGAAATATGAATATCTCATTTTCTAACGGGAAAATTAACACTATGTTTCTACCATTTGCTTATAGGATGGCTACTACTGTGCATTCATGCATGCACAAACTGCTCTACGGGCAATATCACGTTAGGCCATTAGGCAAATAGGATACACATTTATAGAACCGTACTACTATTGAGTTCAGGGTGGGTTTCAAGCTCACACGCTCTTGCTAGATCCACCTAATAATTTAATGAAAATATATGAAGTGAATCCAGATAGTCCTTACAAGGTTAAAGATATAGTGCATGGGTATATGCATTTGATTATGCATGACTAAGTTTATGTTGGTTTTTTATATTTTTATCTCCAATGAGAGCTATATTAATAAACATATAACAGTGACATCTTAATGAAATAAAACAGTTAAAAGAATTAAAAAAGAAAAGAAGAAAAGGTACCTTTAATACCAGGGCTAGCCTCACCTTGCCGCCGCCCCGCTCAACCGCCGCCAACAGATCGAGGACGACCGCCGCCGCGCCGCCACCCTGCGCCTAGGCCTGCCCGCCGAGCCACCCCGCTCGGCCGCCGATGGAGAGACCGCGGGCCGGCGGCAGGCGACGGGAGAGAGGCCGTTTCGGCGGCAGACGACGGGAGAGAGGAGCGAGCGGGAGAGAGGGAGCGGCGGCAGGCGTGTATGGAGGGGGAGAGAGGGTAACAGGGACGAGCTAGGGTTCAACCCAATTTATACAATAGAAACGCAACTGGAGCCATCGAATCGGTGATGAACGGCCATAAATTATTGGGCCATTTGGGCCCAACAGGCCTGTTTCATTCATTTTCTAGTTAGCATTTTTCTTTTTCTTTTTCTTTTTATTGCATCATTGTGAAGTAGCACACCAAAATAATTAACTTATATATACCAACTCATTTTTTATATATAATTTACTACATATGAGTTGTCTTGTAGAAGTTTAAATTTTTTTTAAGTTTATTTACTATTTTCTTTATATTAAATGAATTTCTGCGTAATTTATTGAAATAATTCAAATTTGAACTACATGCGCATCTAATAATACACAAAAAAATGCAAAAAATCATATTTAGGATCATATGTCCTAGTATAGCTCATATCCTAAAAATAGATGAAAATTTTAAATGTTTTATAAGGATCATTCAAACTTCTGCTCGCAACGTCATTATAAAATAATGATAATAATAAATAAATTTTATCCAAAAAAACTGAAAACTCCTATACATTCATTTTGTCGACGTACAAGGTCGGCATAAAAAAATCGTAACATTTTACGCAAATTATACTATATGTTGTTCACAAATGATACACCTCTCACATAGTTTCATACAATGTTACTTGAACATTGAAGCTTTCCTTACTTTTCAACATGTTTGAACTCATATGCATTTAGAGTTTGAACATAACCTTGTGTTCACCTTAATATTATGAAAATACAAAGTTTTATTAGTAATGATTGTGGAAAACAAATATGTTTTCTATATTGTAGTTATAAGGTACAAGATAAGGCATATAAATAAGATCCGTGGAATATACATCTATACTAAAAACTGTCATTAATGAAAAGATGGTGATTTTAGAAAAATTCAGAAACAAAAATCATCAAATTTGGATTACGTATGATTGAGAAAAACTAGATACAAAATTTGATTGCAGATTAAAAAGAAAAACGAACCATGATTCCCATAGAACTGGGCCAATCACGCGCTGCCATCTGTTGAACCGGAAGTAAAAATAATAAAAAGGACTTTGTCCTCTTTTAACCACAACCGGACTTGTAGCTCAGTGGTAGCGCTTCCACCATTTCATCTCCACGGCGCGGGTTCGAAACCTGCTTTTTTTTGTTATTTTTGGCGTCCGGCATTGGCCCAGCGAGCGGGCTGGCGCGGCCCAGCAAGCGAGCGGCCCAGCGGGCGAGACCAGCGCCTGGCACGCGAGCGAGCCCAGCAAGCACGCGGCCCAAATACTCGTGGTTAGGTTTAGATAAAATTAATACAAATACAAAATAAAGTAATAGTTGTTAAGTAGCTTAGTGGTAAGGTGCTATAGATTAGAGATTGTGGTCTTGAGTTCAAGCCACACTCTAGCTGTTTTTTTTATTTTTTATCAATTTTCTTTTTTGTTTTTTTAATTGTCACAGCTTAGTGGTAAGGTGCTATGGATTAAACATGACTAATTGTTATTTGTTGGTGGGTTACGTGACGTGGTTGTGTTTATTTGCAATAAATAAAATTTGTTACTAATACAAGTAGAACGTTTTATTCATGAAAATCTCAACACCATGGTTCGAACCAGACCAAGGAGAAATTTAGGGAGCAAAGGCGAACTCGAACAGGAATAACTATTCTAAGCTTCAAACAAATGCAAATTAAATTTGAATGTAAACAAATTTTTTTAATTAAATCACCAATGCGAATTAAATACCGAACACACTAACAAATGAAGATGTAGCTCAGCGGGACCCACCCTAGTCCTATCTATTTTCTTTTAAAAATTTATGACGTTTAACAGTTTTGCTTAATGACAAAGAAAAATTCGTTACAATTTTGGCTTTATAATAGTTTGTGACGATTCTTAGTTACTCTTAATGACGAACACCTCATTTTTGTCGCTAAGTTGCGTTGTATGATATAAAACATCACAAAACCAAACATGATAGCGACGAATAAGTCGAACGTCATCAGGTATTCGTCACAAAAGGTAGTATTTGTTGTAGTGTTTTACGTGCTAGCCTATTTAGTATCGGTTGGGTTTATCAATTGATACCAAAGATTATTTTCCCCGGTACTAAAGATCGATTTGTCATGGATTTTTAGTATGAGCCCAGAAACCAAGACTAATGAGTTTTCCAATCGGTACTAATATTGTCATATCTACATGCATGACTTCAATGTACCGCACGGGCTGATCTATTATATTAGTACAATAGAGTTAAAAGGAGCCACCACGTTCGCCGAGAGGACCAAGAAATTCCCACGTTAATCCAAAAAAGAGAAGAGTACATGCCGTCGGATTTTATGAAGATCTAACGGTCTATAATATTATGTTAATTAGAAAAAGAAAAGAATATATGCCGTTGGATTTTATGAAGATCTAACGGTTTATAATATTTTGTTAATCTAAAAAAGATAAAAATATATATCGCCCTATTTAATGAAGATCTAACTGTCTATATTATTTCGTCCGCCGCCACCCCTCTGCGGTCGCCGCACAGCCATCTGCGGCCGCCGCCGCCGGCGCACAACCGTCTATGGCCGCCGTAGCAGGCCTCCATCGTCGCCGCGTGACCGTCCGCAGGAGCCCTCCACCGCCGGCGCATGGCCGCCCATGACCGCCGCGAGAGTCCTTCACCGTTGTCGTGCGACCGTCCGCCGCTATCGTCGTCGTAGGAGCTATCCGCGGCAACCGCGGCAACCGCCTGCGCTTCTTCAGAGTTCGTGGTCCGCCATTGCCGCTGCGTAGTCGTTGATGGCCACCATTGGAGGCCTCCATGGTCGCCGTGTGGCCATCCGTGGGAGCCCTCCATCGTCGCCGCATGGCCATCCACTGGAGGCCTCAACCGTTGTCGTGTGGTCATCTGTGGCCACCACGAGAGTCCTTTTCCATTGTCGTGCGACCCGGGGAGACCGGCACCTCTCGCCGCCGCTGCCGCCGCTACTAGAGAGAGGGGGAGATAGAGGGAGACAGAGTGTAGGGGGAGTGATGGGTGGGCTCACATGTTGGTAGTTGGTATATAATACAAGATATAGAGGATAACAGGTTTATAAAAAATTGATATAGAGGAGAGAATCTCAATGATTAGGCAGGAATATTTCTTTCAGAGGATGAGAATAGAGTACGACGAGTGTGGACAGGCCGAAGCCCCATGTGCCCAACCACGTTCTTCTATATAGGAGGCAACATTCAACAATAATCGGAGGACAACACGTCGATCTGCACGCGTACCTGATGAGAGGTGCTCGGATTTAGGGCGTTCAACGAGGTTGTGAGCACAGCGGGAGAGAACAATTCTCCCTGTCCGAAGGGGGTGAATCGTTGCCGGGATTGGGCACCATGGTCGCGTTCAGCACATAGTGTCTTTTTCAACACAAGTAGAAGATCATCAAACGGGTTACATACCCGCACTCAAACCCGTTTGATGGTCTTTGTTAACGTGTTGATGCAAGAAAGAGCAGAGAGAGGAAAAACAAAGCGGAAAAAAACGGTGGTGTAGCGTTCAACAATGAGTAGAGGATATCACGTTGATTTATGCATGTAACTGATGAAAGGTGCTTAGATTTAGGGTGTTCACCAAGATTATGAGCACAACGAGAGAGAAAAATTTCCTTGATAAATAAATAGTCGGTTCCCCGTGCAAGCAGCAAGCAGCAAGTGGATGTTGCTCTTGCTGGAGAACCCGTGGGCCACCAAAAGCTCTAAATTAACCCTATAAACGGTTATAGAAGCGGTGGATGGGAAGAGACGATGACGATGACACGATGTATTTACCGGGAGATGACCTTGATGCTCGCACGACCGGGAACTCATGCCCTACCCTTCACTGACCTCCGCGTCGGGGCCGCTCATCCGGTGCCACCGAGCTCTACCCCTCCACCTTCCACCCACCCCTGAGCGCCCGAGTCATCGAGCTCCACCCTCATCTCATTCATCATGCTGTCCG
>OAMR01000042.1:1021014-1032404 GCA_900205405.1 Echinochloa crus-galli
CCTCCACCTTCCACCCACCCCTGAGCGCCCGAGTCATCAAGCTCCACCCTCATCTCATCCTCCCGGAGCCGTGAAGACGTAGTGCTATTGGGAGGAACATAGAGGCTAGATGAACAAGATGACATATGGGGTCCAAGGGTCGAGGAGAGGGAGAGAAAGAGATGGTGTAGCAGGAGCATTTTGGGCATACAGAAGTATTGTGGTTTGATGGTGGGTCCAAAGGAATCAAAGACGCAGAATATGTCATGATTTGAACTTTTAGTGAATTGTAATGGCATGTTTCCAAATAGACGAATTGTAATGGTAGGCGTATCTTCGAAGCCGTCAAGTTGCAATTGCATATATCCAATTAACCCTAAATAAATAGACAAAAAAATAACACGAGAACTCATTGTCTATATTGGACTCGATTATTGTGTAGATGATTTTTTACCCTTGGGATAAATGTAATTCTATCATTTAAAGTCCAAACAACTCACGTGAATAGTAAAACGGAATGTATTCAGCAAGCTCTAAATGTTCGTGGTCTCTAATTGTCCAATTAACTAATATATCAAAAGGTCAAATTTTACATCTTACGGAGTATTTGCGCAACATTTAATTCTACAATTTCGAGAAAACATAAAAAATAATTTATCATCATATGTGAAACTCCGTGACGTAAATTTATATTATAAGACAATACAAAATTATAGTAATTGAATAAATACTAAAAACTATATTGTATATAAGGTGCTTTATTTTTTTATCATGGATTCATGTTCCGTGCCATATAGCGTGATGATAAAAAAAACTCGGACTACTTAAAAAATAATGTCAATGCATTTATATAAATGTATTATCATATAAAAATCTGCCAAGTTGTTAGTATAAAAAAGCTAGCTACCCGCATTGTTTACGCGGGCCACCTTGCTAGTTCTTAGTTCTTAGTGACGAGATGGAAAAGTTTGACGTGCACAGACTGGCACATCGGTGGTGTATGGAAGAAAATTAAAGAAAGTGGTGAGAGTCATGAGACAGGTGAGAGATACAATTGGCTGGCAGGATGCGGCACGAGCATGGATGCTTTAGCTTGTTTATTCGACCCATACGATGCAAGGTTGCCCATCCCTAGCGATGCACTGCACATGATCGTGGGCATGTGGCGACGTGCGATTGGCTCCTTGCCCAGGTATAAACTGCTCAAAGCCCATTGCTTTAGCATGTGCTGCGAGTCTTTGTGGTTTCTTCTCTTGAGATCCCCGAGGTTGCTCCCCCTATAGCACGACGTCTTCGTCGGAAACCTCGCCGGCGCACGGAGGGCGGCAGGGTCGGTGCCGCCGTTGCAAGCAGCAGCAGCACATGGCAGACGAGGATGAGCGCTGGAGCCGCCTCCGCTGATTTATTGGCGGCAGGTGGCAGCAAGGAGATGGCGTCGACCGGCACTTACAGCTTCGTCGCCGTGGAGATGGGAGATGGAGCTCCAGTAGCCGAGTGGCCCGAGTGCTTGTCTCCCGTGATCTCCAAAGGCGACGCCATGACGGAGGCCGCAGCCCATTGCACTGTTTTCGACGGTGGCCGGCCGGTACGTTTTTGGCACCGAATTCCCTTTGATTTTTTTTTGGTGGAGTGACATTTAAACTGTGTTCCTGGTCCAAATTAATTTGGTCCGGCGTTACAGGCTTATGACAGTTACTTATTTTGTTCTAAAAAAATAGTAGTGGCAGTTCATATCACAGAATAGAGGAGTTTAATAGGAGCTTCCTTCAAAAACAGGGCCAAAACTCCTTTTGGCTTTGCAATGCCTTCTGTTTTACTGTTATGTGAATCTTGGTTATGCAATGCGTGCCTCAAATGAGCATACGAATTTCAATCTGAAATGTTTCAGTTTTTAAAGAATAATATGGAATGCTTGCAGGACCATGAACAATATAGCAGCAACGGGTCTGTTGATATCAGAGGCTGTCCAGCTTCTAAGAAACATACTGGAGAATGGATAGCCTGCTACTCAATTCTAGGTAATCAGACGTGGGTGTTATCCATATGTTCCATTCCATGGTGTCCCATTCTACTGAACATGCATTCCAGATTTCCAGTGATGAACGTTGTCAGTGCATTTTCTTATGTTTGCCAATCTTTTTCTTTACAGGTGGGGAATTTTGCGGTGCCATGGCATACTATGGAGTTGGGACAAACCTAGTGAGTTACCTGACCAAAGTACAGAAGCAAAGCAATGTCACTGCAGCGAGCAATATCGCTTCGTGGCAGGGCACCTGCTACCTCACTCCTCTTCTTGGAGCATTCTTGGCAGATTCATATTGGGGTAGACACCGCACTATTGTGATTTCCATGATGATCTTCACCATTGTAAGATTGCACACTCATCAGTGATATTTAGATGTCATAGTTTCTAGACCCATATTTTTCAAGCACAAATTTGTTTGTCAGTTTCAAGTGTACTACAATGAACACACACATCTGAACTTGTGTTTATTTGTAGGGAATGGTTCTACTTACACTTTCAACACTAGTTCCTGCAAGCGTTCACACAACGGTGATATCTAATGAATGTTTGCCCTCTCTCGGCCTCTTCCTGACTGCTCTAGGCTTAGGTGGAATGTGGCCATGTGTTCCCACATTTGGAGCTGACCAATTCGACGACACAGATGAAACAGAGAAGGCGCATAAGGAGCTATACTACAATTGGTATTATTTCGCCGTCAATGGCGGTTTCTTCCTTGCAAGCACACTCCTCGTGTGGGTTCAGGACAACTGTGGATGGGGTTGGGGCTTTGGGGTCCCTACGCTGTTTTCAGCCACAGGAATTGTTGGGTTTCTTGCCTGTATGAAGCTTTACAGGTATCAGAAACCAGGAGGAAGTGCACTTACTAGAATTTGCCAGGTTGTTGTTGCAGCCACTCAAAAGATCAATGTGGATGTGCCAGATCACAGCTCTCTTCTGTATGAAATGCCGGGCAAGGAGTCAGCAATTGTAGGGAGCAGGAAGCTGATGCATACTGATGGACTAAGGTATGTCGCTCAGAGTTTCTGAAACGCAATCTTGTCTCCATTCAGTCAATTTTTTATCTAGTTCAGTTATAAGTTTGATATCTCTACAAATTCGCTCTATTTATTTAATAAATTAACAATTGTTGCACTTAGGTTCTTTGATCGAGCTGCTACCATCACTGCATCTGACAAAACATCTGGCAACACCACGGCTAATCCTTGGAAACTTTGTACGGTGACGCAAGTGGAGGAGCTGAAGATCTTGGCTAGAATGTTGCCTGTCCTACTAGCTGGCATAATTTTCAACACTGCGGAAGCTTTATTCCCTCTGTTCATCGAACAAGGAGAAGTCATGGACAACCACATCGATGGTTTTTCCATTCCTCCAGCCAGTCTGACGACCTTCAACTGCCTCTGTATCCTCATCTTGGCCCCATCTTACAACAAAGTTCTCATGCCATTTCTAAAAAGGTTCACTGGCAAGAAGAGAGGGTTATCTGAACTCCAACGAATTGGTGTCGGTATGGTTTTCGCTATGCTTTCGCTGGTTTCAGCTGCACTGGTTGAGATGGCTCGCCTCGACACCGCGAAGAAGAGAGGCCTAGTGCACCGTAATGCTGTGGTCCCGATGAATATTCTGTGGCAGGGACCACAGTACTTCTTTGTAGGTGTAGCAAAAGTATTCACAGTTGTTGGTTTCATTGAATTTGCGTACGAGCAGTCTCCTGAAGCCATGAGGAGCTTGTGTCAGGCTTGCTCTCTCATCATGATCACGCTTGGAAGCTACCTTGTCTCTATCATGTTAAAGTTCATCAATTCGGTGACAGGGGGAAGAGGGAGACGAGGTTGGATTCCTGAGAACCTCAATGAAGGTCGTCTTGATCAGTTCTTCTGGTCGATGGCTTGATTGCATCTGCTAAACCTTCTTGCATATGTGTATTGTGCCATGAGGTACAAGCCCAAACTAGCAACTTAAGTTTGTTGTCCTAGTTTCAGCTTAGGAGTACTCATGGATGGTTGCGTTTGTCCAAGATTTGTGTTACAAGCTATGTGAGATCAAGCTAGCTCTTTTACGGTCCTTTTAAACTCTAGTATAAAAGGCACCGTAAAAGACCTCAGATTTTGACAGTTTTTTATTGTAAATTTTAAACAAAGGACCGGAATATCTTGGATACGACTACCAGAGTACTAGCTTAAAATATGACAGTCTTAACAATAATATGTCTGTTGGCAATCATATCTCTTTAGGACTGGCAGTATTGTTTTAAAGAAAATATGTTGAGATGATCATGTAAAACCTTTAGAGATTTTGCATCTGTATCTCAGGTATAGCTCTAGTGAAACTCAGTGGAGATCCCAGTATAAAAACATACATAAGAAAATAATGCTAATTTCTGTGATAATCTTTAGTTCGAAAATTTTACTTGTATTCTTCGAATTAAAATTTGGAGTTGAAATTTGACATGATTCTTTTGCTGGGAATGTCACAACCATCTGAAAGTCATGAATTAGAAGCATGAGGCTGGCCTACCTACCAAATCTGTAACAGCCCAAAACTCTGCAAGTAACTATTGGTTCATTCCTACGAAAAACATTTTCCTGTTTTTTTTCTATTTAGTGTTAGGAACCATGAGTTTCAAAACTCAATCCAACTTGTCCAAACTCCAATTGGTGTCAAAATAGCACTGAATTTCTTTTTCATTTTGACAGTTGACAGTTTATTTGTACATTTTTTATTAATTCTCTTAAACTCCAATTACATTTTTCGCACTGAATACTCCCATTTGAGCTGCAAGACTAAAGGCAAATCAATTATAATGCTGGGGAAACTTAGATCTCAAATTAATTACAACAGAAAGTTTAGGTGGAAACTTAGACATAACAGCAGCCTGATAGTGAGCAAAAATCGACCTTTTTTTTTTGCAAGAGACGTAACGCTTAGAACACATGCACACTCACCCCTGTAAAAACAATGACACAAATCCTACCTCTATAAGCACCTCCTGGAGATCGGTCCGTCAGATGTCGAGATTGACGAAGTCACCATTAGCGCTCCGCTATTTACGATCACATCTTCTACCGCTGAATAAATAGTACCGGTTAAATTCTAAAATGAATTTAGGAAAATATGACCCCAATGCTAAGTCGAGGACTCGAATTCTAATGAATAGGTTGCATCACAATAGAACCTCACTTAATCGATCTATGATCAGTTTGCTGAAAATTCGAACACTGAGACACCAAATGTAAACTTTGTACTTCTTAGACTATCTCCAACAATGGAGACCTAAATGAGAGACCCATCTATGATTTTAGTTTCCTACAGTCAAAAGGTACATGACCCATTAACTCTCTTCTCCAACAGACGACCTATCCTTTTCCCTTCCTCCTCTCGTGAGCACGCCGATGCGCCGCCGCGCGAGCTCCTCCGGCCAGCTCGCCGGCCGCAGGCACCGCACGCGAGCTCCGCCGACCACGGGAGCCGCTTCTCCGGCCCCGCTTCCCCTCCTCTTCCTACGCGGTGCGGCGGCGGCACTGACGCTGCTCCTCCTCCTCCCGCTCCTCGCCCTGCTCCGGCCGGCGTGGAGGCGGGCCGGCGCGGCGGCGTGGCCGGGCGGAGCGGAAGCGGAGCGGCGCGGCCGGCGTAGAGCGGGATGGGTCGAGGAGAGAGAGAGAGAGCCATATTTGCGTCGCGTGGAGGCCGATACGCAAGATGCATCTCTGGTTTAGGTCGTCTGTTGGAGACGGTTTTGGATACTAAATGTACTGTGCGCAACGCAAAATAGGTTTGGATCACAGGATGCATGCGCTGTTGGAGACAGTCTTAGAGTTCTACTTCTCGGTATCATAACTGAAATCAGCGCTCAAACAAGCGCTGAACGGAACGAATAAAATAGTATGTATGCCATCGTGGCTCGTGGGCGTGTGGCAAGGTTCCCCCATGCTCTCAGCATGTTTTCCCTAATAACTACCTATATATAGTATACTTGTTATTAACTAGTTTCAACTCTCTGAGCCTGTGATAACACTGAACCAGTGAAAATGTTAAACTACAGTTTCTAAATGGTGTGATGCCTGATGCTGGCGTGTGATGGGCTGGTGCCCTTCCTGGACGGGCGGCAGTGACAATGAGACATTCATGTTTGCCAAAACTACCTTTGCGGCTCTGCATGCTCATCAACGCCGGCGACTAAAGTAGGGAGTACTCTTTGTATATATGCTCCATGCAGTCCATGAGTTCCGTTTGAGTTCAGACAGACCACTGGAACTAAACGTTACAGCGTTCGTTTTCTTTTCAGAGCATGTATGGCCTTCATTATCTCTCTCCAAGTAATAGTGATATTGTTACAAGCCTTATCAATGAACAGAATCCAATCAGAAAACCATATATGGATGTGTGGTGACGAATAATTGCAAGAGGTTGTTAGGTCACATCGTGAGTGGATTGACCCCAACCGACACTACAGTTCCAGTAGGTTCTGAGTTAGATCCTACATACTGTTCCTGCATAAGTTTTGTGCCTAGCTACGAATATTGATGACATGGAAGACGAATAATTGTTCTTAATCAATGCCGGAACGCCAGTACATTGTACGTATGTACTGAGTACTGTGCACAAACAAGAGTTACCAAGCACATGAACAGAGATCGACTCAACTTAGAGAGATCCTATCTTGATCACACGAGATTGACCACGGATATACAGAAGTTACAAGCTGATCGAGAGTGACATTGCTGACTAAAATCACTTGTGCACTTGTCTCCACCTCAACGACTATACAGATAGTAACATCTCCCTGCAGGTTGCCACACGAAAGAGATGATGGCCGAACGTGCATGCCACCAGACGTACACTACCGGAAAACGGTAGTTTGCCGTGCGCCAGAGAGTTTGCCGTGCGCCAAATATCGGACGCACGGCAAACACCACCTTTGCCGTGCGCCACCGAGGCAACTCACGGCAAAAGACTGGCGCACGGCAGAAAGGAAGTTTGCCGTGCGTTAAATATAAATCGCACGGCAAAACTAATCTTTGCCGTGGGCCGACGACTTGACGCACGGCAAAGCACTTGAGCCCCATCCTCAGACGGTCGGCCGGTGACGGCGGCAACGGCCGTTTCTGTTCGCCGTGCGCCGTCGTGAAGGCTCACGGCAAACCGGTTCTATTTGCCGTGCGCCTCTGGTGCGGCGCACGGCGAAAAGGCGTCACGTGCCGAGCTCGTGCACGGCGCGAACGGCCGTCTCACCGACGGCTAACGGGCGTCGCACGCGCCGTGCACGTGCCAGCTTTGTCGTGCGCCTGCTGAGCAACGCACGGCAAACATTTAGGTTTGCCGTGCGTATTCACCAGACGCACGGCAAACAACTAGGTTTGCCGTGCGGTTTTTATTGGCTCACGGCAAATATTTGAAAAAACTTTTGAATTTAGCCCGTCTGGGTATTTTTCTGACATAATAGCATTATTTTGTACTACATACCCAAATGTGATACTTTTCTTGGTATATTTGCTATTTTTAAAAATTTTCTGTCCTTTAAAGAATTTATTTCGTTAAAGTCAAATTTGAACTGCAAGTGCATAAAATAATAGATCAATATTCTTGGAAAAATGATATTCATGTAACTAGATTTCATCACAATAGAACCTCACTTAATCGATCTATGATCAGTTTGCTGAAAAATCGAACACTGAGACACCAAATCTAAACTTTTTACTTCTTAAAGTTCTACTTCTCGGTATCATAACTGAAATCAGCGCTCAAACGAGCCCTGAACGCAACGAATAAAAATTTATTATAAAATAGTATGTATGCCACCGTGGCTCGTGGGCATGTGGCCGTTCAGATGTTCTTTCATTTGATAATGTAGGCCCCATGAAAGTCATGTGGACGCTGGAGCTATCCAACTGACCCATGTAGCTCTGCATCCTCAAACCGATTTGTACACACGGGGTGCTCTGACTGATAATGCATGAATCCCACCAAGGCTGTGTCTAGTTCTAAAATTTCTCTCTCCAAACTTCACTATTCAACTATCACATCAAATCTCTCTCCTCATGCATGGAGTACTAAACGTAGTTACAACAACAACAACATAGCCTTTTGTCCCAAGCTAGTTGGGGTAGGCAATTTTTTTTTTGGGGGTAGGCAGTACTAAACGTAGTTAAATAAAAAAAATAATTACATAGTTTGATTTACACGACGAGATGAATCTTTTAAGCCTAGTTAGGTCATGATAGGACAACAATTACCACAAACAAATGAAAAATGCTACAGTACGTTACATTGTCTGATGTGACTTTTCGACCACTTTTTCGCGGGAACTAAACACATCCCAAAATTCACAGGAAATTGTATGCACTACATTACACATGGACTGGTAAAAAAAGCACTGGAAGCATGCCAAGTAGTGCTCTGTTGCACTTTGTGACTCCACACCATTGCAATACAGAAAGCAGAGCAAGAGTGGCCGGTCCAATACTACCATTGCCATCCAGAATGGCCTCCTGGAGCGAATTGGCTCGTAGTCCAATGATAGAACGGTTCAGTGGGACGCTATCCACCAGGGTTCAAATCCTGGTGCTCGCACCTTTTCCTGGGATTTTCCTAGGATTTTCATTGTTGTGTAGCCCGACCTTCGCGTCGTGGCTTGTTTTTTGCAGGTTGTGGGGTTTTGTTAACCTCCCCGTACAGGGGAGGTGCTGTCGAAATTTTACGAAATTGCTAAGCGTTGATATATCTTTGCGCATAATGTTCGTAGATTAGGCCGGTAACCTATAGTTAGGTATGTCTCCCGTTCGAAAGAGATACAGTTGGAAATATGCATGTACTTGCATATGTATGACCGTATCTGTTTCGAATTGTCCACGCTTTTTGGACAGCCTAAGGATGTGTAGACGGGGTTAGTTTTCATGATCTGCTCCTATCCGAGACAGAATTTCGGCATCACCTCCCTGTTGTTCTCCGGATACACAATCTCCTTGTCGGACGTGTATTTGGAGAGCAGCGGGGAGGTGCTGCCGAAATTCTGTCTCGGATAGGAGCAGAGCATGGAAACTAACCCCGTCTACACATCCTCGGGTGGGATTAGGATTTATCTTTACCTATTAGAGCATGATAGACATCGTGTATATGCAAACGATTTTTATATCACATGCTCATATATTATATGTTGAATGATGGATAATCATGACTGTATGTACACGGGTTGGATAAGTAGTAGTGACTGGACCAATGAATTCGTAAACAAGGTCAATGATTTCCTAATGAAGGCATTTGACAAAGGACAGCGTAAAGCTCCGTGTCCCTGCAAAAAAATGTGAGAACAAGAAAGATCAAGCTCAGCTTGAAATGGGTAAACACATTTGTAGATATGGGTTTATGGCAAACTATACCCGGTGGATCTGTCATGGTGAAGCCCATCGTGCGAGAGACGAGGTCATCAGGCAACGCATCGATGATTATGATGCTGAAGCCGGGTGCGGAGACATGTTGGATGACTATCATCAAGCACACTTTCATGGAGGGCCGAGCTATGATACGGAGGAGCCTCCAGAGGCAACCGCAAAGGCTTATTACCATATGTTGTCAAGTGCACAGAAACCACTTCATGAGCACACTGACGTGTCCCAACTGGATGCCATCGGCCGCGTAATGGCCCTAAAGACTAAATTTGGAATCAGTCGAGACGGCTTTGATGAGATGATGACCGTCTTTGGCAGCCTGCTTCCGAAAGGCCACAATCTGCCACCCAACATGTATCAGGCACAGAAGATGCTTCAGGTACTTAAGATGCCTTACGAGGCGATAGATGCTTGTCCGAAAGGATGCGTCTTGTTTCGGAAAGAACATGCAGATGCAAATAAGTGCCCGAAATGCAAGGCATCTAGGTTCCTGGAGGTAGATTCCAGTGATGGTAAAAAGAGACAACTCTCCATTGCAGTGAAAATCTTACGTTACCTTCCATTCATAGAGCGGATCCAACGGAGCCCCACCTCCTCCTTAGTGAGCGCCTGCGTTCCAGCCACCTCCTCCTCAGTGAGCGCCTGCCAAACGATGTTGTGGTTGTTTGAGTGTATGGTGATGAACTATGGTCTCGACGAACGATTGTGAACTTGTTTATGTATTTGTGAACAAATTTGGAACTTGTTAATGTCTAGTTTGTGTATTTATGGATTTAATGATGGTTATTGTGCGATATATATAATGCCTGTGATGTTTTATATGATATATGTATATTGCCTGTGAAATTTGTTTGATGGTGACCTTTTAAAGCGAAAAACAAAAAAAACAGGGATTTTATGGCACGTTTGCCGTGCGCCACAGGAATGTCACGTTTGCCGTGCGCGGCATGCATGGCGCACGGCAAACAGGCAGCCTTTGCTGTGCGCCTGCCAGCTGACGCACGGCAAACAGACAGCCTTTGCCGTGGGCGGCGCACGGCAAACGCTGCGTCTTTGCCGTGCGCCAGCAGTCAGGCGCACGGCAAACAACGCCGTCCCCGCGCAGTTTCCGTCCGCCGTCATGCCCCGCCGTCACCGCCGCCGTCCCCGCGCTGTGAGCACTTTACTTTGCCGTGCGCCGGCCCCTACGCACGGCAAACAGAGCGCACGGCAAAGGCGCCTTTGCCGTGCAAAGCTATGCCGTGCAGTCTTTGCCGTGCGCTTGGGCAAAATACGCACGGCAAACTGCCTGGCTCCGGTAGTGAACTTCTAGTAATTATCGATCCCCTTGATAATATACAGTTTTATTTGATTGTCATTTAGACAAGAAAGAGAACAGAAATTTTAATGGAATCAAAGAAACTGACACAAGTTTGCAGAACTACGGCCGCACCTGCTAATCGTGTCATAGGATCCGTTCTTTGTCTAGAAAGAAACCTCTTTCTCGGAACATAGACAATACATCAATACTACATTAGAGCGCAAAATTACTTAATTATGCTTATGTGGCTGCGTTTTGATTCCGGCTGATGTCACTACGGGAGAAGCAGACATTAGCACCGGTTAGGAAAGCCCTATAGCACCGGGTTTCCCAACCGGTGCTATGAATCCGAGGCTAAAGGTACCCACCTTCACCATTTGGGTCCTGTTCGTACGAACAAGTTTCTTAAAAAACCTACTTCCTGATGTTAACATTACAGGTATGTCCCCTCTTCATCGAAGAATCAACTGCATTTATTAACATCAGGAAGCAGGAGTGCGCAACCTACTTCCTGATGTGAACATATATACACTTGCCTGTTGGCCACTGTGCTGTCACTTATATAACGTAACAAAGTTTGTTCACATTCCGGTAATCTCAGCCCGAACCTATATGCAACCGGCATGAATGCAAAGACACTAGATGCAACCGGCATGAATGCAAAGCATAAGACCTATATATGTTGTTTTAGTTTAACTTGTAG
>OAMR01000042.1:1040433-1070630 GCA_900205405.1 Echinochloa crus-galli
TAAGGCGCACGGCAAAGGCGCCTTTGCCGTGCGCCTTACATCGCGCGCACGGCAAACAGTCTTTGCCGTGCGTTACCGCTGGCGCACGGCAAACTAAAGGGTGACGGCGCGAGGACATGGCGGTGACGGCGGGGCGTGGCGGCGGACGGAGACGGCGCGGGGACGGCAGTGTTTGCCGTGCGCTGCCTACGGCAAAGGCTGCGGCTTTGCCGTGCGTCAGATGGCAGGCGCACGGCAAAAGCTGCATGTTTGCCGTGCGCCAGAGGGCAGGCGCACGGCAAACTATGGCACGTTTGCCGTGCGCCATGCACGCAGCGCACGGCAAACGTGCCATTCCTGTACAATGATGGAGCACGTTTGCCGTGCGCTGGATGCATGGCGCACGGCAAACGTGCCATAGTTTGCCGTGCGCCTGCCCTCTGGCGCACGGCAAACATGCAGCTTTTGCCGTGCGCCTGCCATCTGACGCACGGCAAAGCCGCAGCCTTTGCCGTAGGCAGCGCACGGCAAACACTGCCGTCCCCGCGCCGTCTCCGTCCGCCTCCACGCCCCGCCGTCACCGCCACGTCCTCGCGCCGTCACCCTTTAGTTTGCCGTGCGCCAGCGGTAACGCACGGCAAAGACTGTTTGCCGTGCGCGCGATGTAAGGCGCACGGCAAAGGCGCCTTTGCCGTGCAACGCTATGCCGTGTAGCCTTTGCCGTGCGCATGGCCAAAATGCGCACGGCAAAGGCTTTGCCGTGCGGATTCGGGTCTTTGCCGGCGCACGGCAAAGCGCCTGGCTCCGGTAGTGGTATATGCTATATCCTTAGAGTCATCATTGTATTTCGCCCTCCTTTTCCCTTGTCATTCGATCTGTTGGCATTCAAGTTGGCAAAGAATCATAGAAGTATTGATTTCCAAATATTTTTTTTCGTCTATATGCTTATACAATCATGCAAGGGAACGATGTAGCGGCGGCTAGGTGTGTACTACATAGATATACAACTGAGATGAGATATGCATGGACCACACCAACTTTGTCTCGATACGTCAAGAAAACGTACTGCAAAATGAGCAGAAGCATACTA
Source organism: Echinochloa crus-galli (assembly GCA_900205405.1). Lineage (NCBI taxonomy): Eukaryota > Viridiplantae > Streptophyta > Magnoliopsida > Poales > Poaceae > Echinochloa > Echinochloa crus-galli. The sequence goes on from OAMR01000042.1 coordinate 1,041,503, forward strand.
TGTCCATACCACACCCCAATAATCCCTGGGGGCCCAGGCCTAACTGCCATCCAATTCCTCCATACATTTCCCTCCCTGATCTTCTCGGCATACACTCACCCCTTCTCGGCACAGCCCTTCAAACCCTAATCTGCTGCCACACCAACATCATTTCCCAGATCTGTGAGGGCGTGAGGCCATACATGGTGGAGGAAGTTGTGTGAACCGTGGCAGAATTTTGGTTTTCTTGATCCACTCAAATCTAAAAAGGAGATCTAATGATAACTAATGTTTTGAACACTTATTAGTTACACAACTTAAACAAAGCTACGAATGAAAATTAAAGAGACCGTGTAAAATACGGGTTTTTGAACCAAAAGGCCAACCCAAAATCGACTTTGCTAACCTAAGAGCAACTCCAGCAGGGGCCTCTATATGGCCCTCTACTCTAAAATTTGAAGGCTTGGAGCAAAAATACAACTCCAGCAGGGCCTCTAAATGGACCTCCATTTTACATGAGCCTCTAAATTTCCCCACCAAGCCTTCATTGCTAGAGGCCCTCTATTAAAAACACAACTCCAGCAGGGCCTCTAAATGGACCTGCATTTTACATGAGCCTCCAAATCTCCCCACCAAGCCTCCATTTCTAGAGGGCCTCCAATTCCCCCTCCAAACAGTGGGTCCCACCGTTTCTTTTTTTTTCTCACTTTTTCTTCTCCCCTTCGCACCGCATCCACGCCAGGGACTCCAAGTCGCCGGCGGCGACGAGCTGCCCCTCCCCGTCTGGCAGCGTCGTCGTTCTCCACCCGCGCAGCACCGACGCGAGCCGCAGCGAGTGCGTCCTCGTCCACGTCCCCTCCTCCATGTCCCCCAGCCGCCACACGTCGATGGTGCCGCCGCCGTAGTTGTGGTGCACCGTGGCACAACGTCCAGTTGCCCGCCGGCTCCCCCGTCGCCGCCACGAACCGCCGCATCGAGTAGTACTTGCCGACGCGCGCGCACAGGGCGTCGAGGCGCGCGCCGGTGAGGAGCAGCGGGAACGGGGACGCCGAACGAAGGCGGAGCAGGCGATGAGGCCCCCGAGCACCTCCCTGTCGGAGAAGGTGCGGCCGAAGGCGGCGAGCGGCGGGGCGTCGGCGGGGCGGAGGATGTAGAGGAGGCACCAGGCGGCGAGGAGGGCGAGGAGCGCGGCGAGGGACAAGGGGTGGGCGAGGAGCGCGGCGGCGAGGGAGAAGGCGACGACGGCGGCGTAGTTGACGCGGAAGTAGGCGAGGTTCTTGCGGAGGCGGGAGGTGGCGTCGGAGAGGGTGTCCGGGCGGGAGAGCGCGGAGCGGTCGGCGAGCTCGGCCCAGGGGCGGGCGCCCGAGAGCGCGCGCGGCGCGGGGTTGGTGTCGGCGGAGGAGATGGCGCGGTGGTGGGGATCGGGGATGGCGCGGCGGCGGGGACCGGGGGAGGATGGGATCTGCGGGTGGGGCCATGGTGATCTGCGGGAGCCGGGAGGGGCCGGTTGGAGGAGGAGGTAAGGTTGAATGGGTCCCACTCGTCAGTGGGTGACAGACGGGGCCCACAGGCAAATAGAGGCCTTGGCTGATTTGTTGCTGGAGTTGAACTCTAATTTGAAGGACCTCTATTTTTTAGTTAGGCCTGCAAATGGAGTTTGAAGGCCTCAATTTACATATCCTTGCTGGAGTTGCTCTAAGAAGATATATAGATAAGAATGCAGGACGAGCAACTGGCACATTCATTTCATTCTGTCGAAATGGATATGCTTCGTCCTCACCTACACTCCACATCCATATGCATGAACCCCAGCCTCCAATAATGCAAGCATGCATTCATTGCCCAAGCTAAGCTACAAGAAACACTGTAGCTCTGCTGACGCGGCAGCCCGGAGAGGAAAGAGATGACCGACACGACAATGAAAGAAATGGTCATATATTCCAAAGATGCCAGCTTGCTTTGATGTGCTACATAGAAAATCATTTGTTAAATGTGTAGCTATATAGAAAAGGAAATTCATTTTGAAGTGTCTCACTTTGTAAATGTTGAATTTCCTTTAACCTTTCGTTCAGCATATAACTAGCTGTTATGCATGTGTACATATGCATGCGTGGAAGATGGCGACGGGGCTGATCCATCCAAATGGGGATTGTTACGTCCCTACGTGCTTTTTTTTTGAAACAATTCGTCCCTACGTGCTCGTTACTCGTAGGATAATAGCGATGTGCTTGCAGTGTGCCGAGGATATTTTATTATTCGGTCCAATATCCACTACAATATTGTCAAGGCATTGAAACATGTCAATTGGCATAGGGATCACATAGGACGAAATGAATATCTTTAATTTACACAAACAAGTGGCGATGTAGCAGTAGGTTTGATAGGATTAACCCAGACCGGTCGAGGGAAGCCCGGTCGCTCTCTCCCCAAGAGCGACGCGGGCGCAACTCGCTTCCGCCGCCGCACCCCAGGTCCTCTACTCCACCTCCCGTCCCCGCCGCCTCCCAAGCGGGCCGCTGCCGCGCGGCCGTGAGGACGGAGGCGGCGGGGTCCCTCTCTTCCCCTCCTCTTTCTGCCTCAGGCGCTCCTCCAACGGACCCCGACGGCCGGAACTCGTCGACGCGGCTCCCTCGACGGTGACGATGGGGGCGACCGGATCCGGTGACGACGGGGCGTCGGCTTGCCGGGGGTGGTCCCGTGATTGCCGGCCTAACCGGGGGCGGCCGGATCCGGGGCGCTCCCTCCCCCCCCCCCGGCTGCTCGGCCGCTGGCCGTGTAGTGTTGGAGGGTGGGAGGAATGTCTGCCTACAACTCCATCATGGCCGGTGGTGCTGCCTCCGTTCTTCGCGTCGCCGACGAAGCAGTCCCCGTTGCGCTGTCAAGCCCCCGCCACTGGGTTCACGGTTTCTATCTCACTCCGTTAGCCACGGTGCCGTCCCATTGAGGGGGCAACAGAAGATTTGGGACCAATCGAGGGTTCCAAATCTTCCCGAGGTGTCGGGTGTCGCTGTGCGGGTGTATATGGAATCTAGTGGCGAGCTTTGGCGGCTGCAAAGGTGGGCGGTGGATTGAAGCGAGTAGGAATGGAACAGGTACTCTCGGCTCATCCGGCAATGATCCTCAAGCGTAAGCTTCGACTCGGCTGTCGGGTCGGGCAACGGTGTCTGCTTTCCCCTCTTGAGGGCGTTGTCTACAGGGTCTCGATCGACGGCGGTTCGTGGAAGCTCTCCGTGGTGAAAACCATACGTTGGCGCCGTTGCACCTTTGCCTTCCTAAAGGCGTTGTTTGGAGCCTTTCTTGTAGCCGTTGATGTTGGAGGTGTAGGCTCCGCGGATGGTCGGGTCCCATAGATGTTGCTTTGGTTTCTTTGCCCTTTAGTGTGTTCGTCGCGAGTAGACTAGGTCTATCTCGGGCGCGCGACCTAGAGGGTCCTTGTTAGGATCTGTTGGATGCTGCTCATCTAGCGGCTTGTGCTTTATTGTAAACTGATAATCCCAGTATTTCATTTATGCTTTATATATAAAGCTGGCTTGGGCCTTTGGAGGATGTAGCAGTAAGTTTTGCCTATATATAAGTTGGTTACCTTTTTTTTGCTAAATTGATCATGAGTGGTCTTGTTTGTAATAATGGCTAGATATATATTGCACAGCGATGCAGAAATTGGGATATTGAACTACTCCTTATCAAAAAAGAAGTAGGGCTCACATGTCATTTACTGTCCGCGCCACTAGAGTATCTTGCACAGCGAATAGGAGCACATATCACCCAGAGAGGTTTGCATTTTAGATCCTCCCCTTTCATATATGAATGCTTGCTAATTTGTATGCTAGCAGTACATGCAGTTTCCTGACGAACAGTATAGAAACTAACTACAACTAACGTTAGGTACACCACCCAGTAGCATGAACCATACATATTGACAACATATTGGTTGCTCTCTACAGTACATATCATTGTTGTTTTTATCTATGTCGATGCATGTGCAGCTCCGGTCTAGTAATGCAATGCATGTGACCATCGACTCATGTCAAAAGTCACAAGTGGCACAGCCGCATAGTGCCAAGCTAGGGAGCCAAGTCTGACAAGTCTTGACCACTAGCTACCATGTTGCCTACGTACGTGTGCAAGACTAATGTTCAAGCTTTTTGGACCATGCTTAACGTACCCGTGTACCTATCTCTATCTACATCTCCTTCCATCCATCTTTTCTTTTTATCCATTGATGAGCAAGTAAAAGGCGGCATGCTGATTTGAGATTAACTGTCAATCATGCACACGCATATATATTATGCTTGTTGATCCGTACGATAAGTGTGGAGCTAGAGCCTATAAAGTGACGGTCGCGTGCCTGCCTCAGCTCACCGACATCGATCGAGCTCGATTCGTGTGAAGGCGGCGCTGGAGGCCGCCTGCCCCGGCGTCGTCTCCTGCGCCGACATCCTCGCCCTCGCCGCAGAGATCTCCGTTGAGTTGGTACGTATGCTAGCTGCGAGGTCCTACTATAACTTCTATTCACGATGTGATGATAGATGGAAGCATGACGACGATACTGTACAGTCGTCGGCGGGGTTGGTGCTCCGTAGCTTTCAACACGTACACGGGCACGCATGCATGCTTGCTGATGGGGACACGTACGCTTCTTGACACAACATGCTACCTTTTCACCACTCCATCTGGCCATCGATCAGTTAGACAATTACTACTTCGGTAATAAATATATTATTATTATATTACGATAAAACTTATCGATCACCTCCTGTAGAATATAATTATTATATGCCCGAACCACCTATGGTAGTACACTTATCCAGCTAAGCCTACATAGGGTGGAAAGAATCTACAACAGGAACACAAACGCCTATCAGGCACATGCAAGCAAAAGTAGGGCGCGATTGCCGTGCTACAAAACACAGGGCCCCATACGTGCATAATTTCAGCAGAAGGATCCAATCGATATGGATATGGATATGGATATGGATCCTATGTAATTTTTGTCATTGCACTCCCGTCCCTTGCAGTCCGGAGGCCCAAAGTGGGGCGTCCTGCTGGGGAGGCTGGACAGCAAAAACGCCGACTTCAACGGCGCCAAAAACCTGCCGTCTCCCTTCGACAACCTCACCACACTCGAGAAGAAGTTCTCGGACGTTGGCCTTCACAACATCGACCTTGTCGCCCTCTCAGGTACCTACAGCTTCTGCCGAAGATCATCCCCATCAAAAATATATCATCACCTCGTGTCTCCTAATTATTGATCATCCCAAGAACATCCTCATCATCATCACCATGTATGTGTGAAACGTACGCAGGGGCTCACACATTTGGCCGGGCCCAGTGTCAGTTCGTCACGGGCCGGCTATACAACTTCAGCGAGACGGGCCAGCCCGACCCGACCCTCAACTCTGGATACCGGGCTTTCCTGACGCAGACGTGCCCCTTGAACGGCAACGGTTCGGCCCTGAACGACCTCGATCCGACGACACCCAACACCTTCGACAAGAACTACTACACCAACCTTGAGGTGAACCGGGGCTTCCTCAACTCCGACCAGGAGCTCAAGTCCTCGCCGCAAGCGCAGGGCGTCACGGCGCCCATCGTCGACCAGTTTGCGACCAGCTAGGATGCTTTCTTCAAGAATTTCGCGCGGTCCATGATCAACATGGGGAACATTCAGCCCTTGACGGACCGATCCAAGGGGGAAATACGTTCCAACTGCAGAAAGGTTAACGGCAGTTAGAAATCAGTAATCAATCACTTGGACGTGTGTTCCTTTGTTGATTTCATATAGTATAATTCAAGCACCATGGATCCTGTAATGTGGATCGGAGCTCATTTCATAATGTGTTCTTGTGTTTAGTTAATAATTGTTCGTAAATGTGCAATAAAGAGGAAACAATTTGTAGCATGTGGAATTTTTCAGATTTTCTATCAATCGCAAATATTCCAACACTGATAGTAGCATGCTCATTAAAATTATTACCTCGGTTCTTGAATATATGTCGTTTAAGACAGGCTATTTAGTTCAAAAATAAACTAATTTGCTTGTCCTAAACGTTATATATTTAAAAACGGAGGGAGTACTTGTGCTAGCGGGCCGTCTCCATCATATCACCACGTGCATACAAATAACACAAGTTCCTGCAGGTGCTGCCACATGAAAGAGACGGCCAAACATGCATGCCACCAAACTTACTATATGCAACATGTTGAGAGTCGTCCACAACAACACATGTGGGGTTTGATTACGTTTCATTTATGTCATAGAAAGTAGAAATTATGTCAATTTTTGCAATTTGTGACACTCGCATGACGAAAATTCGTTCGTCGCCTATACTCCGTAATAAAAGGTATTTAACGACGAATATGCATTTTTTTCATCATAAATTTTGTTAAGATTCTTTTGTCATCATTAAACTACTATGACGCTAGCGTTTCGTTGTTAAATACATACAAAACGTCACTAAACCTTATATGCAAATAACATGGCATGTGACTAGGAGCTGATGTGGCATCATCTTTGTGACAATTTGGTTCATGAAAAAACATTTGATGGCCTAAGAAAGCCCATGCAATGAGCAGCCATTCATAGGCCAAGCCCAATTGTAAGGCCTTTTTTCTTTTATGATAATAATTATTTTTCAAGCCCATTATTTTTCTATTCTAATTTAAACCGAAATTTATTTACATCCTTATTTTCGACATGGGCTTGGAGCATTTTCATACAGAATTTTATTTTTTTTAGAACTCAAATAACATTATATCTCATTATAGCCCATTCATTATACCAACTAGGTCATTACAATAAAAAAATCGCACAACTTAAGGCAGCGTAGACAGCACTGCATTCTAGCTAAAAAATAATAACTTGGTCTAAGAAATATTATTGAGAAATGGATCACACATGTAGGCACCATACCCTAGATCCATCCCAATCAAAGCTTCTTCTCTGCCGGGTATGAAATTAGGAAACCCAATGTAGCACCAACATCATAGGAGCTTAAATAGTAGCAAGAACTTGGTAAAACATAAGTTAATACAAGAACTTGAGGCAAGAAATACAATTTTCATATATGACAGAAGGATTAACCAAATTGTAGCAATGTGTTTGTCAATTGTAGAAAAGTAGTGCATCCAATATCCCACTAGCCAACAATTGTATTACCATGAACACTACCATAGATAGAAGAAATGCATCATGTGCCATGTGCCATAGACAGAAGAAATGCATCATGTGCCATTTTCCATATGGAGTCAATAAAGTGATATAACCATGAACACTGAGAGCAATAATTAGAGAAAAATTAAAGAAATAATAGCTTATTACTAGCAAGGTTCAATAATCAGCAATATCAAAGAGGGATCATGTTTACCACTATGAAAGAAAAAAAAATCTCTAGCTTGGCTACATACAAGATATGCATAACAAACAGATATGTGGTCCCAGTGTGATTTGAGCAAGAGTCATGACGTAATGCATACTACTGTTAGTTCTACCTGCTGAAAATATGTGAATTGTTTGATTTCCATGCCATCTATCCAAATATCCAAGTCCATTCCCCAAGCACCATGAACCTGTCACCAATAAGAAACATCGACATGATAAGTACTCCCTCCGTACTGGTAAAGAACGCCGTTTAGGACAACAACACCGTCTTCAAAACACAACTTTGACTTCTTATTTCAATAAAAATATTTATCGAAAAGTGATACATTTATACTTTTATGAAAGCATTTTCCAAAATAAATCTATTTATATAATTTTTACAATTTCAAACTCAACAACTTAAAATTTATTCATGATTTATATTTTCAAAGTTTGACTCAAACCTTGTCCTAAACGGCTTTCTTTACCAATACAGAGGGAGTATGAGACTAATTGACTGCTGATGAGGACATCCCTGCCATTGATACAACCATGCCTATTGCTCAGCAAGGCCCATTGACTCGAGCCCGAGCACGACAACTCAATTATAAGGTAAAGTTGTTTCTTGTTGTTCAAATAAGTTCTTATGTGAATGGAGTACTACTAAACAAGTGTGATGATTTTCTTATGCTTAGGTACTTGGGACATGAAAAAAATTGGAGGGAGAGCAACCTGACATCCGGGCGTTCAGAACGGACTGGCCAGTTCGGACCACCACGCAGGGAAAACTTAGGAAGGCCATAACTCCTAGCTCCAATGGTTGCTTAAGGCCATGAGTACTTGTTGGAAAGCTCTTGAAGTCTACTTTTAGATGGGTCAATTAGCATGACGAAATTCCATCGGAGTTAAGAGAAATTTCAAAAATGATGATCGGTCTTGCAGACATGGGCTGAGTCATTTGTATGTCGTTCAGCCCACTAGGGGGCCATTTAAGTTAGGGTTTACACCCTCCCACGACTTTTGGCTGTCTCTCATGTATAAATACATGCTCTAGCCGCCAGGAGAAGGTTGGGTTTTGTTTGATTGTAAATTTAGCTTCAGCTACTTCCTGGTGGATGTGTGTGTCGAATAGACATCTCATTTGCTTGTTTCAGAACCCCAAACTTGTGTGAATCAGATTCATCCTTTGACCAAGGTTTGTGTGCAGTTTGCTTGTCCACGTGTTCTTCGATTTGCTTACAGGCACAAGGTTGTTCTTGGCACAGCAAGAGCAGCACAAATCGGAGTCGATGTAACTATCGCTAATGCGCAGCTCAACCCTTGTGGTGTTGTAGTTGGGCAGCACAACGTCGATCCTCCTCAAATCAAGTTATCCCCCGCTCTCATCAAAAGATCACGAACTAACCCGAGTGGGTTCTATCAACTGCAGCAACAGATGAATCAAGTTATTTGAGCAGGCACAATGCAAAAATGGTGTTATTATTTGAATTGAAGGAAACAACAAGAGGAATAGAAGCTTCTGAGCAATAGGAGTACTGTAGTTTAAAAAAACTACAGTACTGCTTGGATCCTGTAATGTGGATCGGAGCTTGATCATTTGATACTGTGTTCTTGTGTTTAATTAATAATTGTACAAATGATCATTTGATCCATGCCCAAGCCCGACCTAATCCGGCGAGGAGAGTGAGCGAACGTGTCGAATCATTCTCTCTCCCTACGCCATGACTACTTGTGGAGACAAGTTGGCCATCCTCCGTACCTCTCCGCATTTATGGGCGTTTAGAATTATGTGAAATTTTTCAGATTTTCTATATGGATCGATCCGAATATTCCAACACTGATAGTGTCATGCTGATTAAAATCACTTGTGCAGTTGTGCTAGCGGGCCGTCTCCAGATATGACAACGTGCATACAAAAATAAAACAAGTTCCTGCAGGTGCTGCCCCATGAAAGAGACGGCCAAAACATGCATGCCACCAAACATACTATATGCAACATGTTGAGAGTCCTCATTATATTTTTTGCTCCCATCCTTTCCACTTGTCATTTCGTTGGCGTGCAAATGAATATTTGTAAAAGATAGCATATTCGCATACGCACAACAGTAAAAGTTTTGAATTCCAAATTTGTTTGCATATATGAATATTTAATATGTATGCATGCATGTGTACAACATCGCGAGGGCAAGGGGTACATATACAACTGAAATGAGATATGCATGCATGGACATGGACCACCAACTTTATGGACACGTCATGGCCATAACATAAAGCAGCATCGTGACAACATCGATGAACATCACAATCAGTTAATGTTTCCTGTGTGATAGCTTTGGTCGGCATCACAAGAACGTATATACCACGTATATGCGCTACGACCAAATAAACACCGGATATATAACTACGGTCAGTGTGAAATAGTTAGGTTCATCAGTCTAATCACGCTCTTGTTTACCGTGTGGTAATGATTATAAAGGGTATGCTATCCGTTGGATGTCCAATCATCAATCAGTTAGAGCAAATCCAAAAAATAGCCCCTACTTTCTTAAGTAGGGGCCAACCCTAACTTTTTGAGGCTCTAATTTTGTGTTCAACTCCAGGAATAGCTCCATATTAGAGCCCCCACTCTTAATCTATACTAAAAGGATCCTAAAGAATTGAAAACGTTTCCTACCAAAAAAATCCACCCCCACCCTCTCACGGAGGCCCCACCTGTCAGATTTTTTTTGGGGTGGGGGACATGGGAAAGGTGGGAAAAACTAGTTCTAGGCGCTTTTAGTTCATTCTCCGCAAAACTTTTTTCACCCAACGTCCCGCGCGTACCCACCTCGGCCAGGTGGGCCCCTAACTCCCCACGTGCACACAATTATCCCGTATTGCTAATAGACAAAAGATTGAAGAGTTTTTCTCCATATAAAAAAAGACCAACTAACTCGAAAAATAATATGCCTCTAAATAAATTTGAGAATAGTTGAAGCTCTATATACACACGTGCGTGCGCACGTGCCGCGGCTGCTAGTATGACAGATGCCGCCCACTGTCGGTCTCTATTTTCTTTAATTACGTCACATGTGGACCTACGTTCTCTCTCCATCTTCTTTCTTCCTATGTGCCGCAACGCCGTCTATAGGCACCGCACCGCACTGCCTCCGCTGCCCATGCGCCGTCTGCTAGCACCGGGACACACCGCCCCCGCCGCATTGGCCCACTGCCAGTGTGCCGTTTCCCTGAGCGCCGCCACGCCTCGTGCCGCACCGCTCCTCCGCCCGCACGCCGTCGTCGCCTTCGGCACGCCGTGACCCGCGCCGCACCGCTCCTCCGCCCGCGAGCCGCCACCGCCTCCCGCACGCCGCACTACACCGCCACATGGGCTATGAGCCATCGCTGTACCCGCGCGCCACCATGGTCGCCCTAGCCCGCACCGCACAGGTGGGAGAAGACGAGAAGGGGAGTGGCGGAGGAAAGCAGCACGGCAGGGAGAAGGAGTGGCGAGAGAGGAGGGCCGTCGGGCTGGAACGGTTGAAGAGAGCCGGCCGTCGCGCAGGAGTGGAGGAAGAGAGCCGGGAGCGGATGAAGAGATGAGTTGGGAGCGGAGATGGGGCTCAAGGGGGAGAAGTAGGGCCCTCCGTAAATTAGGGGCCCAAGTAGAGACACTGTTGGAGTGTTTTTTCTTTTATTCTCGGCCCCTATTTTTTTTAATAGGGGTTTGTTGGAGTCGCTTTTAGGAGCGAAACGGATCAAGTGCCTTAGAAATACAGAGCACTAGTGCAGAGTAGGGGTTTGGAGTGATATGGATGCCCAAACAATATTGATGCTTGAACCAAAACATGAGCCGTGATAATTAGCTTTGCTAGGCAAGTCAGATAGCGGACAATGCACCTGACACACACTACTACACAAACCAACATCACAAACGGCTGATCACAGACGTTTTTGAAAAAACGTTTGTGATAAGGGGCATCACAAAGGGTTTTTACCAAAACCGTTTGTGACGAGGGACATCACAAACGGTTTATAGCAAAACCATTTGTGAAGCCATCACAAAGGGTTCGTATTACGAACCATTTGTGATGAGGGTTATCACAAACGGTTCATAATAAGAACCTCTCATCAAACCCTTTGTGATGACCCATAGACACGTAAATTTGAAATTTGATTTAATGACCTCGGATGGAGAAACTACCAACATAAAAGTTGTAGATTTTGAAAAGTTATGAAACTTTATAGTTGACCACTTTTTCATTTAAAATCATCTAATCAACCAGATTTAAGTTTGAATGTTGTCAAATTTGAAATTTGAGTTTTTTCAAACGACCTCATATGGAGAAACGGGTAAAACAAGAGTTGTAGATTTCATAAAGTTGTGAAAATTTATAGTTCACAACTTTTTCATTTGAAATCATCTAGTCAACCAGATCTAAGTTTGAATGTTATCAAATTTGAAATTCAAATTTTGTAAATGACCTCGGATGGAGAAACTACCAAAATAAAAGTTGTATATTTCGAAAAGTTATGAAACTTTGTAGTTGACCACTTTTTCATTTAAAATTATTTAGGGTCTCAAACAAGAAATTTACATTTAGTTTAGTATAATATGATAGGAATTAGAACGGCATTTAGTCACAGGTGATGTAGTGATGCAGTGGTAGAGGAGGTTACGTGTGAGCTAGAGATCATGGTCCTCTAGAACCGTTTCTGATGTTGAGATCTCGAGCAGTGACATTCATTCTCACCTTGTGTACATTCCCTTCATTTTATCGACATGTATGCCTCGTCCTAATTAATCTACGCTTGCATCCATATGCATGATTAGAAGCCTCCAATAATGCACATATGCATTCATTGGCCTAGCTAGCTACACAGATTCACAGAAATATATACAACTGGCCGGTAGCTTTGCCGATGGGGCCGCCATGAGAGGAAAGAGGCGAGCGACGTGACAATGAAAGAAATAGTCATATATTCCAAAAGATGCCAGCTTACTTTGATGTGCTATATATACAGAAAAGCAACTCAATTTCAAATGTCTTATTACTGTGTCAATGCAGATGGAATTCGCATTGACCTTTCCTTGAGCATATAGCTAATAACTGATGATATGCATGTGTATATATGCATACGTGGAAGACGGCGATTGTACGTACAGACCCGGCCAACCGTGAGGATTGTTAGGCCACTACGCTACGTGTTCCTTATTCACATGATAACATGGTGCATTAGATATTTTGAAAGAAATATTGTCGTGCGCTTTATTGGCTGTCATTTGGCCACATCAGGTTTGCATTTTAGATCGTCCCCTGACATGCATGCATGATGCATGTACACTAGCTTGCAGTACAGTTCGACGACGAATTGGAGAGGAACTAGATATAAGCAACGTTAGGTACACCATACAGTAGCATCAACCGTACAGACAATAGGTTACACTGTCGTTGTTTTTATCTGTGTCGATATGTATGTTCCGTTTTCCACAGTAATACAAATAGTAATACCAGACATGTGGCCATTCCACAAGTGGCAGTGACACACACACTGCCAAGCAAGAGGGAGACAAAGTTTGACAAGTAGGGATGCAAGTGGGTATCCAATGGGTTTTTTGGGTCAGCCACTCTAGTTCATTTCATCTTCTAAATTATTTACATGGCATGCCATTTTAGTTCATTTTTCTAAGTTTTGGGTCGACCCAATGACCCAAAATCATATATACTTGCATCCCTATTGACAAGTCTTGACCCCCAGCATCGCGTCAAGCTTTTTGGAATTTGGACCATGCATCTCGTGTACACTTGACCCGTCACTACCCCTGCCTATCTCTCTCTCCCTCCATCATCCACCCATCCTTTTTATCCATCAACCTCAGGGTACAAGTAAAGGCAAGTTGATTTGGGGATCAAATATTTTTTCTTCCAAAAGAGCTTATACACATCTGATTGGACAAAGGGAAACTCATCCTGTGTTTAAATGGCTATGGAAATCAAAAGTCCAGCACAAACACAAAGTGTTCTTTTGGCTACTGCTCCAGGATAGATTGAGCACAAGAAACATACTAAGGAGGAAAAACATGGAACTTCAATCTTTTGATTGTGTACTTTGTCTGAGCCAGCAAGAGGAAACTAGTTTTCATCTGTTTTTGGAGTGTCCATTTGCACAAGCCTGCTGGAATCTTATCTCTTTAAATGTGCCCAGCTTGGAAACATTTGAAGTCTTTGCCTCGTTCAGGAATCAATTGAATGTTCCGTTTTTCATGGATATAATCATCTTAATTATTTGGTGTATATGGATGGCAAGAAATGATCTGATCTTCAATAATCTTCAGCCTTCAATGCAGACAGTAAAGGCTCGTTTTCAGAAGGAATTTGCTCTTGCTTTGCTAAGAGCAAAAGAAGTGGCTCGACCAGCAATGTCTTCATGGATAGACGCGATCTCTTAGTTTTTTTCATTTTCTTTGTTTCTTTCTTTGTTTCTTGAACCTGTGTTGTACTTGTTCACTCTTTTCTTTCATTAAATATATAATACAGTAGGGGTCAATCCCCTCCTGTTTTACTCAAAAATCTCCCTCCATCATCCTTTTCATCCATCGACCTCAGGGTACAAGTAAGGCAAGTTGATTTTGAGGTTAACTGAGAATCATAAGCTAGTTGGTCCGTACGTTAGAAGTGCCCAGCACTCGCGCTGCCGCCTATAAGTGACGTCGCTTGGGCCTGCCTCACTCCATACACTGCACGGGCAGAGATCGAGTCAGAGACAGACATGGCTTCCTCTACTCTTCCTCGCGCAGACGCCGTCGCCGCCGTGCTGGTGCTCGCCCTGTGCCTCCACGGCGCGGCGGCGCAGCTGTGCGAGGACTACTACGCGGACACGTGCCCCGACGCCTACGACATCGTGAAGCAGGTGCTCATCCAGGCGCACAAGTCCGACGTGCGCATCTACGCCAGCCTCACCCGTCTCCATTTTCACGACTGCTTCGTCCAGGTAACTAGACACACATCTACCATCACCAGCGGCTGCCATGGCCATCTAACAAGTTGAGTGTTTAGGGATGCGATGGGTCGCTGCTGCTGGACGGCGTGCCGGGGAAAATCAACTCGGAGAAGGGGGCGCCGGCGAACAACCACTCAGCGAGGGGGTTCCCGGTGGTGGACCAGGCGAAGGCGGCGCTGGAGGACGCTTGCCCCGGCATCGTCTCCTGCGCCGATATCCTCGCCCTCGCCGCAGAGATCTCCGTCGAGCTGGTATGTACACGGACGAGCTACGCTTTAAGAATCTACCATGCACGCATAGGAACAACAAGCAAACAGAGAAGTGTACGACTATTGTCGTGCTGGAAATTTTAACACAGCTAGCAGGGTCCCATGCGTGCATTATTTTGTTCAACAAGGAAGGATCCAATAATCATACAGCGGTGGCCTGTAATAATGTTTCGTTTCACGTCGGTTAACGTGCAGTCCGGAGGCCCAAAGTGGGGCGTCCTGCTGGGTAGGCTGGACAGCAAAAACGCCAACTTCACCGGCGCAAACAACCTGCCGGCGCCCTTCGACAACCTCACCACACTCGAGAAGAAGTTCGGGGACGTTGGCCTTCACAACGTCGACCTCGTCGCCCTCTCAGGTACCATGAGCTGGACACCGATCGATGAAACTAATCATATGAGCAAAATACATATCTGTATATACTTGGCACATTTAGAAATTTGATATATATATATATGTAATTTATCTATTGAATAATTAACGTGACAAAGGCCCAATCTGTGTCGTCTATTGAATAATGTGACCACAGGGGCCCACACGTTTGGCAGGGTGCAATGCACAAACGTTGCCGATGGCCTGACCGACCGGCTCTACAACTTCAGCGGCACGAACCGGCCCGACCCCACACTGAACTCAGCTTACCGAGCAGTTTTATCCCAGAGGTGCCCCAGGAACGGCAACGGGAGTGTCCTCAACGATCTTGATCCAACGACACCAGACGTCTTCGACAAGAACTACTACACGAATCTCGAGGTGAACCGGGGCTTCCTCATCTCCGACCAGGAGCTCAAATCATCGCCCCAAGCGCAGGGCACCACGGCGGCGATCGTCGACCAGTTTGCGAGGAGCCAGGATGCCTTCTTCAAGAGCTTTGCACAGTCCATGATCAACATGGGGAACATTCAGCCCTTGACTGACCCCTCCGTGGGAGAAATCCGTTGCAACTGCAGGAAGGTTAACGACGACGACAGTTAGAATAGAGAGTAATCTCACGTGGCGGCCTATATATGTATGCTCCATTAGTTTTAATTGTATACAAGTCAACGCCCATATGGCCTGTAATGTGCAGCTCATTTCATACTGTTTTCTTATGTTTAGTAATTGTTCATGAATGTGAAATAAAGAGGGAACGTACAGTTTCTCCTGTTATCTTACGGAGTACTATATTTGATCCTCTTCGGACACTATCACTTGAACAATGGCACATAGCTAGATAACGGAACATTTCATAGCAATGGCATGGAAGCTATATAAAATATAAGAACATTTTGTGTAGCGAATTCCGGTTTCAGTAAAATCAATGGCACAAGGAATTCTATCAAAATATTTTCTGAGAAAAAAGTAGCATCAGTTTAATTTCTCAAAAAAATCCCCATCTCGGTAATACAAGTATACAACAAGTCTTAAAATTCACAATTATATATGTTTGCGTGGTTGGATGTGTCTTCTTGTTTTTTCTATGAAAAAAGCCTTGATGATGGGATTTGATTTAAGGATTGGGCGCGGTAATAAAGTTTCAATCAACTAAAAATGGACACTTGGGAAGATAATAAAAATACTAAAAATGGTCAACGTATAGGTCCATGGTCGTCAAGTGGAGTATCCGCCCCCTGCTCACTGGCCGGAAAAGCATATAATTCCAACAGCAGAGTACACATCAGCTGAGCAAATGATCGTCTGTTAAATCACGGGCTTCCGTCATGAATGAAAAGTTTATCTCTTTTCTTATTTCAGTTCTGTTTCTTGACTAGGACACACTCGAAGAAGAAACAGTGATGTGATTTGTGCACGTAGACTGTGAACGCAAGCACGTCGGTAATCATCTGACGATTATTGATTCCATCACGTACAGTTGTTTTGGTCACATCATTCGATTGATCGTAACATTATTCAGTTGGTTTTCAAGCCCAGAACACTTAAGCATTCAAATAATGCGGGGGCTAATCTAGCCTCTAGCCCGTATACTTGGAGTCACAGATCTGTATAATTCATTCATGCACTTCTGTAATAAGAAAGAAGGCATGCGTGTTTGGTGTACTGAATTATACATGAAAGGGTTTCAATAATTCAAGTGTGAGCCACGAAAATATCACTCCATCATCTTACACGGTCGAGAGTAATCACGGATACTAGCTTCAGTCAAAAATGTACGTGGCCTTCTATGGTATAGCTAGAGGACATGTACAGCAAAGGGTACTACGTTTTCACCCCTCAATAATTTAACCAATCATCGTGCAAAGCTGTCTGAGTGAGGGCCTACATGCCCATATGCATGCTGCTAAAAACATGTACCCAGGACCCATGAAAGCGATGGACAAACCATGCATGTTAATCTACATGCATGCTTCTGGATACAAGCTAGGTGTCTGTGGATGCAAACATATTTAACTGTATTAACGCTGCTTTTCTTCATAAGACTTCAATATTTCATCAAACTAAAATTTAGAAATTCATCATGTTTAGTTATTTGGAAATGATACATTTTATGTGGAAGATCATACCACATCTATTTACAAACATCTGCTCACATGGTAGTGGCGGCTAGATATATATATATACAAATGAAACAAAAGAAAACAAAAGTGTGAATGGACCACTATAGCTAACTTTATGGAGAACTCAACAAAAAGGAAGATGCGTAGAAGCATAATACGTCAAGATCGCCCACCATCACAGCAATACAATATAGGTCACCAACGTAGCATTAATAAAAGGCAAATGTTTGATAGTACTTGTCGACATCAGGAAAAAAAACATGTATTAGTATAGTCTGTTGGAAAAATAAAACGTATTCATAAAGGCAAGCTAAAGAACCAAAACTTTTGCGACACATATGCAGAAATATATTTTTATACTAGCCGTGTGGACCATGGAAAATTTGAATGAAATGCTCCAACATTCAAAGAAATTACAGAACTAGTATTATGCATGAGCTGTATGTGAAATAATACTAATATATATGTCATGAATTTTTTAGTTGTTTGATTCTTGTGTGGAAGAAAATTATATGCCCTCCTGGCATTTCATTGAAAAATTGACTGTAATTGAGGTATTGAGTATAATATCATTGTGCCCTTTTGTAAAAGGGCTCTCTACATGAGTCTGAAAAGACACTTTTGTAAAAAGGCTCTCTACATGAGCTGAGCAGGGATCAAACTTGTCAAAGCATAAGAATTAATTAGTACAATCTAGTGATGTGTCTAGCCCCTGCTATAGTTATGCTTAGATGATGACTGCTAAGTGCTTCCTCGACAGATTTATGTGTGGCCATATTAAGTTTCCCCTCTCTTTTGGCTGAATGGCATGCCAAAGAAACTGGTTGTCACTACTCACAGATGAGTATTCTTTTTATGAGAACGGCTATCACCTGATCCATGTAACCTTTATCACATACTTTTACTCTTGGGGCAACTTGAACATGACTATTATCTGATCCATGTAACCTTGCCACTTGATCAAGTACAGAAACACAATATAAGCACCTTGAGCTATCCAATTATTTGTAATTTCTATATGGGAGAAGTGTATTTTTCGTCCTTGAAGTATTATGGAAGTCTAAGTTTTATCTCTTTTTTTTGACGAAATCAGCAAGGGAGGCCCCTACCTATCTTTTTCTTTATATATATATGAAAGAATATTTACATTTTAAAAGGCCTCAGGCCCAAGAAAAAGACTGGAAGGTTACAGGCTACCTAGCCAATCATTGGTTTGCACCCTCATATCCTGCTTTACTCTAAGAGTAAGCAGGTGCATTTCCTTCACAAAACTTGCCCTCCAACTAGAGAAAGATACAGGGGCTCCATCAAAGATGATGCTGTTGCGATGGCACCAGATTGACCCGGCTGCAACAATAAACACTTCCCTGAATATAGCTGAACCAAATCGTTCTCTCGCCGTGAGGATCATGTCAAGTGGTGGTAAACTAGTATCCCACTGAATATTCAGGAAAATCCAACAGCATTGACTGAAAGGGCATTCAAAGAATAGATGGAAGCTAGTCTCCTCAAGCCGTTCAATGCAAGTAGCACAATTGTAGGTCGCAAGGAACATGTTTTTCCTTCTAAGCAGACTCCTTGTATTTAGTCGATCCCATACAAACAGCCAAAAAAAGAACTTGTGTCTGTTCTGAGCCTTTGACTTCCATAACCACTTGAACAAAGGAGAAGCAGGCAGGGTACCTCTAATTTGGTTATATGCTTTCTTGGAGGTGAAAGGTGCAGTTCCCCAAATGTATGTCCACTCATCAGGTTCCCCACTATTCAGTTGCAGGCCCTGCAGAATCAGCTGAAGCTCAACGAGTTGATCTGCTGCTTGTTGGGATAGAGGCAACATGAAGTTCTAGGAATTGTTGTTGGAGACAAACTTCAGAACAGATACATTCTTCTTCTTGGAGAAAGAGAAAAGCTGGGGGAATTTAGTTAGCATGATTTCATCTGACCAAAGATCCCCCCAGAAAAGGACAGAGTCCCCCATTTTCACTGTGCACTTGGCCAATTTGAAATAATCCAGAGACAGGGATATGATGTCACGCCACCAAAAAGATCCCACCTGTTTTCTAGCATGCGGAGGAGCACCATTCTTATAGAGACATGACCAAGTAAGTTGTACCCAAGGCAGATCCGCTTTGTTATAAAACTTGTCCAGAAATTTGAGTAATAATGCCTTATTCTGAGCTCGCAAATTGATGATTCCTAACCCACCTTCTGCTTTACTACGACAAGCATTTTTCCAGGCCACTAGGTACCCTCCCTTCTTAGTGATATCACCACCATTCCAGAGACAACGTTTTCTATACTTGTCAATCTGTTCCAAAATTTCAACAGGCAACTTGACGGAGCACATGTAGAAGGTAGGCATGGAGGAGTAGACTGAATTTACCAAGACAAGGCGACCAGCATAAGACAACATCTTTGAAATTCCCATGTCTCTCCAGCCTAGTAAGGATAGGAAGAAAATTCTCAACTGGTGGTCTGGTAGTACCAAGGGGCAGTCCCAAGTAAGTGAAGGGCAAGGCTCCAATTTGACAGCCAAAAGCCTGAGCCAGGTCCTGCATCTTTCCAGGCTCTACATTAATTGGGACAAGAAGAGATTTGTTGTAATTAACTTTCAAACCAGTGGAACACCCAAAGATCTGCAAGATCTCTTTGAGCCTAGTGAGCTGTGGCAAATCTGCAGGGAGAATGAGGAGGGTGTCATCTGCATACTGTACAATTGGGAAGTCACCTTCAAAATTTGGACCAAGAGGATGGCATATTTCCCCACTGGAAGCAGCTGTGTTGATAACTGATTGTAGCAAGTCAGTTGCAAGGACAAACAAAAGAGAGGATAGGGGATCCCCCTGCCTGACGCCTCTCTTACACATAAAGGATTTTCCAGGCACCCCATTTAACAAGACTGAAGAGGATCCTGATCCAAGGATGCATCTGATCCACTGCACCCACTTGTCTGAAAAACCTTTGTGAGAGAGTACCTGTAGAATCACTTCGTGCTCAATCTTATCGAACGCTTTCTCGAAGTCAAGCTTCAGAATAACAATTTCCTTCTTGGATTTATGACAGAGGTGAAGGAACTGAAAGGCCCATACAAGGCAGTCATGTATGGTTCTTCCCTTTATAAAGCCATATTGATTTGTGTGAACAATCTGTAATATGATCTTCTGCAATCTGTTAGCCAATAGTTTTGTGAGAAACTTCACTGAATAGTTGAGCAAAGATATGGGCCTATAGTCATTGACTGATTGAGGATGGTCCTTCTTGGGGATAAGGGCAATATGTGAGCTGTTTATACTTGCAATGTCCAAAGTTCCAGATTCAAAGTCCTTGCATAATCGAATGAAATCTTCCTTGATAATGTGCCAGCATTTCTTAATAAAAACTCCATTGAAACCATCTGGTCCAGGAGCATGATCAGAGGGCATATCCTTAAGAACAGCAGAAATTTCCTCCATGGTGAATGGAACATCAAGATCATCTAGAGGGACAGGTTGTAGCAGCTCCGAGAGATCAAAATCAATGCCAGTAAACTCTGAGGTTCCAAGTCTATCCTTGAAGGCAGCCCATAGTATCCCAGCCTTAACCTCATGATCGTAGACACAAGTATTATCAGGCAGAGTCAAACTTGCAATGTATTTTCTTCTGTAAGAATGGGTTGCCATTGCTTGGAAAAGACCAGTGTTCTCATCCCCGAATTGGACCCACCTGGCAGTATTTCTTTGCTTCCAATAGATTCTTTTAGCTTCCAAATTTTAGCAAGTGTTGCTCCACCAGCTTCCGAAATGTCCTCTCTAAAGAACTAAGGGATCTCTGCTCTTCCAAACCATCAAGTAAGGCCAAAACATAGCTACAGTTATGTATCAATTTGCTGAGCCTAGACAATTCCTTGCTCCATTTTTTCAAACCCGATCTTACTTGCTTGAATTTACCATTCAGAGTTCTAGCAGCATTAGCATAATATGGTGAGGTGTTCCAATGCAAATCCACAACATCCAGGAAGCCATCAATTTTAGCCCAAAAATTCTCAAATCTGAAAAGATTGGTTCTTGGGATTGAAGTGCCAATCTTGATTACAGGACAGTGGTCAGAAATAGGTTTACCTAAAACCTGCACAGATGTGCTTGGATAAGAGAGAGTCCCGGAAGCTGATGTGAAAACCCAGTCCAACTTCTCAAGTAATGGATCGTCTTGCATGTTACTCCAAGTGAAGTTCCTGCCCTGGAAAGGTATATCAACCAAGTCCATGTGCTGAATAAGATCATTAAAGAGCAATATGTCATTTAAGTTGGCCCCTGGCCTATTTCTATCATCAGGAGACCTTATAAAATTGAAATCTCCAGCTAGAATCCAATCATCAAAGGAGGAAGCATCCAGATTGTATAACCAAAGGATAAAGGCAGCTTTTTTCTTCAGCTCGAGAAGGGCCATAAATGTTGGAGAGGTGGAACACTTTACCAGACATGCAACAGGTGAATTTCATAGTTATAGAATAACTATTGATTAGAACGGAGTCACCACTATACAAGTTTGGGTTCCAGATAACAATTAGCCCCCCAGACGCCCCAACCGAAGGAGAGACCACATAGTGACTAAGCTGCCTGGGGCAGAATTTACTGATAAAAGATGGATCAAAAGTTTCACGCTTAGTTTCCTGCAAGCAGATGATAGAAGCAGCACTTTCCACAATTTTATCCTTCAGTGCATCCCATTTAGCTTGGGAATTAATTCCCCGAATGTTCCAAACCAAAATATTAAGGGGACGGCCGTGATCCATGTAAACAGGGCAGCGATTGTGACACCAAAACTCTGATCACAGAACAGAGATAGCACAACAGGAAAAAGGAAACATGACAAACAGGATAGCAAATCAAACCACTAAGATAGATAAAGGCGCAGGAAAGGCCAATTAAGTGCCACACGACATAGATAAACAAGTTTCTAAGAACCAAGAGAGAGGCAACTGGGCTAACGAACATTCCCAGAGAGTGCTGACTATTCCTATTACACCCCATGATCATCATTTTTCACATCGAGGTTCTTCATGAGAGCAGCTTACAAGAGAGTCGGGTTACAACGCCTATGGCGGCTTACAAGAGAATCAAGTCTCCACGAAACCCTAGCAAGGGTATATATACTGTACCACGGGGGGCTTCGCCCCCGCTTCGCTCCGGCCCAAGCCTCCGGCGACGGGCCTCCGCTGCGCTTCGGCAGAAGCCCGGCCTTTGTCGTGGATGTGGAATTTGGAACATATCCAACAAACTCCACCTTGAGACAAATTCCCTCTTGTAGCATAAATCATCTTCATCTTGAGCAAAATGCTTCTGGTGCCAACGATAGTCACTTGGACTATCCTATCAAGCCGACTAAGCTTGAGCACAGCTCAAACTTAGAAACGGGTACAGGCTTTGTCATCATATCAGCAGGATTATCATGAGTACTGATCTTGCATACCTTCAGCTTACCATCTTCGATCACATCACGCACAAAATGATACTTGATATCAATATGCTTAGTCCTCTCATGGAACATCTGATCTTTAGTAAGATAAATAGCACTCTGACTATCACAATATAATGTAATGCAAGATTCAGCCCCACACAGTTCAGCATATAAACCTTTCAGCCAAACCAATTCCTTGCAAGCTTCACAAATAGCCATATATTCTGCCTCAGTAGTAGACAAAGCAACAACTGTCTGTAACGTAGCCCTCCAACTCACAGCACAACTGCCAACAGTAAACACATAACCAGTAAGTGATCTTCTTCTGTCCATATCAGCAGCATAATCTGAATCCACATAACCAATCAGCCCCTTATCTGTTCTTCCAAACTTTAAACAATAATCTGATGTGCCTCTGAGATACCTGAAAATCCACTGAACTGCCCTCCAATGTTCTTTACCAGGATTAGACATATATCTACTAACCAAACTCATAGCATGGCCCAAGCCTCCGGCGACGGGCCTCCGCTGCGCTTCGGCAGAAGCCCGGCCTTTGTCGTGGATGTGGAATTTGGAACATATCCAACAGCTTCTACGCAGAAACTTGTCACACAAGGGCTCTTTCAGCTTGCGCGCCCTTCTCTTGCGTGGAGCCAAGGCCACAGCAGCTGGTAGCACCTCCACCACCTCATCATCAGTATCATCAGAGTCATCAGAGTAGGGCACCAGAGGGCGAGCAGGCCCAATCCCAGAGGGAGCATCCTGATCAAAAGAAGCAGAAGCCAGGAAGAATAGAGATGCTTGATCAGCGACATAGGAAGGGATTAAAGTGTCTAGGCTGATGTCGAACAAATTCATATAGGAGCAGATGTGCAGCGGCATTTGACAGGGGAGGTGGTACGAAAGCCTGATGGCAGGAGAGGCGACAGAAGACGATAAACTCACCTTCAGAGAGGGAGAAACAATCACCTGGAGAGGGAGAGGGGACTGAACATAGTGATCAGAAGCTGCAAAATCTGCGCCTGCACCAGAGAAGGATCTGTCCGACGCCGTCACATTGGCTATCACAAGTGCAGGAGAGGGGGAGCGCAGCCCGTCATTATACCTGAGCATTTTTCGGGCCGGGCCGGGTTCGGGCCGGGCCTAAAAAAATCCGGTTATTTCGGGACGAGAAAATCCTGCCCATGACCGCCCCATTAGGCACACTGGGCCTCAATTTTCGGGCCGGGCCCGGGCTTGGACGGGCCGCCCGTGTATTTTATAGTGTAAAATAGCTAAAAACAGCATTTCGGGCCGGGCTCGGGCCAAGATTTATTTTCTCGGGCTGCAAGATCTGTGACCACGCCCGTCCAGTAAGGTCTATGGGCGGGCCGGGTTCGGGCCGGTCCCGGGCCGGGTCTGCGGGCCGGATTGGGCCGGGCTAAAAATGCTCAGGTATACCCATCATCCACAGGCTCACCAGACGCCTGCATTGCCTCATCCACCCTTCCACCACCTCGACCTGGGCAAATTGAAGAATCTCCCTCAGAGGCCTGACCATGGTTGGGACCTTGTGGCGCATTAACATGAAAGCCCCTCCAACGTGGGGCCTGTGCAGGCAGAGGGAACAAAGGACCATGATCAGGAATTGGGTCTTCATCTCCCAGCATTGTCACCCCCTTTCGCTTTAGCAGAAACACAGGGCACATCCAGGAACGGGCTTTTGGTGGCACACCTGAAGAAACCAGCACACCATGGGGGATCTTGGCATCATCCGAGAGGTTGACTTTGGCCACAATGCGAGCCAGATTATTTGTATCATGCCAGTAACGTAACAGACCAAACCCCGCTACAGCTTTGGCAACCACAGTGTTGTTCTTAGCATCTTCTGGATAGGCCATGAGCATAACCCAGGCCTCTCTATCCAAATCCTGGAATCTAGCATTTTTTCCCTCATCATGCTTGGCAAAATGGATCTGATAATCTGGCCGAAACTGCACAGAATGCCGTAGGCTCGTGCGAAGAAATCCTTGAGTGCAGCCTTCAGGAGCTCAAAATCCAGCTTGTTCATTTCGGGGACCATGTGCACAATGGCAAGGTCCTCGTTGAGAGAGTCCATGCATCCACCAAGGGCAGCTGAGAGGATCAACGGAGGGGCACTGGGGTCGTGCGGGACAACCTCAAAGCCAGACGGGGCGTGTGGGCACGGATCCAGCGAGAAGAAGGCCATGGGAGGCGGCGGATGCGGCGAGGTGGTTTTTCTCGGGGAAGGCGAAGGGGTAGGGTCGAGTTCTTGGCAGGGGAGGAGTGCGCATTTATATCAGGAGGTCGGCAGGTGGCCGTAGATGTAGGAAGGGGTTTAGGGCGATAAGCTTTGGGCCCAGCCACAGAAGATTTACAGAATCTCGCAACGTGTCCATAACGGAAACAGGCTTTGCACCGGATCTCTTGCCGGCAAGTAGCGATTAAATGCCCTTTGGCTAGGCAGCGATAACAGGAAAGATTTTGAATTACCCGAGAAGGCCGCCTAGGATACGAATTTGAATTATCCAGGTTCCTCGCATTGGCCGATTTGACACCCGTGTTCTTCGCCTTCTCCGAAAAGTCTGCCTTCGACGAGCCAGGTCGATCAGAAGCCGGACTCAGATCATGGGGCAAAGAGAAATTAGTCTCATAATATGAAGAGGGATAGGAAAGCCTGGAGCAAACGGGCTTGCGCCTGGGAGCCTGCTGCGCAGCAGCCTGAGCATAACTCCTTCGGCGATGACGAGACGGTGACTGCCATTTGGAATCCTGCTCAATGTCCCATTTAAGTTTTTCGCGGACGTAGTCCGGGCCACCATTGCGCCAAAGGGTGAAGAAGATAGCAAAATCTTTGCAAATAAAATTCCCCAAACGATGAATCAAGAGGCCAACAGCCTTGGAGGCCACTGAGAAACGGAAAATCCAATCAGCCTGGTGGACAACGTGAAATTCAGAGGCAGAGCCCCCAGGAGAGATTCCATGATACGGGACACCACAGACTCATCAAGCCGAAAGACAGAGCGAGAGAAAGACGCAATCAGGAAGAAGGACATAGACGAAGGAGGGAAAGTGATGGGCATTGAATGACCAAACCGGCTGGAGACGAGGGCTGCAAATTCTCTCCCATGGAGGATATCGGGAGGGGAAGACGGCGCCATGACGCGATCAGGGAAGCCCGCCGGCAGCGATCACATCGGCGAAGGTCCATGGCGAGCCGCCGAGGGACGCCAGAGCACCATCGCCAGAGCGTCCTCAATCCTTCTCCTTCTCGTGAGCAGCTTATTTAAGTTTTATCTCTAATGTTTTAATTGGTGCAAACCAATCCTTTAACTATCTCAACCGGTGCACTGTCCATCCCCGCCTCAGCTTAATAACAATTTAGTTTAATCTGTCACCTGTTTGTGCCACCTAATCAACTGACTAATGCCTACTCATTAGCCATGTCATACACCGACTTATCCATGATAATGTGCCATCCTAATTATAGATTGGACCCATCCTCCACCAATACGTCCAAACAAATAACTCCAGGAGACCAACAACACCACAACACGAGCCTTCCATTAATTTTCTTGCGGCAGAGCATGCAAGATATATTATACATTGTGGCGTCGATGGTTAGGTGTATGTGTATGTAGAGATCAATTCCTTCCTTGATGATTTAATAACGCTACCAGCTAATCTTAAGATATTTCAAGTACAATTCTGTTACATCTCGGGAAACAAGAACGCATTTGCAGCTATACTTGAAGGCAACATGCGTCCATATGCATGATTGTTCATGTAGTTAATTTGTGATTGAGAATCAAGCGCCCATATCATGTTGACTTGGGAACTAGCTACTGAGTTTTTTTAACGGAACGGCGGGAGATTTCACCGTAATTTTTATTAGAAGAAGAAAGAGATAAGCAACTTACAACCAATAACCTCGCCACCTACAGGGGGAGGCAAAAACCATGAAGGGCAACTAAGAAACATGAAAGAAAAAGAGCAACCGAGAAAAACGACTAAGAAAAAACAACTATCCCGAACCCCCCAAGGCCTCCATCGAAGCCATGGCTCTACGATATTGCTCAACATCTTCCTTTATCAAGAATGCCACTTGCTCAACATCTTCCTTAATCAAGAATGCCGCTTCATCCACTGTCTTTTCATCTCGATCGAAAGTGCAGTAGACATTTCACAGGACGTACTCGATAGCTTTCCGGAGAGATGGCTTCCTCTTGTCCCCATTCTGCCACCACTGCCGCCGCCGTTGCCGGCATGCTGCTGCTGGTGGCTGCTGCCTCAACAGCACGGTGGTGCAGCTGTGCGAGGACTAGTGCGACGACACGTTCTCTGACGCCTATGACATCATGGTAAAAAGGTGCTCATCGACACGGACAACTCAGACACACGCATCTTTCCACTACTGCTTCGTCCGGGTACGGCACCTGCAAGCAGTGGCGGATCTAGACAAAATAGGCATTGGTGTCCTCTTCTTGTGTTATTTTTTTGGAAAAGGCCTCTTCGTTGTGTTAGAATGCTATCTTACCATCTATCTTACCATTTAAATAATAATAAGCTGTCCTAATAGAGATTAAGAAAATCTATTGATATGATGTCTGGATCCGCCTCTGCCTGCAAGTATTCAGATCGATGATTTCATCGGCTTTTCCATTCTTGAACATGGATGAATGAACACGAACCGCACGAACAGCATCCGTGTATATCGCTGTTGCTAGGGCTGCAACCCATGTATCCCTGTTGCTAAGGCTGCGATGGTTCGCTGCTGCTCGTACACATATTTCTATGTATCTCAATTGTGAATCCCAATAGTTTTGTATCACATTTGACTCGGAGCCGCCCCTGCAAATGCTTTTTAGCCTACACGCCTGAAAACTGTTTTTGTAGCGGTGTGTCCCATGAATGAGATGGCCCAGCATACACGTCAATCTACACTCTAAGTGCTACCATGAATGTAGTTTATGTGAATGCAAATACAATTTGAATGTATGTAATGCAATTATGATATTTTGACAAAACTATTGTGAATTCCAGGGTTGGAAATTGTGAATGTGAACGTAAACACAAGTTGAACATATGTAAACTATAACCATCGAGCATACTCAATTGTGATACAAAACTAATATTTGATATGTGCATTATGGACCGCAGTAGCATTATGAACACATAAAAAAATGTTGGAGATATGTGTTTAAATCTATCAGATTTTAAATTAAGGTAAATTGAATTAAACAATGTTACTTCTATGTAAATCAAAACAAATTTCATACAGATAGAAATAAGCAGATCTAGTTGGGCGCACAAGCCATAGACATACCCAGCCAGCAAGTACAAAATATAGAGATTACAAAGCCCTCGGCTGAAAAATATAGTGATTACACAGCCACTACCGGAAAATCTAAGTTTGCCGTGTGCCTAGGGGTTTGTCGTGTGCATTCCCTCCGGCACACGGCAAAGATAGAGTTTGCCGTGTGTTTTCCAAAAAACACACAGCAAAAAAAGAACACTCGGCAAACTTTTACTTTGCCGTGTGTTTTTGCATGGCACACGGCTAAGTTATGAGTTTGCCGTGTGCTTTTAATGTGACACACGGCAAAGCCATATTTTGCCGTGTGTTTTTTTCTTGGCACACGGTAAATAGGTGTTTCAAAGCACATTTTGAACCCCTAAACGAATTCAAATGAAATTATTTTGAACTACAAAGTTGTATAACTCAACAAGATGAACAATTTTTGTTGAGGACAGTTTTTCATTTGACAATGTTAAAGTGAGTTTGTTCATAAATCTTACATGTCACTAGTAGTTTCTCTATAAAAGTAGTAGACACTACTAGAGAGATGAGATTTCAAATTTAGAATTTTCAAAAGACCTCAAATGAACAAACACTCTAAATGAGAGTTGTAGATCTTTAAAAGTTATGAAACTTTGTAGTGGACAATTTTTGTATTTGAGATTGTTTAAAATTTTAAAATATTATAATAAGTTATCTAATTTGAAATTTAAAAATTTAAAACTTTCAAATGATCTCGAATATTAATAAGCTATATATCAAAGTTGTACGTATCAATGAAATATAAAACTTTGTAGTTGACAACTTTTTAATTTAAGATTGTTTAATACTTTAAAATATTCTTGTAATACATCTAATTTGAAATTATGAATTTTTAAAATTTTCAAATGACCTCGGATGTAAATATGTTCTATAACAAAGTTGTAGATCTCAAAAAGATGTAAAAGTTTGTAGTTTACAATATTTTCATTTAAAATTATTTAGCTATCCAAATATTTGATACAAACACACAAAGAAAACACAATTCCACGTCAGCAATCCAAGGATCCAAAATCTTAGGATCTCATTGGTCCAAATTGGACCACTCGGATCCCTCTCCCATCCCACTGCTTCTCATCCTTATCCATCCACCGCACTCTCTCTCTCCCTCATCTCTTTGGTCTCTTCTCTCTCTCCCTCCTCTCTCTCTCAGCTCCATGGCGCAGAGGAGCGCCGGCGCCAGCAGCTCGTCGCCGCGCTGCTCGCCAAGCTCGGCGCGGCGGGGGGAGCGGCCGCGGCCGGCTCCGACGCTGCACGGGCGCGGAGGCAG
>OAMR01000042.1:1101240-1116582 GCA_900205405.1 Echinochloa crus-galli
AGGGGGCTCGGGCGTCGGACTTTTGTCCTCCTCGCTGTCGTAGCGACCCCCACGTCGGGGGTGCCTGGGGCGAGGGGGTGTCGCGCCCTGCCTTTTCTTGTTCAGGATGTTGTGCGCGTCTCCATCGTCGAGAGCGCCTCGCGCATCGACGAGTCGGTCCTTCGCGGACCTCCTCGCCTCGTGGTTGTAGACCACAAGCGCCTTTCCGTCGCTCGTCTGACGGTGGGGAGCTCGCGCGCCCCTGGGTGGGGTGTGGACAGACTGCTCCTTGTCCTGCCTGCCGCCCTCGGCCCTCGAGCTGGCCTGGTGGCGTATGCGGGACGCAGAGCTCTCCACTTGTTGTACGGCTGCCTCTTCGACGAGGGTCTGTACCTTGCGCCGCATATCGCGTGCTTCGGGTGTTGATGGTTCAGGCATGGCCCGCATCAGCGTTACCGCGGCGACGAGCTTTTGGCTTGCTTGTGGTGGCATGGCCGGACCGGCGTCGCGGGCGTCGTTCAGGATGCGCTCTCTGGCCACGCGTCCGGCGACCCGTGCGCGTTCGCCGCGCTCGGGCTGCCGGCCTTCCAGAGTCGCGCGTAGCTCCTGAACCTGCTGGCGCTCCTGCTGGAGCTTCGCCTCCAGCTCTCGTACTTGCGCAAGTTGCGCTTGTGCGAGCGCGGGATCATCCCGCGGCTCAGCAGGTGCCGGCGGTCGCTCGTCACGCGTGGCGGGTGCCAGCGGCTACTCGTCGCGCGCGGCCCCGTCCGTAGTTTCGTCATCCTCGTCCGCGGTCTCTACCTCTCCTTCGAGGACGAAGCACTCCCACGTGGGGTCGTACTCCCCCTCGCTGGAATCGTCGGAGCAGGTGAGGCAAAAGTCCTTTGAATTCATGTTATGTGATGCAGTTATGCAACTTAGCAATTGAAGTTGGTTTCTATAAAACATTGTGCTATTGATGCAGGACACTCCAAGCCTGGTTAAACTTCTTTCAGTTTTTGGTTGAAATTTTGGGCCCATTCCCCTATTTTTAAAGAATTATCAGAATTATGATGAAAAGTCAGATATTAAGTCTTATCTGGAGTTGTTCAACGATGACTTGCTCCCTTGTGTTTTAATGGAAAACATAGCACCTGTAACTCAAAGATTGATTTGTTGCTTTCATTATTTCAAGACGAGTCATTCTTTGACCAATGGTGTTGCATCATCAAATATACTAGAGCAGAACAAAAACACTCCATTGATGACAAGACCTCAAACATTAAGGACCGACTAGAATTGCTTACGCTGTTACTTCAGAAAGTCAGAGAAAGAATCGCCAGGGGAAAGCTAAGGAACTTACAGAAAAATGGTCATCTACCAGAACATTGGCGGCATGATCTATTAGATTCTA
The DNA here is from genome assembly GCA_900205405.1 of Echinochloa crus-galli. Lineage (NCBI taxonomy): Eukaryota > Viridiplantae > Streptophyta > Magnoliopsida > Poales > Poaceae > Echinochloa > Echinochloa crus-galli. Next base: position 1,102,613 of record OAMR01000042.1, read on the forward strand.
CTGCAGCTTCTGTCCTCTGTGATTTGCCTGCTTCTGATCGTCATGTTAGTTTTATATGCGTATGTGGGGGCGCGTCCCGCTGCGTCGCGACAGCGGGCTGGAGCAACAGGTGCGCGTCCTAGTCAGGGAGCACTATGCGCGGGACAGCGCGTCGCTCCACGAGAATCTGGAGCTCGTGCAGCGACGCCCGCCGGCTCCTGACCGGGATGGCGCAGGTGATGTTGGGGTGCGGTTATCATGCCCGGGGCCACGGAGGCGAGCCGCATGAGGAAGCCCTCACCGGTCGCTTCGAACTCCAGGCTCCCGAACATGATCAGGTATCCGCGCGGAAGCGGACCGGAAGACCCCGCTGCGGATTGTGGCGTCATGGCGAAAACGCAGCTGGCTGATGAGGAAACTGCTTGGGAAAGCGGTCGATCACAGCGCCGTCCCCTACCTGGCGCGCCACTGTCGGTGCTGAGATTGGCCGACCAACCTCAGCGCCTAGCAGAATGCGCTGTGTCCCGTCCCTCACCGGTTGATGCAAGAGCTAGCACAATGACTCAAGGAGGGATTTTATCCTGGTTCCGGCCGCGGGGCCGTACGTCCAGCAAGGTGTGCTCTTGGCACTATACTATCTTGCACCGGGGTGCTTGTAGTAGGGGGCTACAAGCCTAGCGGGAGAGGAGGTGAAGCCTCCAAGTCCCTGAGCGAGTGGATGATTCAGGCGAGGTGCAGGTATCGTGATGGGTGTGTGTGTGTTGCTGTCTGCTGTCTTCCTCTGGCCGGCGCTCCCTTCCCTCTTTTATAGCTCAAGGAGGAAGGAAGGCGACCCTGAGGGGGTATGCGGATAAGTACAAGTACAGGCGCAGTACATGCTACAGGGGTGTGTACTAGGGCAGTATGGCACCGGGCGCGCCACGGTCCCTGGTTCTGAGCGGTGATTATGATGGACTCCGGTTTCTTCGGGCGTCGTGGCCGTCCTTGGTCTTGTCCTGGAGCGGCCTCGAGGGGTGGCAGGCTCCCCAGTGGTGGTCTTGGTCGTTGCTTGTACGTCTACTCAAGGGTCTGCTGTGCTAGCTCAGTCTGGTCGCGGGAGGACAAGAGTTGGCAGCACAGGGGTGGAATGATGGTCTTCACAGGCCACAGTGTACGGCGCACTTGCTCCGTCGTCGGAATGGCAGAGAGTTGGCGGAGGTGACCCGGCGTACGTCGTAGCAGGGCCACGCAGAGCGGGAGTCAGCGCTCCCTCATTGGCTCGCACTCCCGTTCGAGGGTTTCCCTTGGCCGTTCGAGGGCCGGGCCGTACGGGGCAGGACGAGAGTAGGAGGAATAGTAGCGGCAAATGACAGCCGCACTTTACCACAGGGCTTACCATGCCTGCCGGGTGATGGGGACGGGCGGCCCTGTGATCGGAGTCACTGGAATTGACGGGGCGTGGCGGACCTGACCGGAGTCCGCCTCTGGTCGTCGTCCGTACGCCATTCGAGGGGGCCTGTCTACCCATTCGAGGGCTTTGCAGTGGGGAAAGGACGGGAGCAGTTGGCACAGTGCGACGGAGTGACCCGTGCCTGCCCGCGCAGTATCGAAGCATTGGCACGGGACGGAGGCAGGTGGCACAGTGAACCAGAGCAGGTGAAATAGTAAAGTCCTGTGGTGTCAGCGGCGTGGCGTGGGGAGAGGCTGCTCTTTGACTTTGGCGCCTGACTGATGGGGCGAGCATTAAATGCGGCTGCCAGGCGGAGTGGTTGGACGTCTCAGTGGTCGTACTGAGGCGGCCTCAAGCGAGGCGGAGTTTGGGGTCGAGTTCGCCCGAGGGGGTCGCAGACCCTCGTACGAGACGGTGATTGGGACCGAGCCCGTTCGAGAGGTCCTCGACCCTCGAGCGAGGCGAGGATCGGGCCGCTCGCTTCGGATCCTTCGGCAGCTGAGTAGCAGCGGTACTTGGGCTGCGATGAGCAGTGACGGGCCGCGTCACCTAGGTTTTGTTGGGCCGTGGTTATCCTAACCTTTTCGGGTTTGGCGTTTTTGAGGGCGTTTACCCCGATGGTTAGGGGACCCCCTTGGGATGTCCCCGACAACGTCCGCGATCAACAAATAAAATATAGTCATATTTATGAATGAAGAAAATGATAAATTATAAAAATCTCAAAAAAATGAGCATAACGTAGCTCAAACCCAAGACCTCATCCGCCAATCCATAGCGTCTTACCACTGGGCTACTTCACAACTATTGTCTTTGTTAAGCATTTGGGCTTTTTGTATCAAAATCTAACTACAGTATTGGGCCACGCGCTGTCCTGGCGTGCTTGCTCCGCGCTAGGCCTGCTCACTCGCGTGGGCCACGAAGCATCTCCACCAGGGCTGCTCGCCGCGCGCTAGGCTCGCTTGCATGGGCTGCGAAGCACATCCGCCAGCCCACTCGTGAGGGAGAGAGAAGGAACACAGTTGACCAAGGATAAACCATTTTTGACTGAGGTTTCCCAAGATTTTTACGTTGAAATTTAAATTTTGGCCAAAACAAAATTTTCTTAGAATTTAAAACCCTACAACTTTCATATTGGGCAATTTTTTTAATTGAGCTGTGGTTTATGTAGTAAAATAAATTTAGGAGAGTTGACCCAGGGTCAACTATGTTTCACCGAGAATTAGAGAAAAACATGTTGAAACTCGAAGATTAGTCAAAAAAAAATTTCTTAAAATTAAAAGGTCTACAGCTTTCATATTGAAAGGTTTTTTATTTGATCTCTAGATTTAGGTGAAAAGTTGAGTTTTCTTTAAACTCCTTTAAACGAATTTGAACTTGAATTTCAAATTGGAGTTGAACCAACTTTTTTGAAGACCAAATGTTAATGTAACTTCATGTTTGCTACTATTATACTAGATGTGAGGTTTTGTCCAATTTATAAGTGTATATGAGCAATATAAGACTTGAGTTGTATGAAATTTCATAGTTTGAGTTAAATTGTATGAAACAATGTGAGAGAACAATCTAGTTTATGAACAATGTTTACTCCTTTTTCATGGAACACAATGAAAATTTTATGTCAAGTGTAAACATCCATAAAATGATTCCATGTCAATTTTCAGAAGTTTTGGAGAAGTTTTTGGTATTATTATCATTATTTTATAATAAGATGACTAGTAGAAGTTTGAATTTTCCCTATATGTCAATTGAATTTTTCATCAATATTCCAAATGTGGGCTAGAATGGACCATAGGCGCCTAAATATAGTTTTTTATAATTTTTTGAATCATATTAGAGGTACACATAGGTAAGTTTCGAATTACTTTTGGTAAACACGCAGAAATTCATTTAAATGATAGAAAATAGCAAATCTAGTTGAAAATTCTTGAAATGCCTTCATGACCAGTTATATGTTGTTTGTTACGTGAGAAAAATATATTGGTTAATTTAAGATAGTTATTTTTATGTGTTACTTCACAATGGTACAAAAAAATAAAAAAGAAAAAGAAAAACGTTAAGAAGAGAAGGAATAACCGAAGGTCCATTCCTGCCCAAACGGCCCAGCCAATTCTGGCCATGCATCGCTGATCAGACGACCACCATCGTTCCCCCATGGTTTAAAACAGCTTGAACCGTAGCTCCTTCTCGCATTTCCCTCTCTCTCCTCTCACTCTCCTTGCCCACGCCGCTGCCAGTGCTCCTCGCCAGCACCTCCTCCCGCTCACTCCTCCCTTCCCCATCCCCCTCCACGCTGGCCGCTCCCTCCTCCCTTCCCCATCCACCTCCACGCCAGCCGCTCCCTTCCCAACCCCCCTCCGCCGCAACGCCCTCCTCCGCTCCCTCCCCCTCCCCAGCGCCCATCCTACCCTTTCCCGCACCTGCGTACCCGTCGGCTGCGCTCAGATGCGGCGTTCTTGGTCGGGGCTGCTCAGATCCGATGGCTCCCCCTGATCAGGTGCCGTGGCATTAGCATGAGGGGCGAAGGTAAGCCACACTGTCGCCCAGCCCGGCCACGCTGCCAAGGTAAGCAGCCGCAGCAGGAACACTAGCTTCGTCGTCGTCGCTGCAGCCGCAACCATGGTGAGCACCCTCTCCTTCCTTCCACTCTCCAAAGGCTTGGCCTCCTCTGTTTCTGACCATGATGTGCTATGCCTTAGGGTATTGACCTCTTCGCGCGACGGGCCAGCTCGTCGCGGACGGCGGACACGACGCGCGGGTGCGCGGCGAGGTTGTGCACGAGCCACGGCAGCGCGGCGCCGACTGGGTCGCGCAGCGCCACCATGAAGTTGATGAACGCCCTGACCAGGAACTCCGTCGGCTCCGCGGCATTGTCGCCGTCGCCGTCGCCGTCGCCGTCGAAGAAGTCTGGGTCATCGATGTAATGCGACAGGATGTCCACCCCGCCGGTGGCCTGCCTCCTGTTTATCTTCTCCGCGACGAAGTCCCACAGCACCCACTACAAGAAACTATTTAATCTGCGACGGAATCCTGGCGACAGTTTCAGAAAACCGTCACTATTTTGCCTTGAGCCCAGATAAGCACATAGAAGCCCAGAAAATTGTGACGTTTTTTCAATTCTGTCATGGTTCGACCCAAAACACTGTGACGTTTATACAAATCCGTCACGAACATAAATTAAAAGAATTTCATTTCTCATATTTCCCAAAACACTGTAACGTTTAATCAATTATGAATGAAATATGATTAATTTTAAAATTAAAAGTTTCTGAAAATTAAAAGTTTTACTACTTTCATATTGAAAGGTTTTTTATTTGATCCTTAGATCTAGGAGAAAAATTGAGTTTCCTTTAAACTTTTTTAAATGAATTTGAACTTGAATTTTAAATTGGAGTTTAACTGAAAACTTTTAAATTGTTTATGTTTTTACTGCTTGTAGTTTAAATTAGAATTTAAATTCGTATTTGAATTGCTTTCTTTTAAGCTCTAAAAAAGTTGTTTTGGCCCAAGTTCATTACTCCTCCTCCAACTCTTTCTCTCGACCTAGTCTTCCCCCTCCTACTTTCTCTTCCCGAGCGGCCCAGCTCCCTTCTCCCGGCCCAACTCCTCTCTTTTCCTCAGCGGCCCAGTTTTGGCCAAAGTTCACCATAGCTCCTCCAATTTTGGCCCAAGTTCACCATTGCTCCTCCGGTTTTGACCAGGGTCAAATGAAGTTTGACCAAGATTTGAACGAAAATTTGCGTTGAAACTTGAAAATCGGTCAATACAAAAGGTTCTTAGAATTAAAATTTCTACAACTTTTATGTTGGGCTATTTTTGAATTGAGCTTTGGTTTATGTAGTAAAATAAATTTAGGAGAGTTGACCCAGGGTCAACTATGTTTCACCGAGAATTAGAGAAAAACATGTTGAAACTCGAAGATTAGTCAAAAAAAAATTTCTTAAAATTAAAAGGTCTACAGCTTTCATATTGAAAGGTTTTTTATTTGATCTCTAGATTTAGGTGAAAAGTTGAGTTTTCTTTAAACTCCTTTAAACGAATTTGAACTTGAATTTCAAATTGGAGTTGAACCAACTTTTTTGAAGACCAAATGTTAATGTAACTTCATGTTTGCTACTATTATACTAGATGTGAGGTTTTGTCCAATTTATAAGTGTATATGAGCAATATAAGACTTGAGTTGTATGAAATTTCATAGTTTGAGTTAAATTGTATGAAACAATGTGAGAGAACAATCTAGTTTATGAACAATGTTTACTCCTTTTTCATGGAACACAATGAAAATTTTATGTCAAGTGTAAACATCCATAAAATGATTCCATGTCAATTTTCAGAAGTTTTGGAGAAGTTTTTGGTATTATTATCATTATTTTATAATAAGATGACTAGTAGAAGTTTGAATTTTCCCTATATGTCAATTGAATTTTTCATCAATATTCCAAATGTGGGCTAGAATGGACCATAGGCGCCTAAATATAGTTTTTTATAATTTTTTGAATCATATTAGAGGTACACATAGGTAAGTTTCGAATTACTTTTGGTAAACACGCAGAAATTCATTTAAATGATAGAAAATAGCAAATCTAGTTGAAAATTCTTGAAATGCCTTCATGACCAGTTATATGTTGTTTGTTACGTGAGAAAAATATATTGGTTAATTTAAGATAGTTATTTTTATGTGTTACTTCACAATGGTACAAAAAAATAAAAAAGAAAAAGAAAAACGTTAAGAAGAGAAGGAATAACCGAAGGTCCATTCCTGCCCAAACGGCCCAGCCAATTCTGGCCATGCATCGCTGATCAGACGACCACCATCGTTCCCCCATGGTTTAAAACAGCTTGAACCGTAGCTCCTTCTCGCATTTCCCTCTCTCTCCTCTCACTCTCCTTGCCCACGCCGCTGCCAGTGCTCCTCGCCAGCACCTCCTCCCGCTCACTCCTCCCTTCCCCATCCCCCTCCACGCTGGCCGCTCCCTCCTCCCTTCCCCATCCACCTCCACGCCAGCCGCTCCCTTCCCAACCCCCCTCCGCCGCAACGCCCTCCTCCGCTCCCTCCCCCTCCCCAGCGCCCATCCTACCCTTTCCCGCACCTGCGTACCCGTCGGCTGCGCTCAGATGCGGCGTTCTTGGTCGGGGCTGCTCAGATCCGATGGCTCCCCCTGATCAGGTGCCGTGGCATTAGCATGAGGGGCGAAGGTAAGCCACACTGTCGCCCAGCCCGGCCACGCTGCCAAGGTAAGCAGCCGCAGCAGGAACACTAGCTTCGTCGTCGTCGCTGCAGCCGCAACCATGGTGAGCACCCTCTCCTTCCTTCCACTCTCCAAAGGCTTGGCCTCCTCTGTTTCTGACCATGATGTGCTATGCCTTAGGGTATTGACCTCTTCGCCGGCGGGAGGAACAAGAAGACGACCATGGTTTGGGAATGTAAGTACACCAACACACCTCCCGTCTAGTAATGGTTGCCCTGTGACACGACATGATTTGTGTACAACGAGCATCTTGATTTGCGTACAGCAAGGAGATACCATGAATTGGAAACATAAACGACACCATGGTTTGGGAATGTAAACACCATCATTTGTAATTAAACACACCACCGTTTGGAAATATATACACCATAGTTTGGTACTGGGGCACAACGTGGTGCTCTAGATGTCCGATTGGTTACTGGTTAGCTTGCAGTTCTTGGTAAGTTTGTTTCCTGGTTCTAGATTAATGCCGATTCTTGTGAGATGTATACACTTTTCTGAATAATTGATCTGCAACTAGTTTGGAATGGTCATAACATTAGTTTTCTTATAAAAAAAGTAATTAATGTCTCCTGTGATTTTTATAATGCAAGTGCCTGTGAGGGATTTTTATACTGTTAGTGCCTGTGAGGGAACATGGTAGTTGTTCACAGACCCTATCATGGATATATGCATATGTATGTTAATCTCCAGCTACATGAGACAATACAAATTAAACATATTGTCAGAGGCTGATTATAGTGTTGCAGTGTCACCTCCTTGTTGATTTTGCATCTCTCCTATGTAGTTTTCATTTCTGGATTCAATAAACATAATGTCAGTTGAGCATACTGATTTTGCATCTCCTATGTAGTTTTCCATACTAGAAGTTGCTCAAACTTGTGTCCTGTTGAATGCTTTGTCAGAGGTGGGGTTCTTCAGTTTTCCCTGAATGTCATAGAAAATTAACTTAGACTAGAACTGTAGCTTATGAATTTTGCATGTATGCAAGTCTGATCAGTTAGCCCTGGTTCATGGTAGTGGTAGGTGCTGTCTATGATTTGAAAGTGATAGTTCAAAATCTTAATTACTTTGATATTTAACCATTTTCTGACCCTGGCATTGTATTTAACAAATGCAGTAGGGTGTATGCAGCTAATCCTCACTAACGTCCATTGTTTAAGGTGGTCTCACGAGACGGAGTTCAAGTAAGCAAATTGACAATTTAATGAAGAAAGAATATGCTGGTTCTAACAGTTTTCAGAAGCTAGTGTGTCGTTATATGTGGTGTTGCATGTCGTTGTTGTTTTCCTGTTAGGCAACGTATCCTATGCAAACTAAATTCGTATGCAAACTTTGCAAACTCTCATCATATCCGCTAGATCTCCATCCAATGGCTATATAAAGAGGTGGGGAATTTTAACAATTAAATCCTCCCACTATCATTAGGTTTCCTAATCACCGTTAGCGTTCGTGCCGGCGCCGTCCCCTCGGTCTTGCCCCGTGAGCATGGCGCGCGCGTCCGCGGGACTGACGAGCACGACCCGCTCGCGCCCGACGTCGGCGGCGTCGTCGTCCGGCCTCCAGGAGCGCGTTGAGCAGCTGCAGGAGGGCGATGGTGCGGTACTGCCTGGGCGCGTAAGCCGCGAGGTCCACTCCGCGTAGGAGAAGCAGAATCAGGTTTGCCGGAGAAAGCAGTAAGAGGCTCCGTCTCTCTTGACTGGTAAGCGGTAACGTTCTATCCATGATCTTTTTTTTGGAGGATGAATCATCATCGATTTGGGTCTTGATCACTTGTTCGGTTCGTCAAGTAGCTAGAACATAGTTCTGACAGAAATTCTGATCTTTGTGTGTAGTTGTTGATCAAGAAGGTGGAGGAGCAGAGCGCAGGGAAGGGAAGGCATGGACGAGGGATCCGGCGCAGCTTCCACATACTACTGCCACATGTGCTCTCTGATCATACGCTCCGAGCTGGGCATGGAGGAGGTCAAGTGCCCCCACTGCCACACCGGCTTCGTGAAGGAGATGGCCGGCGACCGGGAAGCCGGTGACGGCGCGGCCGTCCGAGACCTGCCCGTGAGGCCAGCGTGAACGGCCCGGCGGACGCCGCGTTGGAGCGCGAGATCTTGCTCTGGGCGCCCGTCCTTATGGACTTCCTTGCCGCCTCCTCCAGCCGGCCGCCAGGGCCTCGACGCCGGCGCTGCAAGACCGAGGGGACGGCGCCTGCACGAGCGCCGTCGCGATGGGCCTGGCGGGCTGACGCTAACGGTGATTAGCAAAGCTAATGGTAGTGGGAGGATTTAATTGCTAAAATTCCCCACCTCTTTATATGGCCATTGGATGGAGATCTAGCGGATGTAGTGGGAGTTTGCATAGTTTGCATACGAACCGGGTTTGCATAGGATACGTTGCCTTTCTGTTATCCTAGTGGCATCATCTTCTTTATTTGATAGAGGCCATTTAATCTTTATATTCTATTAGAATAGAAATGAACATGAACATTTTGATAGTCGATCAGATTCCCAATGTTTGAGTGCCATATAGAACTAGATATTGTGGTACCTGTTAATGTTAATTGGTTCGATGCCCTTGAAGGCACTCTACCTGTTAATTATTTTGTGACATAATCAGCTGAATTTGAAGGGTTCTTTTTGTGCAGAGAAAAGCAGTTGAGGCACTGATTCAAGAACTTCCATGCGCGCACAATTGCAGCAGTTCAGTTTGATTACATAGTTGGGTTTCTATGCCTTGTGGTTGAGATAAGTGCATGTCAAAAAACCTAAGTATTTGTGTATGGCGCTTGATTGGTTGGGTTTCTTTTATATTATTTGAGATATTGTATGGTGCCTGATTGATTGGTTGTGTATTTCAAAAAAAAACCTATTTTGATGCTGTAATTATGTTGTAATTATGCTGTATTATTGCTACTGAATTTTTTGGATCTGTCGCTTCTAAAATTTTGGTGGGCTGAAATGATTTAGGCCCAGAATTTTTATGGGCCGATGCTATAATGTTTATGGTCTTAAATTTTTATTTTCTAAAATAATTTTGAATTAAAATTTAGTCTGTCTAAAATCGGCCCATTCATAAATGGCCCATGACCGAAAAGTCAAAGTCTGCAGTCATGTCATTGTCCACGTCATCGTCCATGTCATCAGGGTAAGTAGACATATCATCGTCCATGTAGGCAGCCATGTCATTGTACACATAGGGAGCCACATCATCAGCCACGTTAGCGTCCATATCAGCCGCAATCCGTGACGATTATTTTCGTCACTAACACTGGGCTTCGGGCTGGGCTAAGTGGGCTTCGGGCTGTTATACGACGGTTAAAAAACGTCATAGATCGCTTCAATCCGTGACACTTTTTAAGAAACGCCGATCGATTTAATCAACGACACATTCCATTACGAAAACCAAAATCGTCACAGACAGAACATTGTGACAGGTTTTTAGCAATCCACGATATAATGTTTCCGTCACAGATTAAATGGTTTCTTGTAGTGTTAATTGATATGATTTTGTGTGTAATATGAGGTTTATGGAGTCTATCTCATAGTGAAACATTAGTGTTATGAGAAGAAGTATTTTTTCTCGTAATCAAACTTTGTAATAATTAAGTGGCCAAACTCGTTGAAAGATGGGGAGGCTAGGATACTTTTTCATTTGCTAAATGAAAAAGAATTTTCCTTTATCTAAAAAAAGATGATGCTACAGTTCAACTATAAAAATCGAGGTGTTTTTTAGGGGTGCCGCTACAAATCACCTAGAGTCGTAGGGGTGGTCTATGACATCATCGGTCCCCAAAAATCATTGATAGCGGTGGTCGAAATGTTAACATGCACATGATGATTTTTTTGGTGCGGTAGATCTTTCTAGCTGCTGCTTAAAGAAACTGGTGGCTGTTGGAAATGTTCCAAATTCACATCCATAATATAGACCGGGCTTGGATTGGAGGCCCATCGTCGAAGATTTGGACCGAAGCGAAGCGGCAGTTTAGTCCCACATCGACAACGCAACCAAGAGGCGCATGAGCAGCCTATATAATAGGGCTTGTTCGTTGATAAATAATCATCCTCTTGTAAACCACCATTGGCGTTAACCTGACTGTTGAGATATAGTGAGATAGTTGTTGGCTGGTGCCCGTGGTTTTTTCCCTTTGCATTGGAGGGGTTTCCACGTTAAATCTTGTGTTCCACTGTGTTTAATTTCATTTTACTTAATCATTATTCGCCGTCGCTTATAACAAGTGGTATCAGAGCACTGGTTGTAGATTAGGGTCCACGATGACGTCGATGAATTTCGATCTTCCGTTGCTGGACTACAACACGCGGTTCTCGCTATGGCAAGTCAAGATGCGGGGAATTCTGGCGCAGACTCATGACTACGATGAGGCGCTGGATAATTTCAGCAAGAGGACGGCTGAGTGGACTCCCGAGGAGAAGCGCAAGGATCAGAAGGCGCTCGCTCTAATCCAACTCCATCTTCATAATGATATTTTGCAGGAGGTGTTGAATCAGAAAACTGCTGCAGAACTATGGCTGAAACTGGAATCCATCTGTATGTTCAAGGATCCAACCAGTAAGATGGATATTAATATGAAGTTGTTCACTCTAAAGATGAAGGACAAAGATTCGGTGATGAGCCACATCTCTGACTTCAAGAAGATCGTTGCCGACCTAGTGTCGATGGAGGTGAAGTATGATGATGAAGACTTAGGTCTCTTACTATTATGTTCATTGCCAAATTCGTATGCTAATTTCCGTGACACAATACTTTCGAGCCGTGATGAACTCACCTTAAAGGAAGTTTATGAAGCGCTCAAGTCCAGGGAGAAGATGAGAGGCATGGTGCAGTCTGACGGGACGTCGTCTTCCAAGGGCGATGCTTTGCAAGTGAGAGGCAGACCTGAGCATAGATCCTCCAATAATAGAAACAATCGTGCCAAGAGTTCTGATGGAAGAAGCCGCTCAAAGTAGAAAGCTCCTTATAGTAAGAAGTTCTGTGTTTATTGCCAGCTCAAAAATCATAATATTGAGGATTGCAGGAGAGTTAAGTATAAGGAGCAGAAGAAGAACAATTCTGATGGTAAGGCCTCTGTTGTCTCTGCTGCTAATGATTTTGATTCAGGAGATTGTCTGGTAACTTTTGCTGGCTGTGTTTCTTGTTGTGATGAATGAATTCTGGATTTCGCATGTTCGTTTCATATCTGGATTAACAGAGATTGGTTTAGTTCCTTTGAGTCTGTGCAGAATGGAGATAGGTGATGATAACACGCGTGAGATTGTGGGTGTTGGCTCAGTTCAGTTCAAGACGCATGATGGCGTGACACATACGTTGATGAACGTGAGGTACATACCAGCAATGAAGCGAAATTTAATTTCATTAAGCACACTTGCCAGAGAACGATTCAGATACACTGGTTTGGATGAACTTTTAAAGGTATCAAAAGGTTCTCTTGTCTATTTTTTGGATGATCTCAATGATTCGAATCTATATGTTCTCAGAGGTACTACTTTACATGGTTCTGTTTCTGCTGCTGCTGTTACTAATACTGAACCTAGTACAACTAACCTCTGGCATATGCGTCTGGACATATGAGTCACTTTGGTATGACAAATTTGATGAAGAGAAACTTGCTAGATGGCTGCACTTCGAGTAGCATGAAGTTTTGTGAGCATTGTATTTTCGGGAAGCATAAAAGGGTAAGATTCAGCACCTCAGCTCATACCACCAAAGGTATTCTTAATTATGTACATGCTGACTTATTGGGTCATTATCGTAAGCCTTCTCTCGGTGGTGCTCGTTACATGCTTACTATTATTGATGACTACTCTAGAAGAGTTTGGCTTTATTTTCTGAAACATAAAGATGATACCCTTGCTGTTTTTAAGGACTGGAAAGTTATGATAGAAAGGCAAACTGAAAGGAAAGTAAAATTGCTTCATACTGAACGGTGGAGAGTTTTGTTCTACTGCCTTTGATGATTATTGCAGGACGGAAGGCATTGTGAGACATCACCCCATACCGTATACTCGACAACAAAACAGTGTGGCCGAACGTATGAACAGGACCATCATATCAAAGGCTCGTTGCATGCTATCCAATGCAAGGATGAGCAAGCGTTTTTGGGCTAAAGCTGCAAATACTGCATGTTACTTGATAAATAGGTCGCCTTCTATTCCACTTAATAGGAAAACTCCCATTGAGGTATGATCTGGTACGCCTACTGATTATTCACAGTTGAAAGTTTTCGGTTGCACTGCGAACAGCTTCTTTGTATGTTGCTGATATGGATAGGTGAAGATCACTTATTGGATATGTGTTTACTGTTGGCAGTTGTGCTGTGAGTTGGAGGGCTACATTACAGATTGTTGTCGCTTTGTCAACTACTGAAGCAGAATATATGGCAACTTGTGAAGCATGCAAAGAATCGGTTTGGTTGAAAGGTTTGTATGCTGAGCTTTGTGGAGTTGAAGCTTGCATTAACATATATTGTGATAGTCAAAGTGCTATTTACCTTACTAAAGATCAGATGTTCCATGAGAGGACTAAGCATATTGATATCAAGTATCATTTTGTGCGTGATGTGATCGAAGATGGTAAGCTGAAGGTATGCAAGATCAGTACTCATGATAATCCTGCTGATATATATGTGCAACAAAACAAGGAGTAATAAGATTAATGAAAGCACCTGTAAACTTTCCAATCGTTTTACAAGGTCAGCCCTTGTATAGCCTTTAGATGTGTTCACCCTATGAAGCAAAGTATATAAAGATCAGTCAACCAGGCACAGATGCATAAGCAGGCGGATTGCATTACACAATAACATTGGTTAAGACCTTAGACTGAAACGAGGATCACTGTTATTCCAATCCATCAATCTTAGAGCTTCGTCTTTTCCATGAAATCGTATCCATCTTCTAACCATCCACTGCAGCGCAGAACGCATACTATAGCTTAAAATTTTGAATCGCTCATGATTTTGTATGTATTGTTTTCATGCAAAGATTTTTAGCCAGAAAGAAGTATGGAAACACCCCACAGCTACACTACTCCAGGTACTAAAGATATTGATCGATAAAGAATTACTTCAAGTAGTAACTTTAGAAATGTGAGTATATTTATGGTAGTGAGGAAGAACACAACAATAAAAAACATATAAAAAGAAGAAAACTATTTCTTAAAAGTAGACTGAACTTACAACAGGATGAGAATAAATTATGGAAAGAGCACGAGCTTGGGCACGATCATCACCCTCTATCGATGGAAGAGGAAGAGAGTTTGTCTCCTGAATTATGAAGAGCAACAAAACAATATGTAGCAACACCATCCTA
>OAMR01000042.1:1125577-1140227 GCA_900205405.1 Echinochloa crus-galli
CTCTTCCCTTCCTCCTCTCCTCCACTGGTCCTCCTCTGGTCCTCCTCTTCCTTCTCCTCTCATGAATTGGAGTCTGGAAACCCCAATGGGGCGGCGGCTTGAATAGGGAAGGGCTCCCGGCGGCGGCTTTTAAAGGGGATGGCGCTAGGGTTCCACGGCACGGACGGCGAGATGGATGCGGTGGTGCCACAGCAGGTCCCCGCAAAACATCATCCACCAACTCCTTTCACTCACTAGTCGACTCGGTGAGCTCCCTCCCCACCTTGTCTCAACAGCCTCAGCTGGACCAATCTCTCATAACCCGAATCAAGGATGAGGTAAGAAAGCAGATTCCCATGCTAGTCGGGGCTTTTCAGAAATGGGTCGTCCGTAACCGTGGACACGGCTATACGTATAGTTTACACTCTGCAGAGGTGGCACTCCAGGAATCCATCCGGGCTGCAAGGCTAGTCCGCAACCAACCTGGGACACAGCCCACAGCAAAGACCCTAAATAGTAACGGCGCCAATCCTGTCTCCCTGTGCTCGGGAAACATCTGATCTAACATCTGCCCCAGGGATGTGAAACCTTCCCACCGGGGCCAGTCGGGGGCCGTGGTAAACCAGGGAGATTACGCCGCAACGAGTCCCCCTTACACAAATAAAACTTGAATCTCCTAATAGTCCTGGCACCGCACTAGATAGGCTTGCTGGAACCCTCCTATTCTGGGTAGATGGTGAGCACTGTGATTCCCACTTCGATAATCATCCTCGACGCGGTCCTTAATTGTCGGTAAAGCGAGTATCAACATCAAAGCGATCCGCCGCAACGGTCCGCAATCGGCACCCATCACAGGTATTGCCGCCCAAACTCCTCAAAAGTCGTAAAAAGGTTGTACTCGCCACAGGTACTCCGTAGGAACTGCCCGAGTGCAGTTCCCAAGCACTCCAATCAAAAGATCGGGTTATTATTACTCGCCTCCACCGCCTAGCTTCACTACATCGCCCAAGACACCCAACTCACGCAAAGAGTAAACAATCACAACCATCCCAACACATGCAAGCATAGCATATATATAAAGTGGATAATTGGGTAGCAAGGTAACCTGATAGATAAAAGGCAGTGCAAGGCTCATCGACATCATCATCATGCGAATAAAGTAAAGCACTAGCATACTAGTTTGCATGTCTAATAGGTACTTCAGAGATTAGTTGGGCGTGAACCTGGTACTGCGTCTTACTCCTTGTCAAGGTAGTCAGGGTAGTAGATGTCCTCCTCTTGAGTCTCCGGGGCTCCTAAAGTCGTGGAATGAAAAATAAGGACAAGGACTACTAGCAAAGAACTCAAAAACCACGAAGCAAAACGACCCAAATAACACCAAACTCTATTCTAACGCGTAGATCATGATTTTAGAAAAATATAGAAACTGATTTCATATTTTTTCTGAGCTGCGGTTAATTTATTTTGATTTTTTTCAAGATTAAATCATTTTCTGAAATTATTAAATAAATTCCAAAAAAGAATAAAACAACAAAAAGTTAACCGGCTGACGTCATGCTGACGTCATCAGTGGGGTCAGTTGTGGGCCCTGCCGACGTCAGTGTTGACCAGTCAACGGTCAATGAGTCATAGGTCAGCGGTCAATGGGTCCACAGGTCAGCCACCACGGGTCGCTGACATGCGGGCCCGATCTGTCAGCTAGGTTAGCAGAAAGAGGAAAAGCTCGCGGGTTGGCTCTCGGTCGAATCTGCTGGACCAGCCCATCACGCGCTGGGCCACGGTTGGTCTGGGCCTCTCGGCTTTCACCCCAAGAATGGTGGCGAGCGGATGGCGTCAGCAGTGACGCCAGCGCGGAATCGGGTGCGGCTGAACCGGATCCGCTGCGGCTGCTGGCCGACACTTGGTGTGGCCCGCCGTGTGGCCTCCACGACACGCCGCACATGAACGCGCATGAACGCGACGCTGGTGTCGGGCGGCACGACGGCGCTCCGGCGGGGCTTGGCGCCAGGGAGGCTAGGGCTTGGGCCAAGAACGGCACACGCACGCGTGCAGCATGCCTTAGGCTTGCTTGGCGGCGGTCGTGGCGCTCGCACGGGCCGGACTGCTCCGGGGCGCGGCGGCCACAGCGACCTGGGACGGCGAGGCGATGGCGGGTAGTTAGAGCACGTGCGCGCGGTCACCAGCTTGCGCTGGGCTACGCCACGGCTAGGCAACAACTGGGTGTGTGTGCGCGGACTCGCGGTTATCCGTGGCCGCAGCACGGCCTTGGCTCGCGCGCGGTGGCCTGTGCTCCGGTCCCCTGTGGCCTTAGATGCAAGGGGAAAACGGCGACAGCAGGTTGCGAGAGGGTGAGTGGCGTGACGGGGACTCAGGTTGACAACGGGGCGGGGCGGGGCTGGGGAGGCGACCCCGTCCCCACCCCGTTCCCCGAAATCTATTCCCCGCCCCGGCCTCGCTAAGCTTAACGGGGGAAAATCCTTCCCCGTCCCCATCCCCGGCGGATCCCCGATCCCTGGTGGAGCCCCGCGGGGAATAAAATGAAGGAAAAAAAAACACCTCATCAGGACCATCTCAAGGCAAATATTCAAGATCTAGCAATTTAAGCACCAACAAACAAGCAAAGAACAAAATAAACATCAAAGAAACAGACAATAGAAATGGAAATAGACCAATAGCCCAGGCGTTCAACACTGTAGAATCATGAATCCACGTCCAACGTCCAACGGCAGCACCCAGAAGGCCATACACTAGCCAACCACAAGTCCACAATTCATAAATTACTACCTATTACAATTGTCCAAATAAAGGCATAGTTGAAATGCCAAATAGTTTAGATAAGCTGCAACATGTAGCAAGGCAACAACAAAAGTAGACTTGACTTGAGCAACCTGAAGCTTGACTTGCTCACTTGGAACTTGAATGCTTGACAGGTTGAGCCATGTCTTCCACTCTTCTCAATCTAGGATAGTAGACTCATTCTCCTCCATGCAAAATGAGTTGACAAGTTATCAAACACTAATATTAAGACAATTGTAATAGGTAGTAATTTATGAATTGTGGACTTGTGGTTGGCTAGTGTATGGCCTTCTGGGTGCTGCCGTTGGACGTTGGACGTGGATTCATGATTCTACAGTGTTGAACGCCTGGGCTATTGGTCTATTTCCATTTCTATTGTCTGTTTCTTTGATGTTTATTTTGTTCTTTGCTTGTTTGTTGGTGCTTAAATTGCTAGATCTTGAATATTTGCCTTGAGATGGTCCTGATGAGGTGTTTTTTTTTCCTTCATTTTATTCCCCGCGGGGCTCCACCAGGGATCGGGGATCCGCCGGGGATGGGGACGGGGAAGGATTTTCCCCCGTTAAGCTTAGCGAGGCCGGGGCGGGGAATAGATTTCGGGGAACGGGGTGGGGACGGGGTCGCCTCCCCAGCCCCGCCCCGCCCCGTTGTCAACCTGAGTCCCCGTCACGCCACTCACCCTCTCGCAACCTGCTGTCGCCGTTTTCCCCTTGCATCTAAGGCCACAGGGGACCGGAGCACAGGCCACCGCGCGCGAGCCAAGGCCGTGCTGCGGCCACGGATAACCGCGAGTCCGCGCACACACACCCAGTTGTTGCCTAGCCGTGGCGTAGCCCAGCGCTAGCTGGTGACCGCGCGCACGTGCGCTAACAGCCGCAGACCCAGGCGCCTTGCAGCCACACTGTCGCCGCGACGCGCAGCCGCCGCCTTGCCGAGCCGAACCACGTCGTGAACACCACGAACCAGCGATCGCTGGACACCGTGTGCTTGACCCCAACCGAGCCTCGTCGGACCGTTGTTCCATTTCCGCTGTGCTCCCCGCTAACCCAGCCATCGTCGGAGCTCTCCCAAGCCGACTGGCCCAACCTAGCCCTTCGGCCTTCTAACCAAGTCGACCGGGCCTATTAGTTAACAGGCCAACCCGCCAAAACCAACCTAAGCTGGCCCGTTAACCTTTGTTCCCTCTTCTTTTTGACCTGCTGACTTGGCACCAGAAGCATTTTGCTCAAGATGAAGATGATTTATGCTACAAGAGGGAATTTGTCTCAAGGTGGAGTTTGTTGGATATGTTCCAAATTCCACATCCACGACAAAGGCCGGGCTTCTGCCGAAGCGCAGCGGAGGCCCGTCGCCGGAGGCTTGGGCCGGAGCGAAGCGGATTTTCAGGTATCTCAGAGGCACATCAGATTATTGTTTAAAGTTTGGAAGAACAGATAAGGGGCTGATTGGTTATGTGGATTCAGATTATGCTGCTGATATGGACAGAAGAAGATCACTTACTGGTTATGTGTTTACTGTTGGCAGTTGTGCTGTGAGTTGGAGGGCTACGTTACAGACAGTTGTTGCTTTGTCTACTACTGAGGCAGAATATATGGCTATTTGTGAAGCTTGCAAGGAATTGGTTTGGCTGAAAGGTTTATATGCTGAACTGTGTGGGGCTGAATCTTGCATTACATTATATTGTGATAGTCAGAGTGCTATTTATCTTACTAAAGATCAGATGTTCCATGAGAGGACTAAGCATATTGATATCAAGTATCATTTTGTGCGTGATGTGATCGAAGATGGTAAGCTGAAGGTATGCAAGATCAGTACTCATGATAATCCTGCTGATATGATGACAAAGCCTGTACCCGTTTCTAAGTTTGAGCTGTGCTCAAGCTTAGTCGGCTTGATAGGATAGTCCAAGTGACTATCGTTGGCACCAGAAGCATTTTGCTCAAGATGAAGATGATTTATGCTACAAGAGGGAATTTGTCTCAAGGTGGAGTTTGTTGGATATGTTCCAAATTCCACATCCACGACAAAGGCCGGGCTTCTGCCGAAGCGCAGCGGAGGCCCGTCGCCGGAGGCTTGGGCCGGAGCGAAGCGGATTTTCAGGTATCTCAGAGGCACATCAGATTATTGTTTAAAGTTTGGAAGAACAGATAAGGGGCTGATTGGTTATGTGGATTCAGATTATGCTGCTGATATGGACAGAAGAAGATCACTTACTGGTTATGTGTTTACTGTTGGCAGTTGTGCTGTGAGTTGGAGGGCTACGTTACAGACAGTTGTTGCTTTGTCTACTACTGAGGCAGAATATATGGCTATTTGTGAAGCTTGCAAGGAATTGGTTTGGCTGAAAGGTTTATATGCTGAACTGTGTGGGGCTGAATCTTGCATTACATTATATTGTGATAGTCAGAGTGCTATTTATCTTACTAAAGATCAGATGTTCCATGAGAGGACTAAGCATATTGATATCAAGTATCATTTTGTGCGTGATGTGATCGAAGAAGGTATGCTGAAGGTATGCAAGATCAGTACTCATGATAATCCTGCTGATATGATGACAAAGCCTGTACTCGTTACTAAGTTTAAGCTGTGCTCAAGCTTAGTTGGTTTAATAGGATAATCCAAGAGACTATTGTTAGCACCAGAAGTATTATCTCTTTGTTATGTTCAGGATGAAGGTGATTTATGCTAGAAGAGGAATTTGTCTCAAGGTGGAGTTTGTTGGATATGTTCCAAATTCACATCCACAATATAGACCAGGCTTGGACCGGAGGCCCATCGCCGGAGATTTGGACCGAAGCAAAGCGGCAGTTTAGTCCCACCTCGACAATGCAACCAAGTATAGGCGCGTGAGGAGCCTATATAATAGAGCTTGTTCGTTGATAAATAATCATCCTCTTGTAAACCGCCATTGGCGTTGTAACCCGACTCTTGAGATATAGTGAGATAGTTGATGGCTGGTGCCCTTGGTTTTTTCCTTCGCATTGGAGGGGTTTCCACGTTAAATCTTGTGTTCCGCTGTGTTTAATTTCGTTTTACTTCATTGTTATTCGCCGTCGCTTATAACAGTGGTGCTCCTGCAAGTTTCTTTAGTAGTGTGAATCATGCTTTGAAGAAATTAGGTGCATAGTCCTTGGACTATATGTACTTAATTTTTATGGATGAATGTCCGAATCAAAATCCTTCTTTTGCACTTATGTCACTTTTGTAACTTGATTATCTTTCTTTATTCAAATTAATTATATACATGGATGTGTGGAAGACGAAATGGGACAGCGCTGCCTAACACAACGCACGATATTCACATCGTCCGGTATGGCCCTGGCCTTACGATACAACAAAAACATCCATAGTCCTAGTGGACCATGAAGAAAAAACATCCAGACATTAGATCATGTAATCGTTTATATCATTCAAATATTGGATTTTTAAAGACATATCACAAAAAGTTCCAACTAATAATTATTAGCTTTTACATGGAGGGAATTCCACCAGGTCCTGATGGCTTCCCTGCTGAAGTCTACCAAAAATTATGGGAAATCATAGAAGAGGATCTATTGCAAATGTTACATGACCAACACAGAGGTGATATACCGCTTTTTAGTCTCAATTTGAGTGTCATAACCCTTATACATAAGGTCCAAGAGGCAAATCAAATCCAGCAGTACAGACCCATATGTCTACTCAACATGAGATTCAAAATTTTCACAAAAGTCACTACGCTGAGAATTAATTCAGTTACTGATCATATTGTTAGCCCGACAGAAACAACTTTTATGCTTGGATGACTCCTTGAAGGAGTTGTCATCTTGCATGAAACTATCCATGAATTACACCGTAAGAAACAGAATAGAGTCATTTCTAATTATGACAAGGTAAGATGGCCCTTCCTGCTACAAACACTTCAGGGTGAAAGGTTTCTCTTCGAAATGGATTTCTTGGGTATATTCTTTCATATTGGGTGGAAGTGTGGCAATCGATGTTAATGACAATGTGGGATCTCACTTTCGAACTAGAAAAGGCCTTCGACAGGGACATCCCATATTAATTTATAGAGCCAAAGCTCATGGCCAAGTAAGTAGTGACGTGCCACATCTAGTTGATGGTGGCTTGTCTATATTGCAATATAGTGATAATACTATACTCTTCATGGATCTTGACTTGGGGAAAGCCAGTAACATGAAGCCATTGTGTTGTGCCTTCGAGCTGCTTTTGGGCTTAAAGATTAACTTCCATAAGAGCGAAATTGATCTTTTGCTTTGGTCAAGCTCAGGATTATGAGGTCTAGTATAAAGAATTATTTGGATGTAATCCATGGACCTTCCCAATAAGGTATTTGGGTATTCCAATTCACTGTAGGAATCTATCAAATTCGGACTAGAGGAAGGTAGAAGAACGTTTTGAAAAAAAGGCTCAGTAGCTGGAAGGGCAAGAATCTGTCGATAGGGGACGGATAAACTCAGTGCTTAGTAGTCTACCCATGTATATGATGTTCTTTATCGCGATCCCAAAGGGAGCTCTTAAAAAACTAGATTACTTTAGATCAAGGCTTTTTTTTTGGCAATGTGGTGATCATAAAAGGAAATACTAGTTAGCGAGATGGAATATCCTGTGCTAACCTAAAGAGAAGATGGGGGGCCTAGGTATTCACAATCTAGATATAAAAAACGCTGCATTGCTTAGTAAATGACTTTAATGTTTGTTGAGAACATACGACACTTGGCAACAAATTCTACGCAATAAATATATTGGTTCTAAACCACTAGCTCAAGTCCAACGGAAAAGTGGAGACTCACATTTCTGGTCTAGCCTCCTGAAGGTTAAATGAGGCTTCCTCCATTTTGGGTCTTATCCTTAACGATGGATCTTAGATAAGATTTAGAAGATAGATGGTCGGGGAATAGAACACTGCCGCAAATGGTATCCTTGTCGATATAACATAGCCCATCGAAAGCAGGATACAGTGGAAACCTTCACCCCAAACATTTCTTCGTGTAAGGATCTTCTTGGGAACAAGTTAGTAATGTGGAACAAACTTCTTCCACATATTATTAACACTGTTCTGAGCCAAGATGCAGACAGATTTTGATGGATTCTACACTGGAATGTAGAGTATTCAGTAAAGTCTCATTATCTGGCATTGGTCCATGTTGAAACCCTAAATATCAACAAATGACTCTGGAAACTAAAAACTCCCTTGAGAATCAAAATATTTTTATGGCACCTTCGTAGCAGTGTCATCTTAACCAAGGATAATTTTGCTAAATGTAACTGGCATGGCAGCAAGCAGTGCTGCTTCTGCCACAACGATGCATCAATTAGACATCTTTTCTTTGAGTGTCGGTTTGCTCACACGATCTGCTGGTCAGTGATTCATACGGCTACTGGTCTTACACAGCCTCGTAGTATTGCCAACATGTTTGGTACTTGGCTCATGGGTTCAACAAATATTTTAAACCTTTGGTGTTACTAGGGGTGGCTGTTACTTTGTTGGTCCTTGTGGTTATGCGGGAATGATATGGTATTTGAAAGAAAACCGCTCGCAGGTTATCTTCTCAATTATACAGTGGCTTCGTACATGGGCTTTTATACTACTGTACAATCATTTACAAAATTACATTGAGAGATTTTAATATTACCTCTATGATATTGTAAGGCTAAGGACCACAGCAAAAATAAATCGGGCATGTATTGTGCCCCTCAAAATTGGATCCGTTCCCCTCGCCGCACACCCTCCGCCCCTCATCTTTAGACAATGGGAAATAATGGTGAAAAAACCCATGTTTCTTGCGTAAATTAACAAAAAAACTGACTAATATTTTATATATCGGGGTATGAAAAACATATATATATGATATCTAGTGACTATGCAGTTTAATGCAGAATTGTAAGAGGTATATGCATGATACTCTAACTATAAATGCACTCGATCCATGATAGTGTAAGAGTGTTGAAGCATTATTCTCTAACAGCTTTCACAAAAATTATTTAAATTCAGACATTGCGATTAACATGGAAGACGATAGTCATTGACCAAATTTATTCGAATGAACATGGAAGAATTGTTCTGGCGACGTATGTACTCAAGGCCTGGCTTGATTTCGAGATATTATGAGTGTGGACAGGAATGCATGCAGGTAGCTGGTGTCATGCAAGTTATATATCTGTCATGCACAAATAATCATTAAGTAGCTAGTCGTTCCAACAGCGAAGAGAGCCGACAATTCTTGACGAGCGATCATGCATATGTCTATCTGTTTGCCTATCTCTATCGATGCCGATAACTGTTAAGGTCAGTAGTGAATACAGATGGTGACACTAGAAATAAGCTTGAGGGAACCAAGTTTGAAAAATCTTGACCGACGACAATCAGCATCAAAGATTGGTTATTTGGTCAAACTTTTTGAAGCATGGTTGAAACACGCCTATTTACACAAATATATATACATATATTTCATCCACCATATATAGTATGTATAAAGAAAACTAGGATTTTTTTTCCCTCTTTTCCAGGAATCAACCAGTTTAAGATTGACAACATTGTTCATTTCATGATCACTAATATAATGTTGACTTGTTAACTAACAACCTCAATCATTCGAGCTACGGTTCAGAGATATATCAGCCTATAAATCAGGGGGGCGCGCGTGACTGCCTCAGGCCTCGATCAGCGTGTTCATGTCTTAGTTGACGACAACGCAGGACACATATCTGCCTATAAGCCTATATATGATGGCTTCGTCGTCCTGTGCTTCTTCTCCTTCGGCCACTGCCACCGCCGTCATGGCCGTGCTGGTGGTGGCCGCCGCCCTCTGCCACCACGGCACCATGGCGCAGCTGTGCGAGGACTACTACGCGGAGACGTGCCCTGACGCCTACGACATCGTGAAGCAGGTGCTCATCCAAGCGCACGAGTCCGACACACGCATCTACGCCAGCCTCATCCGCCTCCATTTCCACGACTGCTTCGTCCAGGTATAGACCTTTTCCTCTGCCTGCTAGATATAGGCCGTGCCCGTTCATGATCGATGATCAAGCAGGATTCAACATATAGCTACGTACGTTGATGATGAGTGTTGTTGCTAGGGCTGCGACGGGTCGCTGCTGCTGGACAGCGTCCCAGGGATGCAGTCGGAGAAGGACTCGCTGCCCAACAACGGCTCGGCGCGCGGGTTCCCGGTGGTGGACGACGTCAAGGCGGCGCTGGAGGCAGCCTGCCCGGGTGTCGTCTCCTGCGCCGACATCCTCGCCATCGCAGCTGAGATATCCGTCGAGCTTGTACGTACCTCCTGCTGCATGTCTCTACTATACAACCTTCATGGCTTACTGTAGACGCGTGTAGCTAGCGGCAGGTGAGCCGTAGCTTTCAGCATGGAGGGCCATGCATGCATCTCGATTTAACCGTCAACTACATGCTATAACTTCGTTGACACGTGATTTAATTAATTCGGAAAAATGTTATTGGATGGACGTGTCGGTGAATGCATTTTCAGTGACAGGCCGGCGATGGTATGACCCACTGAAAACTAGCTTTCCTTGATGCTATCCTGATTAATAGCACCAGCACAACTTTGGCTCACGATTCTAGGCCCGCTACGATCGATCGATGGTTCGTCCTGTGCGGCCCTGCCTTTCCTTGCCAGCTATGGATGATGTTCCTTGACTGAACGACCTATCCCAAAGTCCTTGCCAGCGATAGTTTCGTGCGTCAAGAAAAAAAAAATATTTCCTGCTCATGCTCTTTGAAACATTCCAATGATGACTAGATTACAAATTACTACAGAAATGTTGCCCATCACCCAGTTCATAACTAGGTGGGCACTGGAGCTGTCGAGGAAAATCTATGTCACTGCCGGTTCAAACATAGTACTGACATGTGTATCCTGGTCTTGAGATACCAATAACGTGTGATTCTGTAGTTTTAGTTATTGTGGTATGAAAATCATGCCAGTACCGTGGAAAAGTTACAATATAGCAAATGATATAGCCTAGGGTTGACGAATATGATTCACTTACATCTAATGTCCATAACATACACAGTCGGGTGGACCCTGCTGGGGTGTGCTGCTGGGAAGGCTGGATAGCAAGACGTCAGACTTCAGCGGGTCCCAAAACCTGCCGGCGCCCTTTGAGAATCTCACCACACTCCAGACTAAGTTCAAGGACGTCGGCCTCAACGACGTCGACCTCGTCGCTCTCTCAGGTACCTGATCAGTCCTGATAGATCACAGTCTCATCATATTATATTTTTATTACTCATCCCCCGTGATCTTACTTATATATCTGAATACAATTCACTATATGCGTTCTGACCAACGAAGCCTGTTTCTGTTTGAATGAACATGTACACAGGTGGCCACACGTTCGGCCGGGTACAATGCGCAAACGTGGCCGATCCCCCAGCCGACCGGCTCTACAATTTCAGTGGGACAAACATGCCTGACCCGACCCTGAACTCGGCATACCGGGCATTCCTATCCCAGAGGTGCCCAAAGGGTGGCGACAGCACCGTCTTGAACGACCTCGACCCAACGACGCCGGACACCTTCGACAACCACTACTACACCAACATCGAAATGAACAGGGGCTTCCTCACCTCAGATCAGGAGCTGAAATCCTCGCCCCAGGCGCAGGGCACCACCGCGCCGATTGTAGACCAGTTTGCAACCAACCAGGATGCCTTCTTTGCGGCTTTCGCGCAGTCCATGATCAACATGGGGAACATTAAGCCCTTGACGGATCCGTCCCAGGGAGAAGTCCGTATCAACTGCAGAAAGGTGAACTGAAGTTAATGATCAGCAAGGAGGAGGAGAGAAAAATATGTGTTTGAGGACCATGTGCGTCCGAGGGACCGAGTGGATGGTCGCTTTCCTTGTGATGAGTGATTGACAACGTGGTGTGGATTGACGTCCGCCTTGAAAGCTTGGCGTGAAGGCCGGACCAAGTGCGCGGGGTTTACTGGTTAGCCACAAAACCAGAGGAGTAGGGTTTCTTGGTTTGGGCCTCAAAACCAAGTCTGAGGACCTGGCGCGGCGGATCCGGAAGTTCTGGTTTCGTGAATCCGGAAGTTCTGGTTTGGAGAAACCGGAAGTTCCGGATTTGGAAATCCAGAAGTTCTGGTTTCGGTCATGCGCGTCGGGAAGCTTCGAAGCGGAGGACACGCGGCGTGATCTTGAAGTTTGCGTCAGAGGGAAGCAACTTCAGATGGATGCGTGCCCAGCCGAAAGAAAAGACCTGCAACTTCACAGTTTTGCCCTTGAGGGCGTGTATCTTTCTTTTAAGTTGTAGGGGTAGTTTAGTCTTTCGGCGGCGGCCATATATACTCACCTTGGTGGAAGATGGCAGCTAACACTTGGAACCCTAGTTCATTTCTTTCTTGTTCTCCTAGGCTAGCCATGTGCTTCATGTCGTGAGGGAGAGAGGGGAGGTCTTCTCTACTTCTATTTCTTCCACTTTCAAGTGGGTAGGATGAAGGGAGGAGGCTAGCCACTTTGTAAAGATGTTGACCTCGTGAAGTTAAGTGATTTCATGGTGAAGATCTTGTGTGTTCTTGTTCCCTTCGCGTTTTTCTTTTTCGGGTGATTTTTGAGCGATTTTGTGTTCATCACGTTGGAGGTCGTTTCTTTGGGGGATTTTGTTGGGATTCACTCATGGGTCTTTAGTGATCCTTCTCTAGTGATTTTGCCCCCTCAATCCTCGGGAAAAGCCTTCGATTTGGTGAATTTCGTTTGAACCCGAGAAAGAGGTGTTTGGTTCGTAGATCCGCAATTACTCTTGATTCGGTGCATCTTTGGGTGTGATTTCGGAGCCATGACTAGTTCATGATGTATCCCTCCTATCCCCAAAGTCTCACTTGAATCCGTGGAGCGAATCGGGAGATCGTTTGAGGCTTAGGTCGAGTTCTTCCCGCGGGCTGTCCTGTTCTCGCGAAACCGGAAGTTCCGGATTTCTGAAACCGGATGTTCCGGGTTGTATCCAGAGGTTCCGGTTTCAGAAAACCAGATGTTCCGGTTTTGTCCTGTGTGGTGAGCTGAGCTCAGTTTCGTTTGTTTCCGCTGTGTTGTTGAGTTGTGTTGGTTGATTCTTGTTCCTAGGACCAGAAGCACTCCAGTGGCTTCGTGGTTTTGGCAAGAAAGGGAGTTGGACACGATTGGTAGTGATTTTGGGATATAGGCCGGATTTGCTCTCTCGAGAGAAATTTTTATCGTCTCCCATTCACTCCCCCCCTCTCTGGTCGCCGTTTTCGATCCTTCACACATACCTCTCAAAGGCATGATGGAGAAGTAATATGCAATTTCGACCCTTAAGCTGTCGGATGATAGATAAATATACACCTGCAGCAGCTCAAGTGCTAAAAGAACCGCTATGATTACTGCTGTGATGATATGACTGTCTTTGCTGGTAACGACATCCTCTTCTCCACTGAGAAGTGCGAAATATAGAACAAGTTTTGAAGCGGCGAAGCCCCCAAAAGCTTGATATTGAGAGTTGGTGAAGAAATGATCATGGGCAAAACCCAGCTCCATTTCTATGACTCTATATGCATACTCGTAGTTTTCCTCGTTGTTGGAAAGCAACCCTCGGAAAACAAGGGCGTCTTCTGAAGCGTGGCTTCGGGGCAGGCAGCCCAAAGAAACGCCGCCTCAACGGACCACATAGGGGGGATGATTGGTTCCTTGGATCGTCGTTACTTTGTGTGCTTTCTCTCTATCTATATATAATAAGAAACCCGAACGAGATTCTACTCTGATTTGACCTTTTAGACGGCTATACGTATCAATCAATACAGAGACTGGAATATTAATACATATTCTCTTTTCTAAAAAAATGCCGTACTTGTTCCATTCTAAATTACACGCCACGCTAGTTTTCATCTAAACCAATTCATTTTAACTGACTAAATTAAAAAGAAATCTTTTACCACATCAAATTAGTTTTAGAAGACTCCGAGTCAGAGTCTGAGGATGAGGTAAATCGTGATCCCGACTTCTTGCTAGAGGAGAATGCTAGGTTGAATGAATTGCTTGATAATCGTGATGATGTGCTTCGTAAGACAAACAAGGAGAAGAGGGAGTTTAGGTCTTTGCTTGGTAAGTCAAAGGAGAAGGTTGCTGAACTTGAGTCTCTGTGTAACATCCTTCGAGATCAAGTTGCTGAGCTTGAGCTGTTGCTTGCTAAAACTAGATCTGAGGTTGATGCTTTGAAAGTTGCTCCTATTGTGTCTGATGATCCTGAATGCACTAATTGTGAGTTTGTGATGAATAAATTGGTTGATTATAAGAAAAAGAACATGACTAGAATGGAGGAATTTGATTTGCTCAAAGCTGAACTTGATGAGTTGAAATCTAGATCTGCTTTGTTAGGAGCATGTACTTCTTGCCATGTTTTGCATGCTAAACTAGATGATGCTCATGCTAAGATCAAATGCTTTGAAAGTTATTTGAAATGTTCTGCTACACATGCTTGTTCTAGTTGTGATGTAAATGCTTTGAAAATTGTTGAACTTGAACATGCAACTAACCGCTTGCAAGATGAGAATGATGAGTTGCGTAAGTGTTTGGGTTGGTTGTCGGGTCGTGAGCCTCAGCTTGGTATGATGATAGCTCAGTTTAAGCTCTTGTATCTTTTCCTTTCCTTTTGTAGACTTTGAGTTATCAATAAAGTTATATTTATCACTTTGCCTCTGTCATTTATAGCTTGCTTCTACTTTATTCTAGTTGCATCTATATCGTGTTTAGACTATAGTTGGTTCTAGTTCTGGTGCTTCTAGATCTTGTTTAAGTCTTTGTCTTAGCCGGTTCTTCGATCTTGCTTGATACTTGAGGTGAATTGTCACTAAGAGTATTGACAAGGTTGCTTGCTCTTGCTAGTGGAGTAA
>OAMR01000042.1:1153907-1195641 GCA_900205405.1 Echinochloa crus-galli
AATGAAGACGTGATTCCACAATTGGAAAAATATTAATATGTTTGACATGTAAATACTGACGGTGTAACATTCTAGATTTTCCTGAAATGTTAAAAATGTGGGTTTCAAAAATTTTTCTTGATTGATGTGCTTTGCTCATAATTATAAGGCTGTCTTCTTGTCTCTGGGGGATTTTGTTGGGGATTCACTCATGGGTCTTTAGTGATCCTTCTCTAGTGATTTTGCCCCCTCAATCCTCGGGAAAAGCCTTCGATTTGGTGAATTTCGTTTGAACCCGAGAAAGAGGTGTTTGGTTCGTAGATCCGCAATTACTCTTGATTCGGTGCATCTTTGGGTGTGATTTCGGAGCCATGACTAGTTCATGATGTATCCCTCCTATCCCCAAAGTCTCACTTGAATCCGTGGAGCGAATCGGGAGATCGTTTGAGGCTTAGGTCGAGTTCTTCCCACGGGCTGTCCTGTTCTCGCGAAACCGGAAGTTCCGGATTTCTGAAACCGGATGTTCCGGGTTGTATCCAGAGGTTCCGATTTCAGAAAACCAGATGTTCCGGTTTTGTCCTGTGTGGTGAGCTGAGCTCAGTTTCGTTTGTTTCCGCTGTGTTGTTTGAGTTGTGTTGGTTGATTCTTGTTCCTAGGACCAGAAGCACTCCAGTGGCTTCGTGGTTTTGGCAAGAAAGGGAGTTGGACACGATTGGTAGTGATTTTGGGATATAGGCCGGATTTGCTCTCGAGAGAGAAATTTTTATCGGCTCCCATTCACTCCCCCCCTCTCTGGTCGCCATTTTCGATCCTTCAGTGTTTAATATGTTTGATTCAAAATAAGTGGCTCCTCAAGTGTGAAGTTTTTGGATACTTCTTATTTCTCAAAATTAAAAAGTTCAATTCTGCGAGACCAAGGCTAGACAAGCCCTCACTCTCTCAGTAGTATGTCATTTTCTTCTTGATTGTTTGATGTAAGTTTTGAGAGCACGGAGTTATGGTGCACGTGTCTGTTCCCATATGCTCCCTGTTACCAAGTGCCGGTGGTGTGCGTGGGACCACTCTGCAGTTCCTCGCGTTGCTGTACATGACCTGTATCCAAGATACATTTGTAATTCGCCTTGTGATGAATATTGCTAAGCTCCGTAATAATGCTCTCAAAAAAATATGCAACAAAGTATCCTGGAGGAGGGCATGTAGGATAATGAGTCCATTCGGTTTGGAGTCTCCAGCACCCAAGAGTAGGCAGTAGCTAGGAGGATAAGTTGAGGAGAGAAGTAGATCGATCAACTCTACCATCGAACGGGATGTTGACTTTAAGGCCATCCGGCCAAGAGTAGCATGCCAGCAAACTAGCGTCATTGACAAAAGACTATACTACTCTCAATAACTGCCAGTCATTTAGGCATAGAGGTTGTTAGTATACGCTGATAATTATCTATTTTAAGGAATAAGACAAGTAGTTATGGTTACAATTACATTCTTTTATGAGATTTTTTTTGAATCTCGGAATTGTACTCGATCTCCATGGGATGGAGGGAGTATAAAATTAGACAAAATGGTGTGCAAACATCCAACACTGTAGGACAATGTCACTAAATGAAACGAGAGGAGTAATTGGGTAAAATACTTGCTAGGCCTGAAAATAGGGGCAATTAACCCTATCTCATAATATCTCCTTTTAAAATTATAGTACGGTTTGGCTTTTCTAGGTAAATAACTTTTTTATGCTCATTTTGATGCATAGCAAATATTAAAGACAAAAATCTTATTTGACACAAAAACAAAACTTAATTACTTCCTCGGCCTTGAAAAGCTTTCTTTCCCTCCTCTATTTGATACTAACTTCTAACTTTTATTCCTTACTTGACTTTTCTGTCGCTTCTGTCAGTTAAGCCGCTCAAAACAATGTCCAAATCACCTCCAAAATTCGTGAAACATTTTTATATCAATATAACAAATTGATATGAATATATATTTCATTTAAAAAACACACATGTACATTTACAGTTTAAAACTAAAATTCTTCAAATTATTCTATTTTTAAATTAATCTGAATTTATTGCATTACAATACTTAGAAAAATCAATAATATTTGTAATATGAAAGTGATATTTATAGAATTTTTTTCTATAGATGGCCACCGTGCCTTGCCGGCACGGCACGCGGCACGGCCGTGCCGCGCCGTGCCGACCGTGCCGTGCTAGACCGTGCTATGGGCCAGGCCTTCGGCCCACGACACGGCACATGGGCCGTTTACCCGTGCTGTGCCGCTCATGGGCCACGGCCATTTCGCCGTGCCATGCCGGCACAGCACGCGGCACGGCCGTGCCGCGCCGTGCCGCCGTGCCGATCGTGCCGTGCTAGACCGTGCTATGGGCCAGGCCTTCGGCCCACGACACGGCACATGGGCCGTTTACTCGTGCCGTGCCGCTCATGGGCCACGGCCATTTCGCCGTGCCGTGCCGACATTAGTCTTTCGGCGGCGGCCATATATACTCACCTTGGTGGGAGATGGCAGCTAACACTTGGAACCCTAGTTCATTTCTTTCTTGTTCTCCTAGGCTAGCCATGTGCTTCATGTTGTGAGGGAGAGAGGGCAGGTCTTCTCTACTTCTATTTCCTCCACTTTCAAGTGGGTATGATGAAGGGAGGAGGCTAGCCACTTTGTAAAGATGTTGACCTCGTGAAGTTAAGTGATTTCATGGTGAAGATCTTGTGTGTTCTTGTTCCCTTCGCGTTTTTCTTTTTCGGGTGATTTTTGAGCGATTTTGTGTTCATCACGTTGGAGGTCGTTTCTTTGGGGGATTTTGTTGGGGATTCACTCATGGGTCTTTAGTGATCCTTCTCTAGTGATTTTGCCCCCTCAATCCTCGGGAAAAGCCTTCGATTTGGTGAATTTCGTTTGAACCCGAGAAAGAGGTGTTTGGTTCGTAGATCCGCAATTACTCTTGATTCGGTGCATCTTTGGGTGTGATTTCGGAGCCATGACTAGTTCATGATGTATCCCTCCTATCCCCAAAGTCTCACTTGAATCCGTGGAGCGAATCGGGAGATCGTTTGAGGCTTAGGTCGAGTTCTTCCCGCGGGCTGTCCTGTTCTCGCGAAACCGGAAGTTCCGGATTTCTGAAACCGGATGTTCCGGGTTGTATCCAGAGGTTCCGGTTTCAGAAAACCAGATGTTCCGGTTTTGTCCTGTGTGGTGAGCTGAGCTCAGTTTCGTTTGTTTCCGCTGTGTTGTTGAGTTGTGTTGGTTGATTCTTGTTCCTAGGACCAGAAGCACTCCAGTGGCTTCGTGGTTTTGGCAAGAAAGGGAGTTGGACACGATTGGTAGTGATTTTGGGATATAGGCCGGATTTGCTCTCTCGAGAGAAATTTTTATCGGCTTCCATTCACTCCCCCCCTCTCTGGTCGCCATTTT
Source organism: Echinochloa crus-galli (assembly GCA_900205405.1). Classification (NCBI taxonomy): domain Eukaryota; kingdom Viridiplantae; phylum Streptophyta; class Magnoliopsida; order Poales; family Poaceae; genus Echinochloa; species Echinochloa crus-galli. The sequence continues at coordinate 1,157,308 of OAMR01000042.1, forward strand.
CGATCCTTCAGTGTTTAATATGTTTGATTCAAAATAAGTGGCTCCTCAAGTGTGAAGTTTTTGGATACTTCTTATTTCTCAAAATTAAAAAGTTCAATTCTGCGAGACCAAGGCTAGACAAGCCGGCGTGCCGGCCGTGCCGTGCCAGACCGTGCTATGGGCCAGGCCTTCGGCCCATGGCACGGCACATGGGCCGTTTAGCCGTGCCGTGCCGCCCATGGGCCACGGCCATTTCCGCCGTGCCGTGCCGGCCCATGGCACGGCGCCGGATCCCGCTACGGCGGCGGTGGAGGAGGGGCGCGGCGCCTCTAGCACGCGGAGGCGAAGGTGTCGTCCCCTGCTCTCCCTCCCTCCCGGCGGCGGACGGAGCCCGCGCACGCCGACCGCAACCGCCCTCCGTCGACCTCGAGACCCCCTCCTCTCCTCTCTGTCGCGCCGCCTGTCGTTGACCGCCGCCAGCGAGCTCGGGCCATGACGAGGCACGGCCTCCTCCTCCGCGCCAGATCCGGCCGACCTTGCCCTCTCCGACGGCGGAGCAGTGGTGGAGGAGGGACCGGACCGGCGGCGCGATGCGAGGCGAGGCGGCCCTCTCGTCGATGCACACCGGCAGCCTCGCACGCCCTGTCCTGATCCACGTCGGAGCAGGGCCGGCGAGCTCAAGGCGAACGGCGGCGGCGGATCGGATCGAGAGTGAGAGACGAGACAAGAGAGAGGAGAGCTGCGACGCAGTGGGGAGGGGGGCGAATGATTTAGGGTTTGGAGGGGGGCGCGGCTCGGCTGCCTTTATATGGCCAGGGCCGCAGGCGCGGGGTGGGCTGGGCCAAAGAACCGTTGGGGCGGCCGTGCCGGCCACTGTGCCGCCGTGCCGGCCAAGGCCGTGCCATGGGCCAGGCCGGCGGCCCATGGCCCGCACTGGCCTTCGGGCCGTGCCGGCACGGGCACGGCGGTAGTCGTGCCGTGCCGCCCATGGGCCGTGCCACGGGCCGTGCCGCCGGTCCATGGGCCACATGTACACATATAATTTTTTCCATCACAAGATACATATAGAATCGAAAAAATGGGGATATTTGAGAAATCCAACAAGAAACTCACATTTTTTTTGTGTAACATATGATGGAAAATAACTTTACAAACTCTTGTATCCAATGTAATTAATATTAGTTATTTTTCATAATTTTTTGAATGTATTTTTCTGCCACAAAATTCATATAAGTTTTAAAGATAGTCTAATTTGGTGGATTTTAATTATAAAAATATAAAGATTCATGTGTCCCTTCAGATACACTTTGTTTAAGTTTGACTCCTTGGAATGCGAGAGTTGCATTTTTTCTGGGACAGAGGAAGTATTATCTATCTAAAAAAGTTAAAACGGCTTATAATTTGAAATGGAGGGAATATAATATAAGCTGCCCACATCTGTCCCGTGAAGAGTGCAATCCTGAGATTCAAGAAAAATCCTATTAAAAAATGCAATTCTATCTGTAACCAACTGTTTATTTCTTAAGATAGATAGTTATCTGCATGCAGTAACAACCTTTATACCAAATTTACTAGAATTGAGACGGTTACTAAGGATAGCATGGTCATTTACCGATGCTATTAATCTATCTGAGAAAAGCTAGAATTGCATTCTTCACGGGACGGAGGGAGTAATGGACAATTTATATCCAAGATCGTGAGGGATTGAAAGAAGTGTGTGACTTATTCCCCGAAATTAATTAGAATCCACACTGAGATTACTGCTCAAGACTGCACAGGGAACCCTTCCTTCTTCCTATCTCTTCCCAGGCACACGGCGAGCTCCTCCTTAAACTTCTCCATCATCGCACCCGGCAAAACCATGGACACCGCGACGCCGTGCTCGCCGTCGGCACCCTGCTTGCACCTCATGTGGAAACTCGCCACCGTCGGCGCCACCACGCCGCCGCCGACCCACTCGCCCCACCCGAAGTCCAGCCCATCGCCGCCGACGTGCGTCACGTCCGTCACGACGTACACCCCGCCGAACACCAGCCGCCGCCCGCGGATGGACGCCACCAGGTCCACCATGGACCTCGCGTACTCCGGCGTGAGGCTGCTCCTGCCGCCGCACACGAGCTCGATCGCTTCTCCGAGCTCGCCGCCGCAGAGCCTCTCGACGGAGGCCTCCACGACGCAGTAGAGGTCGGCGTTGCCGTAGTAGCCCACCGGGACGCGCAGGAGGTCTCCGCCGCCGCTGCGAGCGTTGCAGAGGAAGCAGATGAACACGTTCCGGTGGGGCTCGTAGCCCAGCGCCGCCGTGCGGCACCGCCAGGTGACGGCGGTGAGCGCCTCGAAGTCCGTGCAGCTCCGGCGGAGGTGCGCCGGGACGTGGCGCCGAAGGCTGGCGATCTCTGCCGGACCGAAGTGGAAGAAGCGGTGGACCAGGGATTCGAACGGCGTGGAGTACAGCACGTCGTCGATGCCGGATCCCTCGACGAGCGGCTTGAAGACCTCGCCGGCGATGGCGGTGTTTGCCGGAGCACGGGCCGTCAGGAGCTCACGTTCCCACACGGGGAGAGTGAGCGGGGCGGTCTCGCCGCGGGCGAGGTCAGCGATGGCTCTGATGAATTGGTTCCAGCCAAAGCCGTCAGCGATGCAACGGACCATGTGGAGGCCGACGGCAAAACCTCCACATCTGAACCGTGTCACCTACACACAAACGTACTCGTTCTGACTTTCTGAGCATATGCACCATACAGTAACTTCAATAAAACTGATGACGTCGAACTGCATTCAAAATGTCCAGAACGGAACATAAAGATATCGCACTACCGGATTGCCGTCGTTTGCCGTGAGCTTTTTACTGTGGACGGCACATGATAAAGGCTTTGCTGTGTGTCCGTGTGACCCACGACAAAAAAAGACGTAAACCAATGGTCGTTAACGACGACGGACCCCCTTTTCTCGTGTGCCAGGCCAAGAACACGGCAAAGCCTGACCATTTTGCCGTGTGCCAGGCCATCAGGGAGCACTTGATTTTTTTTATTTTAATAGATTTTGACAATAAATATCTTAAAATAGTGGTCACTAATTCTAATGGTCAAATTAAACATTTTTTTAAAAAAAATTGAACCGTGTCATTGTCCAAACGAACACATTATTGTTGTTGCTAACTTGCTGTCACTGTCATCCATAGCATATATTTACCTTCGCACACGGCAAAAACCAACGAAAGAAAATAAAAGAGATACATAGTACAGCATATATATACCTGCATAAAGAACAATGGCTTCCCTAGAACAACTCTAGGATCTCCCACGTTGCCGCAGATGAGCTCACCGACACATGGAAACGGTGGCACGAGCGGCTCGCCGAGCTCAGCGAGACGCACCTCCGCGGCCGCCTCCACGAACACCACCCCTTCCTCCGTGCAGTCCACCACCAGCTTGCCGCCGGGAAGCTCCCGGAGCCGGCCGGCCACCGGGTAGTAGTACACGAGTGCCTTGGCGAGCGCCGCCCGGATGGCGCAGGAGGTCTCCGCCGCCGCTGCGAGCGTTGCAGAGGAAGCAGATGAACACGTTCCGGTGGGGCTCGTAGCCCAGCGCCGCCGTGCGGCACCGCCAGGTGACAGCGGTGAGCGCCTCGAAGTCCGTGCAGCTCCGGCGGAGGTGCGCCGGGACGTGGCGCCGAAGGCTGGCGATCTCTGCCGGACCGAAGTGGAAGAAGCGGTGGACCAGGGATTCGAACGGCGTGGAGTACAGGACGTCGTCGATGCCGGATCCCTCGACGAGCGGCTTGAAGACCTCGCCGGCGATGGTCGTGCTCGCCGGGGCACGGGCCGTCAGGAGCTCACGTTCCCACACGGGGAGAGTGAGCGGGGCGGTCTCGCCGCGGGCGAGGTCAGCGATGGCTCTGATGAATTGGTTCCAGCCAAAGCCGTCAGCGATGCAACGGACCATGTGGAGGCCGACGGCAAAACCTCCACATCTGAACCGTGTCACCTACACACAAACGTACTCGTTCTGACTTTCTGAGCATATGCACCATACAGTAACTTCAATAAAACTGATGACGTCGAACTGCATTCAAAATGTCCAGAACGGAACATAAAGATATCGCACTACCGGATTGCCGTCGTTTGCCGTGAGCTTTTTACTGTGGACGGCACATGATAAAGGCTTTGCTGTGTGTCCGTGTGACCCACGACAAAAAAAGACGTAAACCAATGGTCGTTAACGACGACGGACCCCCTTTTCTCGTGTGCCAGGCCAAGAACACGGCAAAGCCTGACCATTTTGCCGTGTGCCAGGCCATCAGGGAGCACTTGATTTTTTTTATTTTAATAGATTTTGACAATAAATATCTTAAAATAGTGGTCACTAATTCTAATGGTCAAATTAAACATTTTTTTAAAAAAAATTGAACCGTGTCATTGTCCAAACGAACACATTATTGTTGTTGCTAACTTGCTGTCACTGTCATCCATAGCATATATTTACCTTCGCACACGGCAAAAACCAACGAAAGAAAATAAAAGAGATACATAGTACAGCATATATATACCTGCATAAAGAACAATGGCTTCCCTAGAACAACTCTAGGATCTCCCACGTTGCCGCAGATGAGCTCACCGACACATGGAAACGGTGGCACGAGCGGCTCGCCGAGCTCAGCGAGACGCACCTCCGCGGCCGCCTCCACGAACACCACCCCTTCCTCCGTGCAGTCCACCACCAGCTTGCCGCCGGGAAGCTCCCGGAGCCGGCCGGCCACCGGGTAGTAGTACACGAGTGCCTTGGCGAGCGCCGCCCGGATGGCCTTCGCCGGGTCCTCCGGCATGGCACCGGCGCTGCGGAAGAAGCTAACGACGGGCGTGTACTCATGGTGGTTGAGGAGGTCGTCTAGGTCGGAGAGGTGCTTGGTCTCGTGGGGCGTCGGACGTGCTGGCGTCACAAGCTCGGGCTTGCTCCGGCGTGTCATGAACGTTGCCATGCTCATGATTGTGTTGTTGTGTGGATATTGTAAGGTCGTGGTGTATCGGGGCTAAACTTCTTGTAGCCTACAGTATATATAGAGATGCAACATCAACCACTGACTATACAAATTAACGCAATAGCTTTTGCCTATAAAATACATACTGTGGTATGTACAGAGATGAAAGTGGGTATCTAGTTACTACTTTTGGAACAAGTATGATTATTGGTGATGGTACAAAAACTGACTTCTGGAGTGATATCTGGTGTGGTGATTGCTCCCTAAAAGAAAAATTCCCTGAACTTTTTGTTGTGCGCTGTGATTAAGAGGTGACTGTGTAGGAGTGTTGTTAAATAGACGTTGGACTCTGAACTTTAGAAGATGGCTAGATGAGAGGTTACAAAATCAGTTGAGAAGGCTACGAGATTTGCTAACCACCTTTGCAATGTCTGGTGGGAGTGATCTCCCAAGATGGACATGGGAAAATTCTGGAATGTTTTCAGTAAAATCAGTATATACCCATTTATGTTCCCATGCATCCAGAGTATACCCATTTATGTTCCCATGCATCCAGATCCCGTGATTTGGAAATCAAAGATTCCCTTGGAGGTGAAGATCTTTATGTGGATGATCCAACAAAATGCTATACTAACAAAGGACAATTTGAGGAGGAAGAATTGGCAAGGAAATGGGAAGTGTCTGTTTTGTGACAATAATGAGAGCAGAGCTTATCTGTTCTTTGAATGCTCAATATCAAGATATGTATGGAGCCTGGTGGCTTGGACTGTAGGGCCTGATTGTAGACCTCTGTCTTTTGATCGATGTTGGGTCTGGGCTAAACTGTATTTACAACATAGAAAGAATATTTGGATGGTTGGTTTAGCTGCTATTGTTTGGGCTGTTTGGAAAACTAGAAACAAAGTATGTTTTGAGAAGGAGTTGGTGACATCACCCACTGAGATAATTTGCATTGCTTCTTCTCTTATCTCGTATTGGGCAGCATTACACACAGGCGAGGACAAACTGGTGCTGGAGACAGGTGCAGAAGCTCTAAAGGAGGCAGCACTGCATTTTGATATGAAGGAAGCTGGTCAAGATGACATCATTGGCGTGGTGTCGATTCAGTAATGATGAGCGAAGTTGTCGACTGAGTGATCTACGCTCGGAGCCGGTATTCTTGTTGTGATGTTGGCCTTAAATGTTCTATACCTTGTCCAGCGGTGCTGCAAGGGGAGTGCTGTAGTTTTGGGTTTTTCGTAAGTCATGTTAGGTCCTAGATGCTCATACTGTGAAGGGGTGAAAAGTTTGGCTGTCAATGGTCTACCGTGCAGAGACATTGACAGTGTCTGAATTGCTGGAATTTTTGGATTAGGGTACAATCTGTTTGTAATTTCGTTACCAGTATTGGAAATGAAATTCGGGTTCGCCTATTGTGAAAAAAAAGTTACTGCTTTTGGAGGAGTCCTCAAATTCAGTTTAATCCCACTTTGAGTTTAAATTCCGGATTAATAATTCAACTAAATGTACTATAAGTCGACGTAGTGTTCCAAAGTAACAAAACTTGTACCATAACCATATGTAGGCGTAATATCATTTTATGATTTCACATATTTACTGTCAGAAAACAAAAAAAAAGATAGATGGTGGTGGGGCTGTAACAACTGACATGTGGAAATCTTTATGAAAAAGTGCAAAGTTGTCATCCGTTCCATTTAATTAAGATAAATGTATTTTAACCGTATAAGATTTTGCATCTACATATTGCACGAAAAGTAATAGCTGCCTATATTAGGACAAATACTACCCATGCGCCAAAAAAATATTAAAAGATGTACAAATATGTTTTATTACATACGTGCATTGTTTTCAAAAAGAATTCATCAAACCTACGGTCTATAACAGAAAATTTCTTCCTCCTACGGAATGTGCACAAGAGAATATTTTAAATATCATGGACTTATGGAACGAGGCATTAGTCTTCTTTTTTTCAGAAAAAAAGGAATCGTTTGCATGCCCACGTGAACAATGACAAGTTTTTAGTGCAAAATATGTCCACTATGTACAACATTGTACTGGCATTTAATTATTTGGAAAAATATAACATTTAATTCTCCACCAAAATGTACCCGGTCAGTTTTTCAAAGCAAAAGATATCTAGTGAATATATTTTGGAAGATTGCTCTCATAGGTACATTATTGACGATGCTGGTCACTGATCTTCAAACATTCAGGCTTCAGCGTATCCGAGATGCATAACAGAAACCAGTATATGAACTCTTTTCGAGATTCTACTACTTCTATTCTAAAATGTAGTTTGTTTTGATTTTAGTTAAACCAAACTTCTCTAACTTTGACCAAGTTTATATACAAATATACTCTTTTGATGATCTCTCTTTTGTCATGCTTCTCATTGGATGCGAAATCACTGGCTCCTATGGCTCCTGCGGGCCTTCGCTTATGAAGTCTCGTCAACCCATAGCAACGCATCGGCACATTTGCTAGTCTACACTAAAAGGAACATGTTCTTTTGAAAACTTTTTGTACCAACAAAAAACACTTGTACCCCTTACATCTGGCCCACATAGCAGAATAAATCTCAGTACTTTTTTTAACAAAGGAAAAAAATCCCATGTTAGTTCACCCGTACCCCTTTTTCTACCCACCCACTGTAGCCACCCATGTATTTTAGGAAATTAATGTAAATAAAGCTTCAAATCCGCATATGGTAAGGTTTGGCCTCCTTTAGCCTAGTCACGGCCGCCTCTGGCCATGTTTGGCCGCCTCTTGCTAGCTGCATCCAGTTGTGGTAGTCTTTGGCCTGGCCGCCACCGGCTCTGGCCAGACCGCGACTGGCCGTGGCTAGCAAATCGGTTCAAATCTGCCTCTGGCCATGTTTGGCCACCTCTTGGTGGTCGCGGCCAGCTGTGGCCGCCTTTGGCCTCGCAGCGGCCGGCTGTGGCCGTCTTTGTCCGGCTATGGCCTGGCCGCGACTGGCCATGGCTGGCTGATCATTGGCAGTTTCCGGCTATGGCCTGGCCGCGACTGGCCATGGCTGGCTGATCATTGGCAGTTTCCGGCTATGGCCTGGTCGCGGCTGGCCGGGGCCGGCTTTGGCCTGGTAGGGTCTGGCTACGGTTGGCTGATCACTGGCCCATGCCGGCTGTAGATTGGATGTCCCTTATACTAGGGTTTCTAGCCACGTCCTAGCCTCGCATTAGGGTTTCTCGGTCATAGAGTTGAGGGGCATCAAGGGATGTTGGGTTTCTTATGGTTCTGTTTTGTTTACATCTTTTGTCTTCCATTGCACGTATGAGCTGATCTCAAGACGGATAGGTCGGTTGTATTTCCATCTCATCCCAACATTTATGTGCTTATGTCAGTGCTAATCTGTGTATTCTGGGATATTTCCTATTATGATATTGGAATGCTCATACTGAAATTATCTTCTTATGTTTAGGGGTGGTAAAGGGCCCTCATTTTTTACTAGAAATTCTAAGGATCGGGCCGGATTAGGGCCGGGCCAAAATAATACTAGTTTTTGAGCTAAATTTTATTAGGGCCAAGTTATATTGTGAAGGAACAAACGGGCCATGATCCGTTACCACCCCTACTTATGTTAGATTACAGGAAAGGGCCCTTAATATGGTAGAGAAAACAAATGATCTCATGTTCATGATAAATGCATTTCACTTACTTGCTATTTGCATCACATGATGATGCTTCATTTTCCCAATAAACTTTAAATAATTTCTATTCAACCAGAAACCCACCACATTCCTCGTGATTTTGTGGGTTTTGATCTGAAATTGAGTCGTGACTCGATCTAATGACCTATCTGTGCTAATCTTCCACCTGATATAGGAGGTGCCTTATGTTGGTGCTAAATTCACAGGTCAGCACCGAACAGGTGAAACAAAGAGGAATTCTTCTATTTTTCTCATTATTCCCTGATTCATGTACATGGGCCGCCTTTTATAGCGACCTTTTGACTTACGAATTACATCCAATACCCCCGGGTCATGCTATGCATGACTTCCACTATTAGATAATGCCCAGGGGTATTGAGGTAAATTAACAACATAAGACCAAGCCAAATTGACTACGAAACATCCCTCACGCCATACGCGCCAATCTTCACCTTTTCTATTTTTACAATCGTTTAGCAGTTTTGGTGAACCTCGCCTTTCTTAAGACGCGACCTCTCCTTCCGCGTGACCATTCTCGCTGCATGACTTTTCTTGACGGATGTTCATCCAGGTCGACGATCTTCCATCTGTCGCGCGCTTCAGACGATTTCTTTGAGCCGATGCGCTTTTCCCCAACTCCCTGGGCTAACTTATCTTCGTGCGACCCATCGTCACCTTTCTTCGTGATGACCTTTTCCTTTGGTTCGACCTTTCTTGAATCAAGCTCCCCTAGCGCAAGGAGCATCTGTTCGCCACGTGCCTCGGACGCTGTTTACTTCCTGCACGGCGAGCTTCTTTTGACACACCTATCAAACAAGCCCCCAACCCACGTTGCTCCGGGAAAAACTTGGAGCACCTTTCTTGGTTACGCCTGCGTTGATGACCTTGTTCGCTCTGGCCCAACAGACGCCCGAGATTTAGCTGTGCTTTGGGAGAGCTTCTCGAGTGACATTCGCGCCCAGGGCATGCTGTTGGGTAGTGATACGGGACCTTTCTCGGTGGTTGCCCAGAGAGTTACCTTGGCGCCGAAAAATAAATCCCAACAACTTACATTTAATTTATAGAAGCAGTGCACATCATTATGACAGTAGGGATTAATCTTTTAATGATGCAAATGAAAATATGTTTATAGAATTCAAAGAGTGACTGTGAGCAGGGAAATTCTTTGGTACCCCAATTGTCTGCATCGTTAGAGCCGTTGTTGCCGCCAGCCTGCCGACATTTCCACATCGTCCATTTAAGTTTCTTTTACATATTTCAATTTCAAGCCTGGTCAGACCTGATAAATTAAGATAAGGTTTTATAATAGAATACTAATTATGAGAATGTGAAAATAAAACACGATTCTCTGCCTTAACTCATTGTGTTGGATTTCTATTCTCTAAATGTTTTTTTTTTAAATTCTGAACTGGTGTAACCTGAAACGAAGCAATATGTGGTGCTAAGCATATCTAATTAATGTCTGTTAGTGCAACCCCATGGAAGGCATCAGGTTTTTAAATATGTAGGCTTCACGGGACTGAATTTTTTAAACTGGTTTCAATAGAGTATTCGGAGCTGTAATCGTATTGAATTATGAAATTGTATAGACTATTTCTTTTAAACCACGTGCGTGTGCGTGTGCACGTGCAAACAAGTTCATTTCTTTCTTTACCTCCCATCACGGAGAAAAACTATCTTGAGGACCTTTGTTAAATTCATAATATGGATGTTTGTTGACTACAACTTTCATGACACTATAAGTATCGAAGAATATGAGCTCTCAGATACAAATGAGTTTACAAATTCATTATGTTGTATTCCTGTTGCAAAATGCTTTGCGTGAACATTGTTTTGCTTCCCAGTTATGACCGTGTAAAATTATTTAGCTGAATCACTTGATAATGAAAGTTTTTGGGTCCATGAGCATTGGCCTTTCTGATCCTAAGCTCAAAGAATCGAAGTGAGCAAGGTGCCACCACTTTGTAGGTATTCATTTCTTTTTTAACGTGTACTACTTGATATTCCAGTGGATAAGAATTTCAATCTGAGATATTTTTTATAATATATGTGATTTATTTTATACATGTGCGTGCGCACTTGTACCTTTGCTAGTATCTATAAACACTGAGTATTAATCGATCCAAATGGCACAATGCATATATCTATAAGTACTTTTATTGGAAAGTTGCAGCAAAAATTGAGTATAGGCATAATGCTTCGTTGTTTTTTTTTCACGCAGTCATCACTTAGAGCAACTCCAGTGGAGCCCTTCAAATTGAGGCCTTCAAAACTCATTTGCAGGTTCATCTCTAAAAAATAGAGGCCCAAAATAAACACTCAACTCCAGTGGGCATATGAACTCGGGCCTCTATTTCTCCGTGGACCCACCTGTCAGCCGGATGGATGGGAAATATCTGGTGGGACCCACGGTTGGAGGGGAATTGGAGGGCCTCTAGAAATGGAGGTTTGGTGGGGAGATTTGGAGCGGGGATCCTATATAGCTTCCGGAAGTTATTTTGGCCATGTAGCTTCCAGTGTTTGAGATTCGTGCAAGTATGTTTGTCCGTTTGATACCTTCTTCTTAACAGCGCCCGCTCCTCTCCTGTTCCGCGCCGCCGCCGCCACCGCAGCGAGCCTCCCGCCGCCGCTGCACCTGCTCCCCTCCTCTTCCTATTCTGCTCTTCCTGCTCGTGCTACCGCACCCACCGCCATTGCTGCTGATATCATACTCCTCGCCCGCTGCCGCTCATGTTGTACCCACTGCCATCCTCTCTCTCTCTCTCTCCATGCTCCGCCATGACAGGTGCTTCTGTTCTGAGCACTGCCGCGGCCAATCTGTACCGCACCAGCTGATTGCTCCTGTTATGAACGTCGCTTCTACCATCTCCACTATGCATGTTGTTCCTGCTAGGCCCGCACGCCGGGATTGTTATTTTCATGCGCCAAGGTCATGGCCGTCGCCGGAGAAGAAGACATGATATTTTTTCCTTGAATATGTTGATGTAGGTGTTGCTAAATGTTGAACGTATTCTCATAAGATGTTGACATATGTTGTGAAAAATGTTGAATACTATATTTTTCTAAATGTTGATATGTGTTTATAAAAATTGTTGAATCTACTATTTTTAAATGTTGAAATACTATTTAGAAAATGTTGAATCCAGTCTTTTTCAAATGTTTGATATTTTGTTTAGCGCTAGATATGGGTAGTAGTAGTCGGACATTGAATCTGACTGCTGCCAATAGAACGAAAGTAGTCAAATATAACTAGTATTATATAGCATGACACTCACGTGTAATACTACTGGTAATCTGTTTTTGGGCCTTGTTGGGCTCTAAGCCAACTTGCTTATCTGGTGCATGGAAGCCATATAGGTGCTCCCAATTTGGAGGGGGCTCCCTATGTAGCTTCCGTTCACTGGTTAAACGAGTTGGCTTAGGGTCCAATAAAGGCCCACCAACGGCGCGTGCGTGAAGAGAAACGTGGAGGCGTGCGGTTGTCAGATTTTTCTTTTTGTTTCCCTCCATTAAACCCATGCAGATGATGGAAAGTACCTTGTGCCTTTTTTCTCTCTTTATTTTTCAATTATCACTACTAAATACTCCATATGCAAGTATACAAAATACGATGTTGCAGTCGACATTTCAAAAATAACAGTTCAACGTTCCGATTATACCATTTTAACATTTTTCCACAAAAGTTAAACTAACATGCTCAAAGTGTTAAACTAATACAGTCAATATTTTCATGTACTAGGTTCAATATTTTTCTCAAACTTAGTTCAACAATTCGTATAAATTAGATCAACATTTTATGCGAAAATGTTGAAGCAGTAAGTTCAAGATGTTGAGATAGTTATTCAAAATATTGAAATAGCATATCGAAAGTGTTGATTCTAAAAAATACGTATGTAAAATAAAAATATACTCATATTGGATCTTAGTCGCATTAATTGCAAATAATATGGTAGTTCAAATGGATTCGAAAAAGGGTTAACGGTTTAGGAGAAAATCGCATTTAAGTGTTGGAACTCGGGTTAGATTCTTCCGTATGTAGCTGACGTCGGTCGGACGGACACCTTTCACGAGCTGTCACCCCCGGCCACTGCGAACCCGCTTTGTTCTGATTAAATATACAATCTCAACCATTGCACGGATCTCAAACAGTGGAAGCTAGCTTGGTAAAAAAAACTTCCGGAAGCCATATAGGTTTCCCGGATTTGGAGGCCTATGCAAAATGCATGCCTATTTGAAGGCCTGGCTGAAGTTGTATTTTTGCTTCAAGTCTCTAAATTTTGGACTAGAGGCCCATATATAGGCCCCTGCTGGAGTTGCTCTTAGAGAGCCACGCCTCTATATAGGAGTATGTGAATGTGAGCTCCGAAGCTCCAACTCATCATAAGAAGAAATCACTAACTAGGCCGATCCATACATCCTCAGGAACACCAGCCATCGAGTCCAATTAAAGCTTACATACATCCCATCCAAATCCAACACAACCCATGGCCACCTTCACTGCACGCCGGAGCAAACCTGAGCTGGTGAAGCCGGCACGGCCGACGCCAACGGAGACGAAGATCCTATCGCCAGCAATGGCCGTCAAGACCGCGCTTGCCGAGGCTCTGGTGTTTTACTACCCCGTCGCCGGCCGGATGCGGGAGACCGCCAATAGTAAGCTGGTGGTGGACTGCACCGGCGAGGGGGTGTCCTTTGTGGCGGCCGACGCCGCCGTGCGCCTCGACGAGCTGGGCACGCCGCCGCTGCCGCCGTACCCGTGCGCCGACGAGCTCTTGCCCGACGCCGGCGACATCCAGGTCGTCGTCGGCAAGCCGATCGTCGCCGTGCAGGTGACACGGTTCGTCGGTGGAGGAGGATTCACCATAGGTCTCCAGATCAGCCACTGCATCGCCGACGGCTTCGGCATGGTCCAGTTCCTCAAGGCCATTGCTAACATGGCACGCGGCCAGAGCGCCCCCACGGTGCCGCCCGTGTGGGAACGGCAGCTGCTGATGGCACGCCAGCCACCGAGCGCCGCCTACGTGCAGCGAAAGTTGATGTCCCTTCTCAGGAACTATTTATCAATTCTACTTCACATGTCACATTTCTCCTTCGTATACATCTCATACAGTGACAAATAATCTAAAGACAATTTATACAAAAAAGTTATTATTTCAGTTGTCTTGTAATAATACAAAATCCCTTAATTTATAAGAAAATAAAAATATATTATTAGTTGCATAGCAACAAAACTAAAAACACAAGCCTTCCACACGATTCTTACTTAACCCACGACCTCTGGCCTCGTACATACACCACAAGTGATTAAGTGAGAGATACTTATTTTTTAAATATAACCCGTGGAGATCCATTTAGCACCGGATCAAGACACCGACCGATACTAGATATCACACTTTAGTATGGACCGGTGTTATTGACCGATACTAAATGGTCACAGTATTTTAGTACCGGATCATGACACCGGTCGATATTAAAATATGATGGCTCTAGAAACTTTTAAATTTAGACACGATACTATGCTATCTTTAGGATCAATTGGATCCTCTATGTCCCATACGTATATAGACGAATATAGGTTTCTCTACCAGCAATCTCTTAGATGATGACGAGAGTACACCGTGGCTTAATCTCACATAACCACATTCACGTCATGAGGCCCGTCCTGCCCTTTCACCTTCCACTTCTAGTCCTAGTTATTTGAACTTGACCGGACCGACCGGTTGAACCGGGAACCGGAGCCCTCATTGGTTCTGTTCACTTAAAAGACCGTTGTGCAATTGAACCGGACGGTTTTGAGGAAAAACTGGTAGAAAACTGGGCAATGAACCGCTGACAGACCGCTGGCCGTGGCAAAACACGCCACACACGAGGGGGGGGTGTGGTGGGAAGGGAATAAAAGCTAAAAATCTTGACCTCCAATCTAGAATGTTTGTTCTCCATCATTAGACCACTTTAGTGGTTGTCTTTAGATCCATAATATACATCTATTTATACCGTTCGAACCGGCGGTCTCACCGATTTAAATCAATGAACCATCGAACCGAGGGCTTGAGCAATCCGATTACCGATCCGGTTCGAATAACTAGGCTTCTAGCTGCTGCGCTTCACGGTCGTATCTGGCTGCCTCAGCTCCGGATCCCCTGTACCCTTCTCGGTCGTATCTGGCTGCCTAGGGCCGTATTTATTTGGGGTAGAAATTTTTTTCCACCCCTTTTGACCAATAATTAAGGGTACTAGTAAAGGCACATGTGCGCACACACATGTATAAAATAAATCAAATATAACATATAAAATATAGTTACAATGCCCGCGCGTGTCAAACATAACATATAAAATATAGTTACAATGCCCGCGCGTGTCAAACATAACATATAAAATATAGTTACAATGCCCGCGTGGCACGCGCGTGCTAAACTCTCTTCTATATATTTGTCTCAACTCATGTGTCACGCACGTTTATTGATGACACGTAGGTACTGTCACTTTAGTGGGCCATGTTAAACAGACCTTTATATTCGCTCTCTCATGTATAGATAGCTTTACGTGTATTCTCAAAACTCAATAGTTGGCATTTATTTATATGAAGAAAAACTCTCCGATTTATTGTCTATTAGCAATACGGGATAGACGTGGGTACGAATGTGGGTATATTTAGGTGGGTTCTTTTTTGGGTGAAAAAAGTTGAGCGAGGAAACAACTAAAAGAGCCTGGAACAGTCAATTTTTTGTTGCATTTTTTGTTCTTCCCTCCTACCAAAGCCCGATGACAGGTGGGTCCTCTGTGAGAGGGTGGGTGTAGATTTTTTGGTGGAACGTGTTTTCAATTCTCTAGGATCCTTTTAGTATAGATTAAATAAAGTCAGTTTACAAAATTAACTTCACAACATTGGAATATTTCACGAGACCTATCTAATGAGGCCTTTGACCGCACGATTAGAGAATGGTTAATGTAGCATTACTGTAGCAAAACATGGATTAATTAGGCTTATTAGATTCGTCGTACAAAGTTGCACTCATTCCTAAATTGGTTTTGTAAATAGACTTCATTTAATACTCCGTGGATGCAATATTCCTTTTGAAAATATTTTTGTCGGATGGAAAGAAACACGGGCCTAAGAGCAGCTCCAGCAGACCCTCTAAACAAGCCCCCAAGCTAAATTTTGAGGGTCAAATAAAAAAGTTAAACTCCAGCAGGGCCCCTTCTTGACCCTGTATTATGGGGAGGCCTCCAAATTTATCCCCCCACTTTCCATTCCTGGGGGGTCTCTAGGGAGGCCTCCATCCTTAGGGGCTATTGTTGGAGTTAAAACAAGTTTTGAGACCTGAAAAAAAAAGATGAAGCCCCATTTGATATTTGGAGGGCCTGATTGGCTATTGCTGGAGTTGCTCTAAGCCAGTGGATTAACATCCGCTAGCAGTTTTTTAATGCCCAGGCGAGGATCCTTGCCACGTGATCCGAGTTTTTTTTTAAGGTATACATGTACGTAGGGATGCAATGATCACACGTAAGGGTTATATATGTGGCCGGATCATGGCCACGACTCCGAGTGATAAGATATTTGATGTTCGCTTGCGAGCACTTCGTCCTTAGTTAACAGTATCCGTATATCTTATCCATATATATTTTATTTTATTTCTACATATCTTCTCTACTGTACCCTAACAGATCTTATGTCTGCCGCGCTCCATGTGACAAGATATGTAGAGATGCCATGAGAGGTCAAGAGGAGAAACGGGGACACGACGTATGAGCGTCGGCAAAATTAGAGGTATGGGTGGATCGATCCATGCCTGATGCATGCATGGAGGCTCTCGCCTGCCATAACCCATATCAAAAAATAATGTTATAGTTATAACGATTCATTGAAGTTATGACCATGGCATAGGCTAAGTTAGACATATGATGAAAGGTCATAGGTGTTGCAGCGTTTCTTTAAAGGCAAAATAGTTAAATTGGTCCCTCAACTCTTGCTTGAGGATCAACTTCGTTCCTTAACTCTTTAAAAGATCAATTTAGTCCTCAAACTGCATATGTTTTGGGTTTAATTCGATTCCCAATCCTAGCTAGACTGCCAAATAAGCGCAACATGTCATCAAAGTGCATGGCCCACTATAGCAAATGTCGTAAATGTCCTCGATTAATTTGGCTTCTCCTTCCCAACCGTTTCGATTAACACAGAATTAATAATTGTTCTAAATTCAAGACATGAACAGATCAAACACAACTTTAACCGGTAGCAGTACAATGCAAATATTGTGGTGATCTGATTTCCGAACTGATTAAAAAGTCACTACTACTCTTGTCAGTAGCCTAGTGCTAGCACGGCGGCCCCCGCGCACCGACCACCGCAAGCCTCCGGCGTACGTAGAGCCGCCCGCACGCGCACGGCGCCAACTCCTGCAAGGATCCCGTCACAGCTAAAAACTACCGCACCGGCCATTCATTTTAATTTGCATCCACCATGCAAAATCCAACAGGAAGGCTACGGATCTTAGGGATCTGTTCACAAATGACATTGTTTTGAATTTAGAACAACCATTAATTTTGTGTTAATCCATACGGATGGGAAGGAGAAGCCAAATAAATTTCCGCTCAAAAAAAGAAACCAAATGAATCAAGGTTATTTGCGACATTTACTACAGTGGGCCATGCACTTTGATGATGTGTCGCGCTTACGTGGCAGTCCAGCTCGGACGGAATTGAACCCGAAATATAAAGTTCGGGGACTAAATTGGCCTTTTCAAGAGTTGAGGGATGAAGTTGACCCCCGGACAAGAGTTGGGGGACTAATTTGCCTATTTTGCCTTCTTTAAATATCACAACTCAACGGTAAGTAATTCTAGTTACATTTAGGGCTGGACAAAATGTTCAAAACTCGTTAGCTCGCTCGTATCGTAGCCGACTCGGCTCGGCTTGGTGTATATTTCTAACGAGCCAAGCAAGAGTTTTTGCTCGTTAGTATAACGAGCGAGTTCGAGCCGGCTCGCGAGCTGCTCGCGACCCAAACGAGCTAGAAGAGTTAATAGACTATTGAGTAAAGTATTAATTAATAATAATATATAGATACTATATGCGTAATTCTAAATTATGTTATGGTTATATTCTATTATTATGGTATGATAGAGTAGATTCTGAGGTATTAAGACCATATAAATACTATAATTTATCATATTATATATATTATTGTGGTAATTTTAAATTTAACTCGAGCTCGCGAGCTTAACAAGCCAGCTCGCGAGCTTAATGAGCCGAGCCCAGCTGGCTCGACATCCACCCCTAGTTACATTGCAATGGGTCTTTAGTGTATTTTTTTTTCTTCAAACCATAGCATTTTTGGGTTGATCATTTTACGAAAATATAAATAAAGCGCTATGTGTAGACATACACGCCTTTTAGAAAAGTTGTATGATGCCGATTTAGAGAACTGTTGTAATCTTTCTTAGCCCTTGTTTAGTTCCACACTTTGGAATGCCAAAGTTTGAAAAGTACATGTCATAAATAGGACACTGTAGCATTTCGTTTGTATTTGTGAATAATTGTCTAAACATTGATTAATTAGACTAAAAACGTTCGTCTCGTAAAGTATAACAAAACTGTACAATAAGTTTTTAATTTCATCTACATTTAGTACTCCATGTATGTGTCGACATTTTGATGTGATGAAAATCTTCTTTTTGCATAGTGGACCTTCGGGATGGAATTTGTGAACTAAACGAGGCCTTAGTGTAAGTGTAAGGTCACCCTCAATGACCGGCGATGTAGCCTGCTGACAGTGCATTTCAGTGGACGTGGATATATCATATATGTGGGGAGATGAAAAAAGAAGGAAGCTTGGGAGGAGCACTTAGATACACTGGTCATTAGGCCAGTCTCAGTGCAGCGTTTCATCGCACAGTTACCTAGACCATAAACTAGGTAACTGTGCCAGATGAGTTTCATGGTGATGAAACTCCTCTCACATCCCATGAAACTCTCCACTCTCTCCTCTGCCACATCAGCACATTAAATGCCATGAAACTCCCATGAAACCCCCACTGAGACTGGCCTTAGTGTGCACTTATCATTTATTAGTTATAAAGAACCACAGTAAAGACTTCAGCCTTGTAGTAAGATTATTTTTTTTTCCAGTGGGACTATTTACTAGTTTACAAGGCTGCGCGTGGCAACCTTCTTCGGTTCTGCCCATCTCCGCTGAGCCACGCAGCCAGCTCATCTTGAAACCTCTCCATGGCCACGTCCGGCAACACCATGGACACCACGACGGACTCCTCCCCGTCGGCGCCCTTGCACCGCGTGTGGAAACTCGCAAGCTTGGGCCCCACCACGCCGCCGCCGGCCCACTCGCCCCACCCAAAGTTGAGCCCGTCTCCGACGAACTCGGTAACATCCGACACGACGAACACTCCGTCGAACAGCAGCGGCCTCCCACCCAGCGACGCCACCAGATCCACCGTCGACCTCGCGTACTCCGGCGTGACGCCGCCCTTGGCCTCGCACACGATCTCCGCCGCGCGGCGGAGCCCGCCCGCGCAGAGCTCGCCGGCGGCGACCCCCACGATCCTGTAGAGTAGGGCGTTGCCGTAGTACCCTCTCGGGACGCCGAGCAGGCCGCCCCTCCGGCCGCCGCCGTGCGCGCTGGACGGGAAGTAGAGGTACACCTTCTGGCGCGGCTCGTACCCGAGCGCCGCCGTGCGGCACAGCCACGCCGCGGCGGCGAGCACGTCGAAGTTCGTGCACCGCCGGCGGAGGCCGGCCGGGAGGTGGCTCCGCAGGGCAGCGATGTCCCCGCGGCGGTCGAAGAGGAAGCACCGGCACGCCATGGTCTCGGCCGGCGTGGACTGCAGCACGTCGACGACGCCTGAGCCCTCCACGAGCGGCCTGAACGCCTCGTAGGCGGCGGCGACGCTCGGCGGGCTCCGCGCCGTCAGGAGCTCGCGCTGCCACACGGGCAGGACGAGCGGCGCCGCCTCGCCGCGCGCGAGGTCGGCGACGGCTTTCATGAACTGGCTCCAGCCGGAGGCGTCGGCGATGCAGTGCATGATGTGCAGACCAAGAGCGAATCCTCCACATTTGAATCGTGTCACCTACAAATTAATATTTTTCTTCTTAGATTAGATTGTTCTTGTTGTTGCATCTTGTATGTAGTATGAATTCTGACACAATCATATTGTGCACGAGGTGATGTGGTAGAAGAAGTTGACGGATGAGAAGGAAAATTAACCGTGCCTGCATGAAGAACAATGGCTTGCCAAGGACGACACCGACGTCGCCGACGTTGTTGCAGACGAGCTCGCCGTCGCGTGGGAACGGCAGCACCAGTGGCTTGAGCTCCTGGAGCTCGACGTCGGCCTCCGCCGAGACGAACACCACCCCTTCCGCCGTGCAGTCCACCGCCAGCTTGCCGCCGGGAAGCTCCCGGAGCCGGCCAGCCACCGGGTAGTAGTACACGAGGGCCTTGGCGAGCGCCGCCCGGATGGTCTTCGCCGTGTCCTCCGGCATGCGGCCGGCGCCACGGAAGAAGCAGACGACGGCGGTGTACTCGTGGTGGTTGCGGAGGCTGTCGAGGTCAGATAGGAGCTTTGTCTCGTGGGGCGTCGGCCGTGATGGCGCCACAAGCTCCGGATTGCTCCGGCGTGTCGTGAAGCTCGTCAGCATATTGCTTGTGCACACAATGAGTAAGAGTGTATAGTATTGTAGTACTATTGCGTGGCTCAGTATGTGAACGGTGTGTGTCTATATATATAGGGCGTGTTGCTATATTTTATTGAAAGGTGGGTTTTAAACTTCGGTTGTACTAGCGCCCCGGATGTTCGACGGTAAAAAACAAATCAGATGGTACTTAATAGTCAAAATTCCCACTACAACATGGGTATGATGTTGCATGCATGTAAAATTATTGTAATATCTAAGAATAGCGTATGCAACATCAAAAAATATTATCCGCAACATTAATAGTCATCGTTTACAATGCTAAAATATCATTTACAACACTAAAATTGCTCTTAGAACTCGACAAGGCCCGCGAATCTACTCTCTGGGGTTCCAAGCAGACGTGCTCGACATAATTCGTCGATACTTGGCGCCCACCATGGGGCTTGAACCCACGACCACAAGGTGGACCCGCTCCTGGAGTGGTTGAATCTTTCGCTTCATAAAGCTGAAGGCAATCCCGACTCCACTGAGTCATTTCTCCTTCAAGATCTGTACCCGCTTTAACAATGCGGGCACACCCTTACCTTCTTCAGCAGTCGGGCGAGAGTTCCACTTAGCTTGATCCCTTGGTACCATCCATCTTTCTCCGGGCAGCTGAGTGAATGATTTCCTGCTGTATTGAAAATACAAAGGATTAGTGTAACACAAATATTGCAAGTCAAACATAGATTGGAATGCTGGTAGTCTACTTACCGATGGTGGCCCATTTGGCTTTCCAGTCGCCGTAGGAATCCATGATAGGCATCTCAAACCACTTAGCCCTCATGTTCTGACGAAATTGAATGCCAGCTCCACCGACTACTTCTGTTTTGATGTGAGAAGGCTGTGGTTTGATATGATACAAGGTGCGGAACAGTACAAGGCTAGGTTTTATGCCTAGGAATGCTTCACAGGCATGGACAAAGACGGATAGGTACAAGATACCATTTGGATTGAGATGGTGGAGTTGAAGACAGTAGAAACCAAGGAATTCCTTTAAAAAGGATGAGATTGGCAACCCAACTCCGCGCTCACAAAAAGAGAGAAAAAGCGGAATTTCATGATTATTTTCGGTTGAAAAAAGTTGCTGCCAACAGGATTTCCACTCTAGTGAGACTTGATCTAGGAGCAAACCTTATTCCACCAGGCTGGTCAACTCATCAGTGTTGGCCGTGCACTTCTTCCATGCGACGCCAGGAGTGGGTGGATCGACGAATGAAGGCTTCGTGGACGGATCAGCAACTGGTGCTCTCTTCTTTCCGCCCCTCCGGGATCCAGGATTGGAGACTTCAGCCACCTCGATTTTCTTCCCCACGCCCCTCCTTTGGCCGGACATCTTGAAGCGAGTTGTAACTTTCACTTTCTCTCGCATTCACTGGCAACAACGGCCCGGGGGCTGCACCAGGAATTCGGATCTAGGGTTCGGGGGCTCTAATAAGCACACTGCTTGTGAATAGAGAGGGTTCGAGCTCAGATGGCAAAGAATGGGTGCAGCGGAGCTACGGTGGTCAAATTTTATAATACTCTTCTAGGGTTACTGTGCACTACAGTGCGGAGGCGCATCGCATTCTACTATCCCGTCTATTTTTTCGGGATAACATTCCGAATCGCAACAGATTATGGGAGATTTATCATGATCTTTCAATCAAAGATATTTTGCTTTAAAGCTCAGGGGGCTACTAGCGGATAATCCGGGGTTTGATTTTCCAAAATTTATGCTACAACTACTCAAAGACCTTCGACTGGTTTTCAAGCAAACGACTCGAAGCTCGGGGGCTACACCTATTCGGTGCACACCATTGAACTACTCAAGATGAAGATAGAAGACTGCTTTTGAACCTTCGAGTACTTAAAAGTACTCGGAGGCTCGGGGTCTACACCCATTGAGTGCATTAAATGTAACTACTCTACAGAGAAGAGTTGAGCGTCTTGGGCTTAATTAGCTCCAGCTACCCGAAGATGTTAAAGCATATTTAAGACTTGAAGCAAAGGCGCAAGATGCTCGGAGGCTTGTGGGACCAGGATCCTTAGTTCCACTTATCCAGAGGATCAAACCACTCGATAGGGAGAGTTTGATGCGACTACTTAAACCAATCGGCTATGTACAAGACGGCGTAGTTGATTGATGTAACTAGTCGTATACTGATATGGGACTCCCCAAAGTATTCTGTTGTAATTCTCCATGTTGTATATGACTAGGATTGTACAAACCGACTTGTAACTATGCCCCCCAGACTATATAATGCGGGGCAGGGACCCCTCAAAACATACAACCACACTACAATAAAATCAATCACACAGGACGTAGGGTATCACGCCACTCGCGGCCCGATCCTGTCTAATTCTTTGTGTCGCTCGTGTACTATCGCTCCTATAACTCGACGAGACCCACGAATCTACTCTTTGGGTACCCCCAGGCAGAAGTGCTCGACATAACCCGTTGACACGGTGCGCTCCCAACTCTCAGCCACATACGGCCGCAGTTAAAACCTCTCAATAAAAATGCAACATCTAGATAAAACACTGCAACACGTATGTGAATGCAACATCGTAACATCCAGATCTACTTTTACAATATTCAGATAAAACAGTTGTAACATTCTTCTGAAATATTTGAAACACAGGAGTAGCATGGCAGTAGCGGCGCCCGCGGAGAGGATGGGCGGCAGCGGTGGCGCCCACGCAGGAGCGACGCAGCGGTGGCGGAGGAGCGGCATGGAAGCGGTGGCAGCAGCGCGAGGATGTGGAGGCTACAGCGGCAGCGCGGGGATGGGGGGCGTGGAAAGTAGACGAAGAATGGGAGGCGCGATCCTGCGTGGAAAAAATATGGGAACAGAAAGCAGTGGGATCGAAGGGAGTAGGAGACGGAACAGTGAGATGAGAAGTCCGATCCATCGAACGTTCTAGTCAAATCATTACTGTTTAAACTTTCAAATAGATGATCGATGTACCGTTGAGTTATACATATACAAAGTCCGAAACCAGATTATTCAACTTTGTACCTGTGAGATATGGTAAGGCTAATCTTCTTATTTCTCTCGCGATAAATAAGCATGGATTGTATATTATTGGAATTTGGCATAAGTCAAAGCTAATTAAGGAAACGTGTTGTGATTATTTAGTTGTACCTACCATAAGATAATATACATGAACGTACTTGCATTTATAAATTCAAGAACTTGAAGAGCACCTATTTAATGATCATGACTATTAATTAACAATTTCCGGCAAAATATTTCAAGATGTTTCAACGTACTCCCTCCGTCTCAAAATATAAGGCACTGGAGCATTCAAACTTACGGCGGCAGCGGTGGCGCCCACGCAGGAGCGACGCAGCGGTGGCGGAGGAGCGGCATGGAAGCGGTGGCAGCAGCGCGAGGATGTGGAGGCTACAGCGGCAGCGCGGGGATGGGGGGCGTGGAAAGTAGACGAAGAATGGGAGGCGCGATCCTGCGTGGAAAAAATATGGGAACAGAAAGCAGTGGGATCGAAGGGAGTAGGAGACGGAACAGTGAGATGAGAAGTCCGATCCATCGAACGTTCTAGTCAAATCATTACTGTTTAAACTTTCAAATAGATGATCGATGTACCGTTGAGTTATACATATACAAAGTCCGAAACCAGATTATTCAACTTTGTACCTGTGAGATATGGTAAGGCTAATCTTCTTATTTCTCTCGCGATAAATAAGCATGGATTGTATATTATTGGAATTTGGCATAAGTCAAAGCTAATTAAGGAAACGTGTTGTGATTATTTAGTTGTACCTACCATAAGATAATATACATGAACGTACTTGCATTTATAAATTCAAGAACTTGAAGAGCACCAATTTAATGATCATGACTACGGAGTATTAGCAATTTCCGGCAAAATATTTCAAGATGTTTCAACGTACTCCCTCCGTCTCAAAATATAAGGCACTGGAGCATTCAAACTTACAAAATAACAGGGAAGAGAAATGACCTCTATACCCCTCATTTTACACTACCCACCAACTCTCCACCTACCCACCAACCCCAAATAGTTTTGTCCTGTTCCTTCAGGACCTTATATTTTGGTACAAAATTTGAATCTTTCAGGTTCTTATATAATGGGACGGAGGGAGTAGTAAATGGGTGATGTAAGCGGGAGCACTTTTTCTATGCATGTAAGACAAACTCTATTTCTTTTGATATCTAAAATTCAGATGGATTTTACCAGAAAAACATTGTATCTCCTAGTCATCTACTCATGTATAAGGTGGTATTTTGTGTTGTTATTTAGCAACTATTTCAAACTTTGCTTTCATATATTACTTTATATGTGTTTACTATGGATACTGTAAAATGGTAGAAGTATATTAGTCGCAAAATATAGTTTTAAAATGTTATACTATTGCTATATGTTATAAATATTTTTAAAAATAGTACTACTCGCTATTATTGACAAAAGGGACGTATATTGCCTACCCAATAACTCCACATTGCAGTATATCATGTGTTCGTATTATAAAAATTCAGGTACAAAACCCTAAATTCAACTCAACTAGTTAGGACATGTATAATGAAGAGACGACACCTGTTTTTTTTATATCATATAAGCAAAAGAAACTGAGACACGAGTGGTTAAGTTAAAGTCTAAACGGACCTAGTGGGCTTTAATGTTAACCACCTTTTTTGAGAACATGTGTAGCACGTTTCTCATTAAAAAGAAAGAAATTGTTTATAAGGTAATTACAAAATGAGGCAAAGAATGAAAAGCACCGGGAAAAGTAAGAAGATCTAAGCTCTAAAAATGGTGACCAAGCCCGTGAAGCCAGCTCTAGCCCAAACCTTAGCCTCCTCTAAAATCAAGGGTGCTAAAGCCATCAGCATTAGCGTTGTCTGCTCATATATCCTTCTATTATGTTTTTTCCCAAGGAGACCAAGCGACCAACGAGGGAGCCAAACCCTTTGCGTCTCTCCTTGGTTACTCTTTTGCGGACCCCCATCCACCATTCTGCGAAAGGTGCCTCATGTTGAGGTGTTAGTGTTTGGAGACACAATTGTTGGAACGCTAAGAGCCACCATTGCCTGCAATGAACACAACCCATAAGGAGATGATCTAGGATCTTGCTTTGCTCCGCACAGAATGCAAAATCATCGCTATCGCGAAAGCCATGACACCATAGGCGGTTCGAGGTCCAGCAGCGACCATGTAGAACCAGCCAACCGAAGAAGCGACATCTCGCTAGTGCCTGAGTCTTCCAAAGTTGTCATGCTCCCAATAAGATAGTGCGACCAAAGAAAAAGGCCATGTAAGTTGAAGCCCGAGTAAAGTTCATGTTACCTGTCCATTTCCATGTAAACATGTTCATGGTGGTGGACATGGATCGACCGAACAAAAGGTCCCAAATCCGAAGATATTGAACCAAGACATGTACCGTGAGGGCATTCCTGATGTCCTTGATCCATCTTCGATCAGTTAAACCCTCATGCATAGTCCGCGAATTCCGTAGTCGCGAAAGCATGGCCGACCAAAGATTAGGAGCTAGCCGCCGAATAGAGCAGCCGTTGATCTAGTTATCACTCAAAAATAAGATGGAAGTCCCCCACCTGCATTGTGATCGAGGCATCAAAAAGTGCCACCGCCTGTCGACTGATACTAAATGGAATCTCTTCGAAGTAATAGCATTATCTACGCGTGCTAGCCAAAGCCATCGTAATCTTAAGGCAATACCCATCAGATGTAGGTTAGGTATCCCCAATTCGTCCAGGTCTGTAGGGCAGCAAACACTGATCCAAGCGACCGCAATGACCACTGGAGGCGGCCTCCGTACTGCACTAGAGGAAACCCCTAACCAACGTCTCAATCGTCTCAGTAGCTCATGGGGCCACCAAAATTGCCGTAGCGACGTTGACTTGGATCGCACAAAGCGAGGACTTGGCCAAAGTTAGGCGCCCATTTCTGTTGGGCAACCTTTATTTCCAAGCGGGGAGGCAGCCAGTGACCTTATCGACCAACGCTCAGAGACCGGATTTTGGCTGCTTAGATATGGAAAGCGCAACACCCAAATACGTGTATAGAAATGTAGAAGTCTGGTAATGCAAGATGTCTCTAGGGAGCATTAATAACCACTTTGTGGAAACCATACAGGAGCCACCAATTAATCTCATATGATGGCGTATTATGGTTGTGTGGATGAAAAAGCCTAAGCATTAGATTTTTTTTTGTGTGTGTACAGTGACCCATTTTGCCGTTTCAAGGATGAGAATTTGCTAATTATTAAGGTACCTACGGATTATTAGGATATTCATAGTCTCCAATCATTAACTTTCCGCGAATTGGCTTGTAATCCAATGGTAGGACTGTCCAGTGGGACGCTACCCACCAGGGTTCAAATCCTGGTGCTCGCACCTTTTCCTGGGATTTTCTCGGGACTTTCCGGCGCTATGCGTTAAATGGTAAGCGGCGTTCCCGTCGACAACGAGGCACCAATGGTGACTTCGGGAATCTCCAAATATGCCGTGCGTAAGACTCTTTGCCGTGCGCTTTTTATAGAGCGTACGGTGAAGAAAAAACGAACGGTAAATTTTTGATTTGTCGTGCGTTTTTTAGCGGCGCACGGCAAACTCAATCTTTGACGTGCGCT
Organism: Echinochloa crus-galli; assembly: GCA_900205405.1. Taxonomy (NCBI): domain Eukaryota; kingdom Viridiplantae; phylum Streptophyta; class Magnoliopsida; order Poales; family Poaceae; genus Echinochloa; species Echinochloa crus-galli. The sequence goes on from OAMR01000042.1 coordinate 1,184,233, forward strand.
TTTTTCGTGGCGCACAGCAAACTCAATCTTTGCCGTGTGTTTTTTTGTTGACACACGGCAAATCACATTTTGAAGCCCTAAATGAATTCAAATAAAAATGTTTTGAACTATAAAGTTATATGACTCATCAAGATGAACAATTTTGTTATGGACAGTTTTTTATTTGACAATGTTAAAATAAATTAGTTCATAAATCTTACATGTCTAATTACCTCGGATGGAGAAAACACTCTAATGAAAGTTGTAGATCTTGAAACGTTATAAAATTTTGTAGTTGACAAACGGTGGTACCTGTATTTACAAAAGTTGTGTTTGTATTTTTCAAATCATGGTCCTGTTTATATTTTCAATTCACGGTGGCCCCTCCCTAATCATACTTGATAGTTTTAAACATTTTTTAGACTTTATTTGATATTTAATTTAATTATAAAACAAATGGTGTCTGATTTGGACACATATTTGATAGTTTTAAACATTTTTTAGACTTTATTTGATATTTAGTTTAATTATAAACAACTTAGTTTGCTGTGTGTCTAATTATGGACACACGGCAAACATATATTTTGATGTGTGTCTAACTTTGGACATACGGCAAACAAATATTTTGCCGTGTGTTCCCTCAAACCGCACGGCAAACAGGCTGGCCCCACCTCCGGCTCTATCCCCTCTCCGTCCCGTCTCTCTCCCCCATTGCCTTATCCACTCCCCTCCCTCTCCCGCTTCCTCCCTGTTCTTTCCCACAGGCGCGGCGTGGTGGTGGTGGTGGTGGTTGTTGGTGGTGGTGCCGGCGGCGGGGTGGTGGTGTGGTGGCGGTGGGGGTGGCGTTGTGGTGGCGGCGGCGGTGGCGGTGGCGGTGCTATTTTTTTATTTTTTGTAAAAAATATTTTCCGCGTGTTATTTGGCGTAAAGAGTTTGCCGTGTGCGCAACAAAAGGCACACGGCAAAGGACTCTTTGCCGTGCAAATATATGCCGTGCGACATTTACCGTGTCTAACGGCTATATACGCACGGCAAAGCCTTTACCGTGCGTATAGTGGGCTTTGCCGTGTGCGCCTGGCGCACGGCAAATTTGCCGTCTCCGGTAGCGAATTTACGTATGTGTATACATAGGGGGTGGGTGTGCGTGCGTGTGTGAGCGTCTGCGTTGTACTGTATAATTCAAAAAAAAATCATTACCTTTCCAAATAGAGATAGTATATTATTTTAAATATTTTTTTGATTTTTTATCAATCTGTTAACGGTCAAAAGGAAAATAGTTTTATAGATAAAGCAAAATGGACTTGTATTATTTCGGAATAGCCAGGTTGGAAACCGACCGGATTGCAAGCAATTAGTCGGAACCGATTCGAATACACGTCATTGCATTGAAGGCTTGAAGCCATCGCCACCGGTGTTCCCCTCTCGGTCTCCGTATATAATCGATGGCGCGCTCAGGTAACGGGCAACTGTATCACTGCACTGTGTCTAAGCCATGGCGCCGTGCGTGCACGCCGCCGACATTATCGTCGTCGCCGCCGCCGCCGCACTGGTCACTTCTGACGGATCTCGCGCTCGGTCGGACGCCACCACCCTCGTCCGGTGTGCCGCCGCATATGCAGCTTCTCCGGGCCTTCCTCGGCCGGGTCTGCCGTGAGCCCGACGGCGGCGTCGTGCCCTCCAGGCTCCTCGGCTACCTCGACGAGACAGACGGCGCCTTCTTCCTCGTGCACCCCACGACGCCAGCGGCCAGCCGCCACGTCCTTCGCCGAGGACCGCCTCGCCCCTTTCGTCTCGCGCCGCGCCGCGCTGGCAGGCTCCTCGTCTCCTCGAGGAGTACGAGCCCGTGACGTCCCGCGGCGGGCTCGTCCTCCTACGGCGCCGGCTCCGGTCGCACCGCCTGTCCGACCTGTGCGTGTGCTACCCCATGTCCGGCGAGCGTGCCTTCTTCCCATTCCCACCGGACGTCGTCGTGGACCAAGTCTGCCACCACTCCTACGTCCTGCTCACCGCCACCGCCGACGGCGTCATCGCCAGCTCCTTCCTGCTGCTCGCCGTGGACATGGACTACCTCAGCCTCGAGTGGTCCTTCGTCGTGCAGGCGGCGTCGTCGGGCGCCGCCGGTGAGTGGGCCCCTCCTCGCCCGCATGGAGAACGCGCTCCAGCCGTAGAGGTATATGCTGCAGTAGTGTAATACAGTCCATTTAATTTCATCAAAATCAGCGACAGACAGTTAATTTATCCGTCTATACACAAACAAATGTGAAGAACAAAAATAAGTCCAACAACACTGAGCGACTTGCCGACAACCTCGACGTCTCATCCATAGGCCCATCACGCCATCGCACATCCAACGTAACTAAGCTCTTTTCCACTATTAACCCAAAAAAGAAACTAGAACCGACAATATCTAGTCCTCCGTATCCGTGTCCTTCACGGTTGACTCATCAAGGCCACTTGGCCCCTGGCGCCCCGTGCTCTCATCAGTTAGCTGTCCACCAACGATAGTGTGGTGCCCTCAGTTAGTTCTACACGCACAGTGTGTCGGACGGCGTTCGAGGCGGCTACGACCGAAATATGACAGCAACGCTAGATACCCTTTTTTTACTTGCGCTGATTCATGCCCTCCTCTTACTCTCTACCTCGCGACTTCTCCTATCAACAATTTTTTCGGCTGGCTTATCAGCAGCCAACCAGCGATATTTTCGGTCGTCTAAATCCTGATATGGCCGTTGTTACTGTAGCACCGGCCCTCCCTTAAATTGCGTGCGAGCTCCGCCACTGCGCCTGTGCACGAGCCCCCTTGGGTCGTGGCCGGACGGGAGGCTGTGCCTGTTCATCGCGGAAGGGACGAGGGTGTCGGCGTGGGTGCGTGCTGTCGGGAGACGAAGGCTGGGCGAGGCACGCCGAGGCGGACTTGTCGGCGACGATGCGGTTGCTGTACGTTTTTTGAGCCGTGGGAGATGCAGGGGGCTGACTTCGTTCTTCCAGATGTTGAAGATGACCGAGTTGGATCAGAGAAGCAGCGTGCTGTTGATGTGGGTGGAAGATACACGAGAGTGCGAGCTATTGGTGTCAGACTGGGGCGCTTGCTGTTCCATTCCATATGGAGACGTTGGAGGTTCGCTGGATCGGAATGTCGGGTGTCCCCTACGAGGTGGACCCTGCTGTCTCGGCTATGCGCCATGAAAACCTCCTACCTTGTAGTCTATCGACGATGGATGTTTGTACAACTTATACCAGAATACCATATAATAAGAGGTGTTCATCAGACTTTAAGTTCATGTCTAGTCCCGTAAAACGGCTTTAGTCTACACAGTTTCTCGATTTACACAAAGCCCAAGACACCGTACTCTTGCAAACGAGCCTTAGATCTGCGCTGGTAACTGAAGCAACATTGCATCTGCAAAGGCTGCATTATGGCTCTTCTGCCCTCGTGCAGATAGTACATTTGTCCCTCCATACAAGAAGAAAAGGCAAAATGGAAATACAAGGGAGGCTGAAGAAGGACCTGTATTGGGCCCAGAATAGGAAAAAGCCCAAGTGAGGCTGCAGGGCATAACAACCAGGATATAGCAGAATATTTACTCTTCCTCTGTTCTTCCAGTTCCCCGCACCCTGTTCTAGCACCTAATTCCCTGAGCTGCTAACGGCCAGCAATTTTTTTTAAACGACCAGCAAGATTGAAACGATGCAGGATGCCATTTTCGAATTATGACTATACAAACAATTGGCAGCTCTTTGTTAGGCTGAATTAGAAGGCTTTTTCCTCCTAATATTGACCATTGTGGCCAAATAGTGGTCCCATCAGCTAGCAAGCCCTTGCATTTTTTTTTATAAAAGGGAATATATTTCAAATATTCCAGAATATGCATCAAAATAATGCATATAACTGATCATTATTACAAGCACCAAGGATCAAACGTGTCTCTTGAACAAAGTATGAGAAATTAAAAGAAACCTCATAGCATGGAAAATAAAGCTGAATTATATTGCAAACATTCCATCCATTATTGGCAAAAAAACTCCATCCTCGTGGTTTCAAGCACACGGCATCCCCACTGCAAGCCCTTGCATGCAAACATTTGTGATTTTCACCAATTATTGATTCTTTTTACAGAATAAGCATAGTATTCTTTGTTTAGACAATTAATCCAGACATTGAGATCCGTGAGCGAAGTGAGATGGTGGACACCAAGACCAGGGTGATCAGCGAAAGTAGATTTTGCCTGGCATGCTCTGATTTCAATCGAGAATGCTTCCAGCTGTGGAGCGGCTCCAGCCTCAAACATCAGTCCCATGATGGGACCATACAAGCGGAAGATCTTCAGACATCGAAATTTACTGTTGCAAAAACTCAGCATTTCCGTCGGTTCATCAGCAGCTTCTGATCGTAACTCCAGGTCTAGCAGAGAAGGCAAGCCCCCAAGGATATGTAGGATCTCTTGTGTCACTTGCTTAACCCTGATGCATAGCCTGTAGAGGTTGGCCATTGAGGTCATCCACTCTGGAATCCTTTGAAAGCAGCACCCCGGGATGTATAGTTCCCGTAGTTGATGAGGGGGTGAGGACCAAGAATCAAAAGGGATGTCAGCAGAACCAGGGCCCCTAATAATGTGCAAAAATTGGAGTCTGGAACTAACAAGTTTGCCAAGTGATGAAGCCAAAATATCTGTGTACACTGCGCTGTCACTGCGTGATTCGCTAATGTGCCAAGTTAGTCGAAGAGTTCTCAGATTGGTCAGACTACCCAGCTCCTGCAAAGATTTTTTTGAGCATTCATTATACATCGACACACCTGAAAGTTCCTCCAAAAAATGCATGTTCCCCACTCCATCCAGTAATTGTGAACCGTTAACCAATAGAAAAATCAACCGTCGCAATTTCACAATGCTTGCTGGCAATTTTCTTATCCATGTACGACGCAGATTCAATGTTTCCAGAAACTGTAGATCTCCTATTTGATCCGGTAGACGTGTGATGCTACTTGCTGAAATCCGTAGGTACCTCAGCTGAAATAGATGCCCTAAGTTCTGAAGCATAGTCACAAAGTTCCCGGGTCGACTGGATCGAGGAACGGGATCGAGGGTCGAGGGTCAATGCTTTATGAAATTGTGGTACGGAGGGGGTATAACCCTTCGAGACGAAAATTCGCAACATGGTACGTGAATCAAGGAGTATCGGGTCGATGACCCCGGAACGAGGTATAGAAGAGTCAAGCGAAACCAAGGAAATGGAGAAAAGGAGAGATGGGCGGCAGCAGTTGTTTCTTCCTCCTCTTGTTGTCTCCCTCCTGAAGCCGCTGCAGTGATAGTATCGTCGTTCCTATATATCCGCACAAATTCCCCGTCCAATCCTCCACAACAGCACCTCCTCCGTTGCCCCAAAGCCCTCACACATATTCATTGCTCATTCTATGATGCAACATCAACCCTGTCTCATGTTTGAGCTTCTCCATGGTGACCTCCAGGACCTTGATCCAGAGTTTATGACCCTACAGAGTGGGGACGATGATCCAGCGAGAATTGGGTCGATGACCCATGGTGACCCCGACCCACGAATTGGGACGACGTTCCCGGGTCGTGGAACGAGCCACCGACCCCGTTTCCTGTTACTATGTTCTGAAGATAACAGTTTTGCAATTTCACATTACTCTCTAGATCCAACACTCTCAGAGCTTGAAAGTTTGAAATAGAAAGCATAGTTTCAGAATATCCAAATATGCTAAGAGATCGTGCATGTGAAAAAAACATGGATGACTGTGATATCACAATTTCTTGAGCACGGTAGTCAACAGAGAGTCGGCGAACTTTTTCTTGGGAGACTGGTGTTTGCATTGGGTCACCAACGGGAGTGATAAAATTTTCTTCAACTGCCCTGGATACAATGAGATCAAGAATCATATCATGCACACGGCATGCTGTTGCTTGCCCATCAAGTCCAATACTCACTGGTTGTATCAAACTTCTGTTTATAAGTTCGTTAAAATAGCATTTCCCTTCATCCACTAAATTTCTCCCACTTTCAACCTTCACAAATCCTTCTGCTATCCATCTCCTTACAAGCTGAAACATGTCAATTTTGTAGTCTTCAGGATACATGCTAAGATACAGTAAGCATGTCTTCAAATGGTAGGGAAGATCACAATAACTAAGGAATAGAATCTTTTCCATTTCTTCCACTTGGTAATTTTGAAGCCCCTGACCAATTGAATTACAAACACTCACCCATTCTTCTCTTATGTCTGATTTACTGGCCATTAGACTAGCCATAGTGATTATAGCCAATGGCAAACCACCACACTTTTTAATGATGTCAGTTGCGACATCTTTAAGGTTAATTGGGCACAAGTCTTCTGAGCCAAAGATCCTTTTATAAAATAAACTCATGGAGTCAGCTTCACTTAGTGGCCTTAACTCATAAACAGTACCATGGTGAGGAGAGCAACATGATTTGGCAATAGTAGCAATTCTTGTAGTCACTAGTATCCTACTACCACAAGTATTCTCAAGCAACGCACATTTGATTGTCTTCCATGCTTGGGTGTTCCATATATCGTCAATTATGACAAAGTACCTTGAAAATGAGAGTACTATGAGTCAGTTTAATCATAATGATTAAAAACAGGCAGAGTCAAATCCACGGGAATCAAACTATTTCATCCCAAATTCCTATGTTACAAAAGCCCTAAATAACATGCATGGAGTAGTTAATTAAATGCTACTTAGTATAATGGTTTTGAGAATTTGTTTCATAGGTAGAGTGACTAGGAATAAAGACGGTTTTTTTTTTGAGAAGAAAGACAGAGTTTTAAACACTAGAATGACTAGTAATGCATAACAGAAAGCACACCTCTTGTCCTTGAGGAAACCCCTCAGCGCATCTATGAGCCAATGCTCATCCCCTGTTTCTGTATTAGCATAATCTTCATTCTTGACTTGAGAAAGTATGATCCTTAGAATCTTCTTTACATCAGGTTTCTGGGACACTGACACAAAAGCCTTGCAATCAAAATGGCAGCTAAGTTTTTTATAAGCTTCATTTGCAAGGGTAGTTTTTCCTAATCCTCCAAGTCCCACAATTGAAATAACCTTCAACGACTGTTCCCCATCGTCTAGCATGTTAATGAGGTGATCCCTTGGAATATCGATACCAACTAGATCATATGACTCGACATAGAGTGCAGGTAACCGAGGATCAATGGGCAACACATTATTGGTTCCAAGATCAACCTGTGTGTCAACTTTGTACCTCTTCCTTCTATGCTTTGCCTCAACAATTCGATCCTTGAGCTCATTTATCTGCTGAGCAACCCCATGGTGACCTATCAGCTCCTTTACTTTCTGAACATATACATGGAAGAATCCAATGATTCCACTAGATCTCTGTTGGTATGGCTGGTGCATGTACACGTCAATGCAATCTTCTATGTCATAGGCCATCTCCCTCACTTGCTTCCTCCACTCCTTCATCTGCAAGTCAATAACCTCCATGTTGGCCAGTTTCTCCAACAGAGCGTTGATGCAGCTAAGCTCGTCCTTCAAAAAAGCAATATCACGTTTTACACCATTCTGCAGCCTGAATTCCTTACCCAGCAGCGCAGTAAGCTTGTCAAGTAGGGAGTTCATTGCCCCTGTGGCAACGCTCACCATGACCCCTTCCATCTCCTATGTTGTTCTTCTGCACTTTATAGCTCTTGGTCTCTTGGAGAAGTTCAGATCTCAGAAAGGGAGGTTTGCAAAGCTGAATGTGACTATGTGAGGGTGCAGAATCGTGGAGTAGAAATTTTCACCCAAAAAAAATCATGGAGTCGAAACTAGCATGTAGCTGTCAGTCCACTAGCTTGCTGATGCCATGGGTCGATGCTTAAGGTTCAGATCTCTGAAGAAAGATTGCAAACATCAAACTATGTCCATGAGAAATCAAGAAGAAGAAATGAAAGCACTCCTTGATACCAACCTTTTGTGTGGCTTTCTTTCCATGGATTAAAGCTAGCCAAGCCAACCTGTATCAGCTTTAGTTGGACATAAATTGGAGCCCGCTATTTGGATTTGAAATCACATCTCTAACTCTGCCGGGGCAGTTCAGGGAGCTCTGCAAAGATTTATCACTGGGCAATGGAGTTACAAGTGGAGGAAATAAGAAAGGAGGAAACTCGATGTCATTGAAAGCGACCAGAGTAGTTACTGGAAAGGGGGACGAACTTGCAGGCAAGGGACCCACACGCTTGCAGAAAGCCACTCATTTCACATCAGTACCAGAGACTTCAATGAACAGGCAAGTCCAATTCCAAAACTCTTATTTAAACTTCACATCATTTTGTTTATGGACAGTTTTTGTCACTTTATGAGAGAAAGGAGCATTCTGGTTAATCACATATAGATACATAGACCGGACCGAAAATTGTCCTGTCTTATGCAGTCCCCATATGAAACTATCTCTTTCATTATTTGTTTATGGACAGTTGACTTGGATGCAGCAGTTAGAAAGAACCACTTGTAGCTTGCCACAGGCACAGGTTACGGAATGCTTTATTAGATGGAGGGGGAATTATGTGGTGCTTATAGAAAGGGATATTTACGGTCCAATTTGGTGTATATCAATGTTTATTCATGGCCAACCAATCAAGATTTCATTTCCCTTTGATTTACTGCCACACAGTGAAGATCTTGTCACCTGAGTTTCTTTGATTCAAATGCTAACAACTGACAACCTCACGCTGCATACCCAGCAATTTTATGTTTGTTGAAACGGCAATTTCAGAGTCAGGAATTACGTGGCTTATAGAAAGAAGAAAAATGTTGAAAGGATGTACATCAACTTCAGCACGCAGACGAGTTAAATGACGAAATGCCTCTAACAGCTGATGACCAAATCAGAAGCAAAATTACCTCTGTTAAGCAGGCGACGCGCTAAGAAACACCATTGGATGGACTTACCCGGCTCCGAGGAAGTAAGGGAGGCGTCACTGCCGCGACTCGGCGACCCGCACCTGAGCAGCTTCCACCACCCCCAATGGCGCCATGCGCTGTCCTTGCTATTCCAAGCGCCTGGAGCAAGAAGGCTGGAGGCTCCCCGTGTGGCGGCGGAATAGGCTGGCCTGTTACTCCCAAGTCCCAGCCTTCGCCGACGACGCCGTGATGGAGATGAGAACGGAGAAGCCGCACGCGCCGTCGACCCACCCCGCAGTCCGTTGGGGAGAACTGGGGAAGCGTTGAAGTGCTAGCCGATCATGTGGGCCCACCTAAAGAAGGGTAGAAAAGAAAAGGCGCCGGCATAGACGGATGGGTGAGCCCCGTAGGCGAAAGAGGAAATTAAAATATAGTTCGTTTAATTTTTTATTTTAAATTTAACTAATCATTTTATTTAAAATTTTATATAAATTATTATTTTTAGGTAGGTTGCTTTTTTAATATCTTAAATTTGACTATATTTACATATATTTTTTGAATAAGACGAGCGTCAAACTTGTGATAAAAAAGTCAAACAAGCTATAATTTATAAATGGAGGTGGTACGTATAAAAAATACCACATTACTTAAAGTGGGCTCAGCTAAACAGCGAGCAATTTCATAGCAAAGCCCTGACTCTATTTTTTGAGAGAAATTCTTTTTCACAACTTTTCATCTTTTCAAATCGGAGACTTATATACATGCTAGGAAATATGTATGTATGTTTCTGCAGGTGAAAATCATAGTATATTAATTTTTTTATTTGAAACTTGCAGAGATTTGATTTCTGTCATTAGTTTTTTTCATTGCACTTGGAAGCATTAATGTTAACTGACTTGTGTTGTGATCTAGAGAGGTCATGTGCCAGAAATACATATCATTAAGTTGGTCGGCCCAAATGTTAAAATTTTCTCAATCGAACTCAGACACAAGTAAACTAAAAAAAAATCACATGGCATCTAATTAGATTCATACAGCAAAGTCAATTTTGCTTGCTATTCCAATATTGTAGGCATAATAAACTCTCCAACCAAACAAAAATTGATCTTACACCTCCCATTTATTTTTTCCACTAAAAACTCACCTTAATTAGGAAGAAATACATCTCTATTTTAAAGCTTTGATGTTGTAGTATCTTTGTATCTTCGATGGGCTACAACGCGTGGCCTAGAAACTCGCTGATTCAGCAGCTCTGATGTTGTATATTTGATGGGCTGCAGGCCTGCATCGCGCGGCCCAGAAACATGTGTCAACCATTAAACAACATTACCTCTGCTGGGCAGGCAAACGCCGCAACACCAACAGATGGAGAGCTCAAAAAAAAAAACACCAACAGATGGACTTGTTGCAGGCCGGTTGCCGCCGCGCATCGACTAGATGGCTAGATCTAAACATATTAGTAAATTTGCTTCGGACAAGTCGAGATTCCAGAGAACGTGTTGATGTAGTATAAATAAACTAGCTTAGCCGCCGGCGGAAGCACCTCACCTGCATTTGTAACGAACGTCAGCACATGCAGCGATCTAGTTGTAGCATGGCCAAGGCCGCCGTGTCCGTCGTCTCCCGCGTCGTGCCGGTGCCGGCTCCTCCGGCGGGCGGGTACGCCGCCGTGCGCGAGAAGCTCTCCTTCCTCGACGCGCCGTGGGTCGCCACGCCACCGCTCCAGCAGGTGTACCTCTACGAGCTGGCCGGCGGCGGCCACGAGTTCCCGGCGCTGGTGCGGCGGCTCAAGGAGTCCCTCGCCGCCACGCTCGCGCTCTACCTCCCCCTCGCCGGGAAGCTGACCTACGCCGCGGAGACCGGCGACGTGGTCGTCGACTGCTCCGACGCCGGGGTGGACTTCTTCGAGGCCCAGGCCGACGGCGACGTGCGCCGGCTCGCCGGTGACGGTGACGGCGACGACGGGGCACGGGATGTGCCGGCGTTCCTGAGCCTGGTCCCCGAGCACGACGCCAGGGTGCTCCCGGCTGCTGTGCTGCGCGTCCAGGTCACGCGCCTCGGCGTCAGGGAAGGCGACCGCGCCGGACTGGCCATCGGGGTCTCCTTGCACCATGCCGTCGCCGACGGCCTCGCCATGGCGCTATTCGTCGGCGCGTGGGCCTCCGCCTGCCGCCGCGGCTCGCCTGTACTGCCCAGGCCCCTCGTCGGCCCGCCGGAGCACGGCCGGAACGCCGTCGCGCACGCCCACCCCCGTGGCCAAGACCTCGCGCGCGCGGTGCTCAAGAAGGTCGCGCCCAATCTGCCCGTGGTAAGTACGTACTGTACGTAGTAGCTACTAGCAAATCGACGACAATTCGATATGTATTATTGTGCAAACGAAACCGCAGGCCAATGAGACGGAGGACTACTTGAGCCACCGCGCCCGGCTGGCCCGCCGGGCGTTCACCCTCGGCGCCGACCACGTCCTATCGCTGAAGCGCCGCATCAACGAGCTCGCGTCGCGATGATCGGCCACGGCCGGCGACGGCGGCAAGTCCGGCCG
>OAMR01000042.1:1207100-1219739 GCA_900205405.1 Echinochloa crus-galli
GGGGGGTATATAGACTTTTTCCCTTTCCTTTTGATACCAACATCCTCCAACGAAACGTTTCCCTTTTTGACTGTACTATGCTTTATCGGTTGAAACATCAAGGATGAAATAGTGGACTTCTAACCGAATGATTGATGGAATTTTGGTTAGATTACATATAAGTTCTTCGTGTTCCTACTCCATTCTATTCTCTGGCGGGTCAGGAAGATATTGATCAGTGCCGGCATCTATAGCTGCCAATGAGATGTGGGCTAGGGATCATCCATGAAGGTCGACTTTTTAAGGTCGTTGGTCGAAATTAGCTGTGTGTCCACGTTATTAGTTTTTATTTTTGCCCATTTTGTTCTCTGGTTGAACCCTACTCTATCCCGCGATAAATACAATTCTAGATATGAATCTGGATGAATGCTTGTCCAAATTCGTACTTAAAATTGCACTTATTATGTAATGGAGAGAGTATTGGATTCAATTCATTCTATTTTGTAGTCTTACCGATAGAGCCAATAAAAATACATCACAACAACAATAAAGGTATGGTTTAGTCTCAATGATTCTTTATACACCATTGACATCTGTCAAATGGATGAAAATAATAGAGGTATGGTTTAGGTCCTTAACTCTGTCATGCTCAATTATTATTTATCGAATATAAAACTGTTGTCGACTATGTTTTTTAGAAAAATAAATTCACTGCTACATATACATCTTTGCTATAATATAATATTCAGAAGTATAATATTATTGTTTACTAGATTTTCCAAAAACACGTGCATCGGTGCATGTGGCACATGCATCTTACTATAAATTTAGATGAAGTGTCTAACTTTCTTTATTTTTTAATCATATCAACATTTATAATAGCTACGGATATATTTTTATTGTGTTATAAGTTAATATTAATGTGTTTTCTTACACACGAGCGCGCTGCACTGGCAACCAACTAGCCCTAAAGACGCATGGCTCTTTGTACACAGCCATGTGCTAATTTACTTACTAATTAATAATGACAATGCATCATAATTTTTATGTATTGTGTGTAACTGCATATGTCTACCATCGGGAGATCGTTGGAGAAGCTCGAAAAAAAGGAAAATCAACAACATTTGTGCGGACGTGATGAGGCTCATCTAACGTGAGATTAGAGCCATGAGAACGGAGAATTCTTCGATCAAGAAGGACCGCTGATTTTGAATGAGTGCGAAAAGTTACGTAGATGGGTGTAGTAGTTTTAGGTCCTGTTTGGTTACCTTGACTTATTTTAGTCCCTTTTAGTCAAAAAATGACAAACAGGATGATTAAAAGGGACTAAACTCTAGTTCCTAACCCATAAGTCCATAAGCTTTATTTTGGTGACTTCTTGGGACTTCTACTGACTTTTCCCCTCCCACTACCCTCATTAAATGCCCCACCCGGTCCACACTCAATCAAGGCTGTAAGGGTAGTATGGTCTTTGTTTAGTCACTTTAATTACATTTAGTCACTTTTAAGTCCCTACAACCAAACAGGACAACCGACTAAAATTTAGTCCCTAGAAGTCACTTAAAAAAAGTCACCTTGAACCAAACAGGGCCTTAATATTAACATGGCAAATAACTAGTCGATCTATTCGAAATGTTGGATTTCAATGATGTGAATTATCTATTATGTACAATATTTTTTTAGTAATGTGACTTAATTATGTACTACTCCCTCCGTTCCAATTTATTAGTCGTTTTGGCATTTCAAGATTCATAGTCAGTAGTATGTATCTAGACATAAGTATATATGTAGATACATACTATTATCTATGAATCTAGATTTGCCAAAATGACTTATATTTTGGAACGGAGGGAGTACGTATTATGGCCGTGTTTCTTTAGGGACCCTTTGACCAATAATTAAAGGTATTAAATAAAGTCAGTTTACAAAATTATCTTTACAACATTGGACTATTTTGCGAGACCTATATAATGTGGTCTCTGACCGCACGATTAGAGAATGGTTACTACTATATCAAACATGGATTAATTAGGCTCATTAGATTCGTTGTGCAACGTTACACTCACCCTAAAAGGGTTTTACAAATAGACTTCATTTAGTACTCCATACATGGAAGATTTCCTTTGAATGTTTTTTTACAGGGTGGAAAGAAACACGGAGTTTGTTGTGTGTGGTTGAGACACATATTTGAATTTGACGGATAAATACAAATAATAATAAATATAGGTGAATTGGACAGACAAATACAAATAATAAATAAATATGAGTGAATTTAGATTTAGATTTAGATTTGGCAAATAATTTTCACCTGGCCCCTCGCCAGCTATAAAATCCCCCTCCCGGACGGAGTCCAACTTCAGGTGCCTCCGGTCCAACCAAGTCCGCAGGAAGGCGCAGAACTCGCAACTCGGCACCGCAGTGCGGGTTTTCGATCTGGTAAGCGATACTACTACATTGCCCTGATTGATTACTCTCCCCCGCCGGATCGAGCGCCGCCGGTCCCATCCTCTGCCTCCCGTCTCTCTTGCAAGGCGGCCGCATGGCCTGCGCGGTGGCGCGGCATGGCCTATAAACTGAATTTTTTTGGGAGTTTACTTTCCTATAAACTGAAGGGTTTTGGGGGTTTGAGGGGTACCCTGCAAGTGGGTTAGAAACCAAACTATACCCACATCAACCCATTCTCATGAGATAAATTATATGAATCCACTCCACCCCAAACCACCACCACCACACACCAATCCAACCCAAACTTTTGAACTCATAATGTAATAACTATTAGCCAAACTATGGTTACAACCCAATAAGAATCCATTTCAACCCAAACATTTGACATGGGGCTCATGTGTAGATCTAGCCACAATGCTTTGTACAGAGGAGCTGCCAGGCATACCAAGTCATCTCCAACAAATTTCGGTCAATTTCGATGAAATTTTATAGTGTGAACGTGAGGTTTTAATTTTAGGGTCCGGCTCTTGACATGGGCCCACGTGTAGATCTAGCCACACTGCTTTGCACAGAGGAGCTGCCAGGCATACTAAGTCATCTCCAACAAATTTCGGTTAGCTATTAGCCAAACTATGGTTACAACCCAATAAGAACCCATTTCAACCCAAACATTTGACATGGGGCTCATGTGTAGATCTAGCCACAATGCTTTGTACAGAGGAGCTGCCAGGCATACCAAGTCATCTCCAACAAATTTCGGTCAATTTCGATGAAATTTTATAGTGTGAACGCGAGGTTTTAATTTTAGGGTCCAGGTCTACACAAAGAACCCGTTTCAACCCAACCCAATCCAACCCAAACCATATTTACATAGAACATACTCCACCCCACCTCATTACCTAATATAATCCATTTCAACCCACTCCAATACACTCCACATCAAGATCCAACCCATTAAATCCATTTGAACCCACACCATTTGCACGCCTACATGAAACCGCATATCTTGGTGACTGGCTTTTAGTTTATAATAAAATAAAATATTGGAGTATGGGCACAGTTGTTTATAAAATATCCTTCTGAAGGAAGTGCTTCTATTCCGATCCGTTTGGACTTTACTGCTTCTCCGGCAGGGGAATCCACGAGTCGCGATTGCAGTTGCCTAGTTGATGGCACACGTGTTGCTTGCCTTGTACGTATTTTAGATTCACATTTAGAAATTTGGAAATCCAAGGCAATTTGTTTTTTCTTTGTTACTGCCGCAGGGAACTAGATCTAGTTCATCCATGCATACCTCACCATTGAATTTCAATCATACTGGAGCTGTTGATGCATAACCTAACTCAACACAATACATAAGTCAATCATGTTTGGTCTAATTACTTTCCACCTTTACCACAATACTTACACCTATCAGTCTCTTCAGTTTTCATGCACCTATTTTATTGAAAATATTGTCTTGATTATGATCTGTATTTAAGTAAACGAAACAGTATTGACTCGTGCTTCTATGGTGAATACTCTTTATGGTGTGTACTCTTACTTTATCGTGCGATAATATGAACCAGATTTTGTTGTAACAATATGAAGCAATCAGGTCTTGAACCACATCTATTTATTTAGCACTAAATTTGTATTCATCTACTTAAAAAGAGAAACTCTGAACTTGAAATTGTAGCATTTTATATCCAAAATCAAGATGCAGTTCCTGATTAAAAGAGGAAATTTTCAATTCTGTACTTTGCAGTCCTTTTAAGAAAGCTAGTTCAAAATCTAGGTTACAGCCTTTTTTGGTTGATTTCTACTTTTTCTTTACTTTTGGAGGCTAGTCCTGGTAAATTTTCTATCCTCTTGAGGACTTTTATTTCATGTACACTATTATGGCAATGGTAGAAACCAATTGCAACTTAAGGCTTAAGTACTGATTTATCCTAGCTACATGTTTTGTGCACTTGCATGATTCAGATTCATGTCTTGTGATGCTTCCCAGTTAACATCATATATGATATTTATTTTCAAGCATAAGCTGATACTGGGTTTTGCACTTATCTGGCTGTTCAGATGGCGGGTATTCTTAAGTTTGATGGTGCTTCAAAAGGGAACCCAGGAAAAGCAGGTGCTGGAGCTGTGCTTATGAAAGAAGATGGTACAGTGGTATGATGAAATACTTACTGCACTTGAAGAATTTATTGTTTGCTGTGGTCCATCTATCACTGGGTTCACTGATGTTATCATGTAACCATGAAGGTATCTCGCATTAGTGAGGGACTTGGTGATGCTACTAATAATGTTGCTGAGTACCGGGGCCTGACCTTAGGACTGAAACATGCGGCTGAGCTTGGATTCAAGAGAATTGAAGTCCATGGGGACTCTCAACTTGTCTGCAAACAGGTATAGTTTTTTCACTATGCAAGTAAAAAAAGCTTCATCCCTTGGTTGTGTAGCTTCTCTGTTTTCTCATGGTAGACATGTGCTTCTAAAGGAAAGAGGCAAAGGCAATTGGGGAAAAAATAGCAGAAGAGCTACATGTACTGATGTGTTTTTTTTTCTTTACATACTATACCTAAAAATAAAAGCAGTGTGTCTCGTTTCACTCTGCAGCTAGGGGTGGTAAAGGGCCCTCACTTTTGTACTAGAAATTTTAAAGATAGGGCCGGATTAGGGCCGGGCCAAAATAATACTAGTTTTTGGGCTAAATTTTGTTAGGGCCAAGTTGAATTGTGAAGGAACAAACGGGCCATGATCCGTTACCACCCCTATCTACAGCAATACAGTAATGAAGCAAAGCTAAATAACTGTCAGTGTTGCCTTTGCATTGTTCCCTGTGCAATTTTATATTCTGAAGTAACATTAGCTAAGTACTCTTGATTTAGATTGTCGAACAATTATGCTTTGAGAACTACATTCATTGTGCAATTGATAGAAGCATAAGCTTTTGGAAATGTCCCTCAGCTCTTGCTGCTTACGTTCTTCTAATCTTCTCTATCTTTAATAGGTGAATGGTGAGTGGCAAACGAGGAACCAGAACATGAGGGATCTGTGCAATGAAGTGACCCAGCTAAAACAGAACTTTGATTCCTTTGAGATGAAACATGTTCCTCGGGTATGGAATGCATTTATGCTTTTATATAAGCTTGTGGGCTCTTTGGTTTTGCATCATATAAACCTTTGGTCAAATAAGATATTTCTTCCACCAAGATCGATGTTATTTGCATGTGCTGTATATGCTTTAGTTAAGCAAGCTACAACATCAATAGTTGCTTTCATCTGATTGAAAGAAAATAATAATAAAAAAGAAGCATTAGTTTCTATTGTACTGCTAAGTGCTCTGCCGATTCTACCCAGTTTATGTTGTACTGCTAAGTGCTCTGCTGATTTTACCCCTTTCCAATGAAGGGTGCCAATGCTGAGGCGGATCGTCTGGCGAACATCGGAACCACGCTTCCACGTACGGAACATACATCATCACTCAATTCCAGTTTTATTTTCTTGTTGTCATAATCACTGGCTACGCTACATTGCAGGTGGTGCCGTGTCTGAGGAGCGTGGTTATTACTACTGATACATCAGTTATCTATGTTGCTAGTTAGCCTGCTCTACATCAGGAACCAGGTGATGGCCTGCCGTCAAGTAGGCACTGTATCCAATTAGTTAACCCCTATCTGGACCTATTTCACCGTCAAGCTGCCATCCAGTTGGAAGGTGATGCATGTTTAGGGTTCGGTTAAGACTTTGTTATTCAGTGATGGTGTTAGCTTCAATCGATGGACCCTCTCGTGGGGCTCTATTTATTATCTTTAGCATGTGAAACTGTTTGGAAGCTTGTCCTAAATTTAATGTTGCTTTGATAATTTGATGAGTTGATCTGGGAATGCAGAATTTTCGTTGGTCAGCTAGATTTTAGATGGCTGTTTAGACTTTGGATTTGATGCACTCCTTGTTCCAGCATCCTTGGACCTTGACGCACATTTTAGCACTCTGTTTCGGAACAGAGCGCACATGTTGTGCAAATATGCCTAATCGTATGGGCAGATCAACCTTCTGGCTGACCGTGATGCCTGTGGGACTAGCATAGAGGGCTAAACTTAGGTACAGTTTTCGTGCAGTGGGTCATGTAGAGTGGATTCACGTACATACTTAAAATTCAAGAACGTTTGTCTCTGAACACCATGGCAGTGTTTAGTTCCCGAAAAGGGAATGTGAAGTTTTGTGAAAATGTCGCATCGGACACTGTAGCGTACTGTAGCATTTTTTGTTTGTTTGTGGTAATCGTTGTCCTACCATGATCTAACTAGGCTCAAAAGATTCGTCTCGTCGTGTATATCAAAACCATGTACTTAGTTTTTTTTATTGCCCATGTTTAGTGTTGCATGCATGAGGAGAGAGATTTGATGTGATTTGATGTGATAGGTGAATAATGAAGTTTGGAGAGAATTTTTCACTTTTGAAGGGAACTAAACAGGGCCACATAAGAGAATGTGGAGTAGGTTTTTTTTTTACCGACCGCTACCGGTCCGGACCAGTAGCGGTTACCGACTTGGGAGAATTGTTGGTTAAGGCCAGTCTCAGTGGGAGTTTCATGGACAATAAATTAACTGCCATATCAGCACTTTTGATGATGTGTCACTGTATTAATGAAGAGAGAAGTGAAATGAGTTTCATCGTGATGAAACCCCATCTACACAGTTACCTAGACAGCTTGTGTCTTGCATGTGACCTAGGAAACAACAATTGATGAGATTATGCATTGAGAGGGAGGTGTTTCATCCTAGTTTTAAATACTTTTTGATGATGTGTCACTCTAGGTAATTGTGTCCATGAAACATCCATTGAGACTGGCCTAATCGGACCGGCTTAACTGGTTATTGACCGGTTAATTCGGTTGTTAAAGCACGTATAATAATATGTAAGCAAGTTGAATCCTAGATGAATGAGAGGGAAAGGGAGAAGAGAAAGCGGGACAGCCGGTTGAGGTACAAGTTCCTAGAAATCTCATGAGAAAGGATGGTTGACCAAGTATTAATGATTCAGTATATTTCTTAGCCAATATATTATAGGGGACATATCCGGTGCAAACCAGCCCCTCCGTGCAAACTTTGGAAACCAACATGCATGGGAACATGCACGGGAGGTGGGAGGGGGAATTTGCAAAATTATAGGGAAGATGGAGGGGGGATTGCTAAAACCAGCATGCATGGAGGCATGCATGGGAGGTGGGAGCCTCATTGGATCAACATCGTGTGGATCAGATTGTGGTTTCCAAAGTTTGCACGGAAGGATTGGTTTCCACCTGATACGTTGCCTATATTATATGGGTGGATTTTTAGTTGACTATAAGTATCGTGGCAATAATATAAAACCTACTAACTGACTGTATTATTAGCCTTGCTCTTAGTCAGGATGAAGCTAGCCCACCGCATGCATGCGGGCATATAAATATTGTGCAATGTTAAACGCTCACTACATGGGGCGTTGATGTGGCATTTAACTAGGTCTCTGGAGTACTCCTCCAAAGCCTTAAGAAAAGAAAATAGAGGGAGTTTTATTTTACACATGACAAATGTTAAGTTCATTAAGCCTGAAAACACGACGTTCTCCATTTTACATGGTAACTGTCAAGTTCACTAAGCCTTAAACACATGGCATTCTCCATCCATTACTAGATACTACCTCCGTTCCAAATTAGTATTCGTTGTTAACTTTTTCGTTTAACGTTTGACCATTCGTCTTATTTAAAAAATTTCACAAGTTTCATTTATTTTATATGTAACTTACTTTATCATCATATATACTTCAAATATATCTTATTGATCTCTATATTTGGACAAAATTTTTGAATAAGACGAATGGTCAAAGATCGTGGAAAAAAGTCAACAACGAATAGTAATTTGGAACGGAGGTAGTAGGCGTGAGTGAGTAGCAGAGAAGACAGAGTAAGTACTCCCTCCGGTTCATATTAGAAGTCGTTTTAAACAAAGTTTGAGTCAAACATTGGAAATATAAATCATGAATAACATTTAAATCGTTGAATTTAGAAATGTGAAAATTATATAAATAGAATGGTCTTGAAAATTACTTTTATAAAAATATACATATATAAATTTTCAAAAAATATTTTTATAAAAAAGAAAAGTCAAAGTTGTGCTTTGGTGACCGTGTTGCTGTCTTAAACGACTTCTAATATGAACCGAAGGGTGTATAAGTTTATTAGTTCAAGTGCTAATGGATGAAGGTGCCAACTTTTAACACTAACTTATCCAAAATATGGGTGGAGCTAAACTTTAGCGAAGATTTAAAAAATAAAAAGTACTGGCCAAGAGATAAATAAATGTTAATATAATAGATGCTAAACTTTAGCGGCAGCCTTAAAAAAAAAGAAGAAAATGAAATTGGGAATCAGCAAGATGAACGGCGGCTGTTTGGGCTCGTGGGGGCGTTGTCCTCTGGGTTGAATCATGGGTGGGCCTAGTATCTATAATAATCTTCTCAAGCGCTTGCATATTGACTCGTTCTGGTTTGGTAAAGGAAGTCATCTAGAACAGCGATACGGTCACCAAAGCACAACTTTAACTTCTTTTTTATAAAAATATTTCTTGAAAAGTTATATATGTATACTTTTATGAAAGTAATTTTCAAGACCAATCTATTTATATAATTTTTACATTTCTAAACTCAATGACTTAAATGTTATTTATGATTTATATTCCTAATATTTGACTCAAACCTTGTCCGAAACGACTTTATTTACCAAACAGGAGGGATCATATAATATTTTGCTTCGTTTGAATTTTGAATGTCTAAGCGTTCCGGAGTTAATCTTTTGTTGACCTTTTCCACACACTAGTACAAGTGTACAATCAACCTATTAAGGGAATACGTACACGTGTACTCTAATTTGCCTACACAGTACACTCATTTGAATTTTGAACCCTATATTACAAGCCGGACGTGACAAAGATGACTAAAGAATTCGGAAGACATGCCTAAGATATCGTATGTTACCTTAGTTTGTTTTGTGTTGTATTAGAAGTCTAACTATATATATGCTGCTATAGCCCTTTTTAGTGCATTCATACATGCATTAGATTACCCAGTGCTATATATTATCTCATGCGATGCGACTAGCAGGTGTAATAGATAGTTAACTAATTTTTTTGTGGAATTCATTTTTTCAGCTACGCGTTTTCCAGCATGAAAATCATTATTTTTGGGGGTCTGCTTTGCCGTCATGGTCGAGGAGTACAGATAGTGGGCTGGCTGGGCCTGTCCACTGTTGATACCTTGCACTGTTATGGGCTGAAACCCGAAAGAGTAGCAACCAGCCCCACCACCAGTCCCGGTCCAGGAGCAGCCGAGTACTTCCCTATCCAATGTTGTAAAGTGATATTTTCTTTTTTTTACAAACTTATTTATTTTTGCTGAACGTGAAGACATACCTCATCACATACTCAGATCCATTTTTATTTTTTATTTTAAAGATGGTTTTTTTATATTGTATTATTGTATGCAGTTGCGTGGTCTTTTTAAACATGGATTTAGGAGAAGACTACATTAGAACATCTCCAAGAGACTAGCAATAATTTTCTTTAAATTTAGAGATTAAGAGGCTAGCTAAAAACATAAAAAGCTTTCTACGTGGCATCATAGGTGCTCCGCGGGACGGCGGCGCCCGGTCCGCCGACGACGGACGCGGGGTCCGTGTTCGCTACCTCCAGGGGTCGCGCCGCGGGGGGCAGGTCTAGCATCAGCACAAGCTCCACCCCTTCCGGCAGTGAGAGGCACCAGCTGATAGCGACGGCGCGAGCTCTACCCCCTCCGGCAGTGAGAGGCGCTAGTGGATGGCGACGGCGCCGGCGCCGGCGGGCGCGAGCTCCGCGCGCCCGGAGGGTGAGCCGAAGCGCACGGCGAGGTGGTGCGCGACCGCGATGTTGCCGCCAATGGAGTCGCCGGAGACGAAGACGAGGGCGAGGTCCGCGGACTTGGCGACCCACGGGTCGGCGGCGGCGGTGAGCCAGAGTAGCGCGACCGCAGCGTCGTCGATGGCGGTGCTCGAGGATGAGGCGGTAGTCGAGGGCGCGAAGCTCCAGCGCCGCCGAGCTTTTCCTGCCGCTCTAGCTAGAGGCCGCCACCTGCCGGACGAGCTCGCGGGGGAGGAGGTCTGCCGGCGCCCGGGCCATGGAGCACCGACGATTTGGTGCCCTGCAAAGAAATTGGTGGCGATTTGGTTGGGGAAACGGAGATGCACGGCAAGGAGATGCGCGGGAAGGACTGGTGCGGGTGCGGGAGCAGCAAAATCCCCGCGGGAACGAGAATCGCGGCGCCCGGGGGATGCGTTGGCGAGCGGATGTCGAGTGTGCGGCGCTCGGGAAAAATAACAAGACGACGGGCGCCGATAGCGAGCCGGTTAGCCAATCTATTAGATTGCTTTTTTCTGGTCTGTTGGTTTTTTTAGCGAACAAAGAGCAGATAAAGGAGCTCTTGGACATGCTCTTATAAACGGTAGTGTTTACAAACTCTCGTAAATACCAGCTAAACTGGTTATTTAAACATACGCAGTCCATTTCGAAATTTTTATCCAGTTGTGCGCCCAGTATGACATGTGGGATCACATCCTTAATTTTACCAAATATATATATATATATAAGAAAAAAAAACAAAAGGAAAATGTAGCCTTAAACCCTGAACATGTGAGTGTGTGACCACTCGCCCAAAAAAATCCAAACTCTGCCCACACAATCAAAACCAGCTCACCCACTCAGCCTCCCATCCGCACCGCCTCGCCGGCAGCCGCGGCCCGCCGCCGGCCACCTCCTCTCCGGCCGTCGCCACCAGAACCCGCGCCGCGGCCGCCTCTTCCCCTCGCCTCGCCCTCCTGCCGCCTCCGGGTTTGTCACGCCATCGCTCTGCGCTTGCCTATTCTCCCTCCGGCCTCCGAGCCCCGGCGCGCGCCGGAACGGGGGCGGGATCCAGATGCTACTCTGCTGCTCTCCGGTTCCCCCTCGAATCCAGGCCTGTTCTTCGCCCCCGCCGCTTCAACGGAGCAGCTTGCCTCGAAGCGTGCTCAGCTCCGGCGAGCAGGGGAGGAGCCAGAAGAGCAAGTCCCGCCGCGTCAGGGCGCAAGCTTTCGAGTCCAAGACCCAACCTTTGCTCGCTCAATCCCACCGAGCTGATGGCCGCGGGGACCCTGCGTATGAAGACACGGGACGGGATTTGCCGGGCTCGGCGGCCCCGTCGCTGCCGGACGCCGAGGCGGTCGCGTTCTGGCTGCGTTCCTGCCAGAGCGCGGCCGGTGTCCGGAGAGCGCATGCGGTTGCCCTGCGGTCGCTCGACAGCCTTGGGGTGTTCGTGCCCAATAATCTGATCAGCGCTTATGTGAGGTTCGACGAGGCTGCAGATGCGAGGAAGGTGTTCGACGAAATGCCCAAGAGGAGCGTCGTGTCGTGGACTGCAATGATGAACGGGTATCGAAAGCTTGGCTGCCACAGTGAGGTTGTGAATCTGTTCATGGATATGCTGGCTACTGGAGTGCAAGGTAACAGCTTGACTTTTGTTTGCCTGTTGAAATCTTGTGGGGAGAGGTGCGATGCTAAGCTGGGGCGACAGGTGCACTGTTGCATTGTGAAGGGTGGGTGGAGCAATGTGATAGTGGACAGTGCAGTTGCGCACTTCTATGCTCAGTGTGGAGATGTTTCCGCTGCTTCAGCTGTGTTTGATAGGATGGCCTCACGCGATGTTGTCTCATGGACAACAATGATCACAGCTTATGTGCAGCATGGGCATGGTGACAAAGCTCTTCAGATGTTCCCAACAATGGTGGCTGAGGGATTTCGCCCCAATGAGTTCACTGTGTGCAGCATCCTCAAGGCTTGTGCAGAGGAGAAGGCTCTAAGATTTGGGAAGCAGTTGCATGGTGCTGTTGTGAAGAAGCTATACAAATATGATATCCATGTCGGGAGCTCTCTTGTCACTATGTATGCCAGATGTGGTCAGGTGTTTGATGCTCAGGCAGTGTTTGATAAGATGCCAAGAAGAAACACAATTACATGGACATCAATGATATCTGGATATGCGCAAAGTGGCTATGGTGAAGAAGCTATCTTGCTGTTCCGAAAGATGAAGATGCGCAGAGTATTTGTTAACAACCTCACTATTGTTGGTCTTCTTAGTGCCTGTGGCTCTATGCAATCGGTTTATCTTGGGAAGGAACTGCATGCA
>OAMR01000042.1:1221127-1238325 GCA_900205405.1 Echinochloa crus-galli
CGGAGAGCAGCAGAGTAGCATCTGGATCCCGTCCCTGTTCCGGCGCGCCGGGGCTCGGAGGCCGGAGGGAGAATAGGCAAGCGCAGAGCGATGGCGTGACAAACCCGGAGGCGGCAGGGGGGCCAGGCGAGGGGAAGAGGCGGCCGCGGCGCGGGTTCTGGTGGCAACGGCAGGAGAGGAAGTGGCCGGCGGCGGCAGCGGCTGCCGGCGAGGCGGTGCGGATGGGAGGCTGAGTGGGTGAGCTGGTTTTGATTGTGTGGGCAGAGTTTGGATTTTTTTGGGCGAGTGGTCACACACTCACACTTTCACATGTTCAGGGTTTAAGGCTACATTTTCATTTTGTTTTTTGTCCTTATATTTGGTAAATTTTAGGATGTGGTCCCACATGTCATACTGGGCGCACAACTGGATAATAATTTCAGAATGGACTGCGTATGTTTAAATAGTGTAGTCTTCTCCTAAATCCATGTTTAAAAAGACCACACAACTGCATACAATAATACAATATAAAAAACCATTTTAAAAAAAATAAAATGGATCTGAGTATGTGATGGGGTATGTCCTCACGTGCAGCAAAAATAAATAAGTTTGTAAAAAAGAAAAAAATCACTTTACAACATGGATAGTGAAGTACTCGGCTGCTCCTGGACCTGGACTGGTGGTGGGGCTGGTTGCTACTCTTTCGGGTTTCAGCCCATAACAGTGCAAGGTATCAACAGTGGACAGGCCCAGCCAGCCCACTATCTGTACTCCTCGACCATGACGGCAAAGCAGACCCCCAAAAATAATGATTTTCATGCTGGAAAACGCGTAGCTGAAAAAATGAATTCCACAAAAAAATTAGTTAACTATCTATTACACCTGCTAGTCGCATCGCATGAGATAATATATAGCACTGGGTAATCTAATGCATGTATGAATGCACTAAAAAGGGCTATAGCAGCATATATATAGTTAGACTTCTAATACAACACAAAACAAACTAAGGTAACATACGATATCTTAGGCATGTCTTCCGAATTCTTTAGTCATCTTTGTCACGTCCGGCTTGTAATATAGGGTTCAAAATTCAAATTCGGAAGACATGCCTAAGATATCGTATGTTACCTTAGTTTGTTTTGTGTTGTATTAGAAGTCTAACTATATATATGCTGCTATAGCCCTTTTTAGTGCATTCATACATGCATTAGATTACCCAGTGCTATATATTATCTCATGCGATGCGACTAGCAGGTGTAATAGATAGTTAACTAATTTTTTTGTGGAATTCATTTTTTCAGCTACGCGTTTTCCAGCATGAAAATCATTATTTTTGGGGGTCTGCTTTGCCGTCATGGTCGAGGAGTACAGATAGTGGGCTGGCTGGGCCTGTCCACTGTTGATACCTTGCACTGTTATGGGCTGAAACCCGAAAGAGTAGCAACCAGCCCCACCACCAGTCCCGGTCCAGGAGCAGCCGAGTACTTCCCTATCCAATGTTGTAAAGTGATATTTTCTTTTTTTTACAAACTTATTTATTTTTGCTGAACGTGAAGACATACCTCATCACATACTCAGATCCATTTTTATTTTTTATTTTAAAGATGGTTTTTTTATATTGTATTATTGTATGCAGTTGCGTGGTCTTTTTAAACATGGATTTAGGAGAAGACTACATTAGAACATCTCCAAGAGACTAGCAATAATTTTCTTTAAATTTAGAGATTAAGAGGCTAGCTAAAAACATAAAAAGCTTTCTACGTGGCATCATAGGTGCTCCGCGGGACGGCGGCGCCCGGTCCGCCGACGACGGACGCGGGGTCCGTGTTCGCTACCTCCAGGGGTCGCGCCGCGGGGGGCAGGTCTAGCATCAGCACAAGCTCCACCCCTTCCGGCAGTGAGAGGCACCAGCTGATAGCGACGGCGCGAGCTCTACCCCCTCCGGCAGTGAGAGGCGCTAGTGGATGGCGACGGCGCCGGCGCCGGCGGGCGCGAGCTCCGCGCGCCCGGAGGGTGAGCCGAAGCGCACGGCGAGGTGGTGCGCGACCGCGATGTTGCCGCCAATGGAGTCGCCGGAGACGAAGACGAGGGCGAGGTCCGCGGACTTGGCGACCCACGGGTCGGCGGCGGCGGTGAGCCAGAGTAGCGCGACCGCAGCGTCGTCGATGGCGGTGCTCGAGGATGAGGCGGTAGTCGAGGGCGCGAAGCTCCAGCGCCGCCGAGCTTTTCCTGCCGCTCTAGCTAGAGGCCGCCACCTGCCGGACGAGCTCGCGGGGGAGGAGGTCTGCCGGCGCCCGGGCCATGGAGCACCGACGATTTGGTGCCCTGCAAAGAAATTGGTGGCGATTTGGTTGGGGAAACGGAGATGCACGGCAAGGAGATGCGCGGGAAGGACTGGTGCGGGTGCGGGAGCAGCAAAATCCCCGCGGGAACGAGAATCGCGGCGCCCGGGGGATGCGTTGGCGAGCGGATGTCGAGTGTGCGGCGCTCGGGAAAAATAACAAGACGACGGGCGCCGATAGCGAGCCGGTTAGCCAATCTATTAGATTGCTTTTTTCTGGTCTGTTGGTTTTTTTAGCGAACAAAGAGCAGATAAAGGAGCTCTTGGACATGCTCTTATAAACGGTAGTGTTTACAAACTCTCGTAAATACCAGCTAAACTGGTTATTTAAACATACGCAGTCCATTTCGAAATTTTTATCCAGTTGTGCGCCCAGTATGACATGTGGGATCACATCCTTAATTTTACCAAATATATATATATATATAAGAAAAAAAAACAAAAGGAAAATGTAGCCTTAAACCCTGAACATGTGAGTGTGTGACCACTCGCCCAAAAAAATCCAAACTCTGCCCACACAATCAAAACCAGCTCACCCACTCAGCCTCCCATCCGCACCGCCTCGCCGGCAGCCGCGGCCCGCCGCCGGCCACCTCCTCTCCGGCCGTCGCCACCAGAACCCGCGCCGCGGCCGCCTCTTCCCCTCGCCTCGCCCTCCTGCCGCCTCCGGGTTTGTCACGCCATCGCTCTGCGCTTGCCTATTCTCCCTCCGGCCTCCGAGCCCCGGCGCGCGCCGGAACGGGGGCGGGATCCAGATGCTACTCTGCTGCTCTCCGTTTCCCCCTCGAATCCAGGCCTGTTGTTCGCCCCCGCCGCTTCAACGGAGTAGCTTGCCTCGAAGCGTGCTCAGCTCCGGCGAGCAGGGGAGGAGCCAGAAGAGCAAGTCCCGCCTCGTCAGGGCGCAAGCTTTCGAGTCCAAGACCCAACCTTTGCTCGCTCAATCCCACCGAGCTGATGGCCGCGGGGACCCTGCGTATGAAGACACGGGACGGGATTTGCCGGGCTCGGCGGCCCCGTCGCTGCCGGACGCCGAGGCGGTCGCGTTCTGGCTGCGTTCCTGCCAGAGCGCGGCCGGTGTCCGGAGAGCGCATGCGGTTGCCCTGCGGTCGCTCGACAGCCTGGGGGTGTTCGTGTCCAACAATCTGATCAGCGCTTATGTGAGGTTCGACGAGGTTGCAGATGCGAGGAAGGTGTTCGACGAAATGCCCAAGAGGAGCGTCGTGTCATGGACTGCAATCATGAACGGGTATCAAAAGCTTGGCCGCCACCGTGAGGTTGTGAAGCTGTTCATGGATATGCTGGCTACTGGAGTGCAAGGTAATAGCTTGACTTTTGTTTGCCTGTTGAAATCTTGTGGGGAGAGGTGCGATGCTAAGCTGGGGCGACAGGTGCACTGTTGCATTGTGAAGGGTGGGTGGAGCAATGTGATAGTGGACAGTGCAGTTGCGCACTTCTATGCTCAGTGTGGAGATGTTTCCGCTGCTTCAGCTGTGTTTGATAGGATGCCCTCACGCGATGTTGTGTCATGGACAACAATGATCACAGCTTATGTGCAGCATGGGCATGGTGACAAAGCTCTTCAGATGTTCCCAACAATGGTGGCTGAGGGATTTCGCCCCAATGAGTTCACTGTGTGCAGCATCCTCAAGGCTTGTGCAGAGGAGAAGGCTCTAAGATTTGGGAAGCAGTTGCATGGTGCTGTTGTGAAGAAGCTATACAAATATGATATCCATGTCGGGAGCTCTCTTGTCACTATGTATGCCAGATGTGGTCAGGTGTTTGATGCTCAGGCAGTGTTTGATAAGATGCCAAGAAGAAACACAATTACATGGACATCAATGATATCTGGATATGCGCAAAGTGGCTATGGTGAAGAAGCTATCTTGCTGTTCCGAAAGATGAAGATGCGCAGAGTATTTGTTAACAACCTCACTATTGTTGGTCTTCTTAGTGCTTGTGGCTCTATGCAATCGGTTTATCTTGGAAAGGAACTGCATGCACAGATAATAAAGCACTGTATGGAAGAGAATCTTCAAATTGGCAGTACACTTGTTTGGTTCTACTCCAAATGTGGGGAGCATACTTACGCTGCAAGAATTCTAGAAGCAATGCCTGACCGTGATGCTGTCGCTTGGACAGCTTTGATTTCAGGCTACAACAATCTTGGTCATAATGTCGAAGCCCTTAAATCATTAGATGAGATGTTATGGGATGGTGTGACGCCAAATACTTACACTTATTCCGCAGTTTTGAAAGCTTGTGCCAGATTGGAGGCTCTGCGAGATGGAAGGAGGATCCATGGTATTGTTAACAAGACCCAAGCTTTCTCAAATGTGTTTGTGGGTTGCTCACTGATCGATATGTATATGCGGTGTGGGAAAGTTGATGAAGCTCGAAGAGTCTTTGAGGCCATGCCAGAGCACAACTTAGTAACATGGAAAGTAATGATTACAGGATTTACCCAGAATGGACTCAGCGAAGAGGCTTTAAAATACATGTACCTAATGCAGCAAGAAGGGTATGATGTCGATGACTTTGTGCTTTCGACAGTTTTGACATCATGTGGAGATCTTCAGTTGAAATCAGATTGCATCTCATTTCTAGTTCAATAACTGGTTCACTTTTGGCGAAGTTTTAGACTAGTTAGGGAATATCAGCAAAATGCTGATGGAACTGTACAAAGTAAGTGGTTGGTCTCAGGATGCTGAAACAAGTTTGTTTGCCTGAGCATTGCAAAACGCGAACACACCCTGTCATTTCAGGGTGTGGGTATACATATCTACTTCAAAGGAACCTCTACTAATCATTTTCCTTGGCTTTCCTCATGAAGCCTTGTATACCATAATTTAAGCATTGTTAGCTGGTTGCAACCAAGATTGAGGCTTGCAGTTTAATCTGTCCTGGGCCAATGGGAATTTGTCTACTCTTCTTGCATATATATGGCTTCTTCATCTTGTACCTCCGCTGCTTGCGAAAGCACTAATTTTGGCAACTCGAGCCATACAGAACTGCTAGGACGTACATCTACGCAAATAGATACATGGACCTCAAAAAACTAACAGTTAGCAAGCACCTAGTTTCCTCCGATATGGAGGGTCATAGAGATAAACAAACCATTGCAGCTGCAGCTTTTTTTAGGCTATTTGCAACTGAAGCTATCAGTTGGACCACCTCTTGTATTGGCTATGATCCGTTGTGCCTTCAGATCAAGCTCAAAGCCCACATCAAGTATATACTGAATCTTTTCCGTCTCGTTGTCCTTCTACTAGCTAGACCGCTCTTCTATCTTTATCATGTATCCTTTACCCCGCCTTTGTTAGTCAGTACTTTAATTAGTAGTCACATCCTTGTTAGTTATCAATACTCTTTATCCATTGCTTCCTTGAGAAAATAAATATGATATTATGGAATACTCCCGGGTGAAATGCTACATCGGTATCCGTACACCTGCAGATTTATATCTGTACCGTAAGAAATACCAACATGCATTTGGTCGGAGTTGTGGTCCACTCAATCCTTGGGTCATCCGTGTTACATATTCTCGTTCCTTTGATCCAACCGACGTCAAATCAATGTCTAGGATATTGTAGGACTATGCTTCTTTGCCTCGGACGAAGATGGGCATCATTGAGCTACCACCTAGGTCAGGCGATGTGGGGGTCGGGCGACCAGGTTGTGAGCCCAAACGAGTGCCATCTTTTGGTACGTTGTCCCTGCATACATATAGTCAAAAAACATGTGGAATTTACATGAAAAAATCGTGTGACTTGTAAGCTACGACGTTGCACGTGGGGGTGCCTCCTGGCGGTCCAATTTTTTTTTTCTTTTTATGCGGACAAGCAGTTTAGTATCGGCTGGGGTTACCAGCCTAAATGACGCATTTAGTACCGGGGCCGGCACTGTGCCAACCAGCATGTATCGGACTGGGAACCGGTACTAACCGGGGTTCCCTGACCGGTACTGATAAGAGATTTTCTACTAGTGGAAAGCATATAAGTTACTCCAAGTCATTCCTGTACCTATGAACTTTGTAGTGTCTCTAAACTTTGTAGTGTCTATCATGTCACCTTGGTTGGTTGAAGAATTGAATGATCTTGATGCAATTCACCTCCACTCTTGCCGTTCAGTCACTTTGTGGTTTTTGGGAAGTTTTCATAACCACAATATTTTCATATTATAGTTGCAACATTATAAAAGTATATTAATTTTTTAAAAATATTAGTGAAATAAATAGAACAAATCAATTAGACTAAAAGATACAACATGACTAATAAACTATTGAAACATTTAAAATAAACCTCAAACATTCTAAATCGTAAATAGAATCTAGATCAAACCACGTCACCTCACGTGTATCGCATAAAAAATACATGTAAAAATTCCCACCGTAATATTCTATCTTTTAGTTGTAAAATTACTCCCGTAACAATATCATTATCATTATGTGCCTATCACAACAAAAATACGCAAAAAAATTCGCTGCAACATGGTTGCTAGGGTCGGAGCGACCCCAAGCATTTACCGAAAGTGAATTCGAATATTATATTATCTCATAAATTTAATATGGTGATTAAGATCAAGCAATCCTAGATCCTAAAGATAAAGATAGAAACTAAACCTACACTACCATAAATAACTTGGATATACTCTTAACACTTCGTAAGCAGAACAATCTTTCAAAACATGCCGCATTCAGTGAGGATCGATCAATATTACTACAATACAAGCCATACACTTCAACTACGAACATGACAATAAATAGGTTCGAATCAATTGTTAGAACTTCTAGTTAAATTTTTAGCAATAAATTCAACCTTTTTCTGATGGAGACCTAGCTACCCAGGGCAATGCGGCCATGTCAATCCTACTTGATAAGTTGTAACTACTAGCAAGAACTAACGTGCGACACGCACGTTTATTGATGATACATAGATATTAAAATAATGTCACTTGACTGGGCCAAGGTAAACATACCAGTTATACAAAGCGCTTTTAAACATATAACGACAGTTGGGCTCGCAATGATAAACAGCGGCATGTTACTTACTCCGTACATGTCTTCGTGTACGCGGATGTCTGAAGGCTACGAGCGCGCGTTTATCACGAAAACGATGGCTAGACCCACCTCTGCTTTGCCGTCAAGGTCGAGGAGTAGAGCTAGTGGGCTGGCTGGGCCTGTCCACTGTTGATACCTTGCACTGTTATGGGCTGAAACCCGAAAGAGTAGCAACCAGCCCCACCACCAGTCCAGGAGCAACCGAGTACTTCAACAAACTTAATTACGTTTTCTTATCCGTGTTGTAAATTGATTTTTCTTTTTTTCGCCTCGACAAACTTACTTATTTTTGCTGCACGTGAGGACAGACCAGAATAAGGACATGGCTCTAGTTTCTCCAACCCACAGCTACTGGTGAGATAATGTTAAATAAATTCTGTTTTTTTAAGCGTGAACAGGTGAGAATAATAAGGACCATAAAGGAACATGTTGAAGGCCATAGGGAACCGTAGCCCCTCTTTTTTCTAAAATTTACTCATGCAAGAACTTATTAGCGCCATTTGTGAACTAACATAAATATCAAAGTTGAAAAGAGAGGACTGAAATGGAGAAAGCAATTCTGTGCAAGGACATTAGAAAAGTGAGCTGTTTTACAATGATTGGAGAGGTACCCAGAGGTACCTGAAAGTACCTGGTATTTTAAGTAAAAAATTAAATAAAATAAAAAAAGGACATTGTAGTAATCTTGCTTAATTGGGAACTATTTGTGGAAAGATTCATAGGCGAAAATCATGGGGGGAATCATAGACCAAGCGCCGGCGGAGGAGAAGCAAAGACAGTGAAAAAAAACACATTTTTTCACCACGAGAAATTACCCTTATGCCCTTTTTAAATTTTGAAAAAAATATTAAATCAATAGTGGGTCCCACCATTTTTGTACCTGGTCCCACGAATGTGGTACCTCTGGGTACCTCCGGGTACCTCTATTTAGATACCTTTGGGTACTTCCTTTGTTTCCACCGTCCGATTTCTCGAAACGGATGGCTCTAATTAATCCCAATCATTGTAAAATTTCTCTTAAAAACCAGATGAAATCATGTTCCTGACATGGACGAGGCTGACCTTTAATTAGTTACCTGTTTGGAATGATCTATTTGAAAACAATGACCGGTAGCTAGTGAGAATGCACACAGAACGCAACTAGTCTAGTGTTCAATAATATGGATAGAATTGGCCAGACTAATATGAATATTTTTTCCTAGTTTTTGAGCCAAAAGTTAACTGGATATGTAATCAACGAGGCATAATGGGTAACCATTTTAATCAAGAGATTTGCGTAGATTTACAATTGTAAGCAGAACATTCATATGAAATCACGCACTTAGCACGATGGGTGGTAGTCACAGAGAGAGTAGTATGTACCTGGAGACCCTTTGAGCCCTGCAGGTACGCCGTGAAATCAGTAGCAAGCAGACTGGGCATAAGTTGAACCAAACTCGGTGGATGACCTCATTAGATGAGATGTTAGGGGATGGTGTGACACCAAATACTTACACTTATTCCTCAGCTTTGAAAGCTTGTGCCAGATTGGAGGCTCTGCGAGATGGAAGGAGGATCCATGGTATTGTTAACAAGACCCAAGCTTTCTCAAATGTGTTTGTGGGTTGCTCACTGATCGATATGTATATGCGGTGTGGGAAAGTTGATGAAGCTCGAAGAGTCTTTGAGGCCATGCCAGAGCACAACTTAGTAACATGGAAAGTAATGATTACAGGATTTACCCAGAATGGACTCAGCGAAGAGGCTTTAAAATACATGTACCTAATGCAGCAAGAAGGGTATGATGTCGATGACTTTGTGCTTTCGACAGTTTTGACATCATGTGGAGATCTTCAGTTGAAATCAGATTGCATCTCATTTCTAGTTCAATAACTGGTTCACTTTTGGCGAAGTTTTAGACTAGTTAGGGAATATCAGCAAAATGCTGATGGAACTGTACAAAGTAAGTGGTTGGTCTCAGGATGCTGAAACAAGTTTGTTTGCCTGAGCATTGCAAAACGCGAACACACCCTGTCATTTCAGGGTGTGGGTATACATATCTACTTCAAAGGAACCTCTACTAATCATTTTCCTTGGCTTTCCTCATGAAGCCTTGTATACCATAATTTAAGCATTGTTAGCTGGTTGCAACCAAGATTGAGGCTTGCAGTTTAATCTGTCCTGGGCCAATGGGAATTTGTCTACTCTTCTTGCATATATATGGCTTCTTCATCTTGTGCCTCCGCTGCTTGCGAAAGCACTAATTTTGGCAACTTGAGCCATACAGAACTGCTAGGACGTACATCTACGCAAATAGATACATGGACCTCAAAAAACTAACAGTTAGCAAGCACCTAGTTTCCTCCGATATGGAGGGTCATAGAGATAAACAAACCATTGCAGCTGCAGCTTTTTTTTAGGCTATTTGCAACTGCAGCTATCAGTCGGGCCACCTCTTGTATTGGCTATGATCCGTTGTGCCTTCAAGATCAAGCTCAAAGCCCACATACCAAGCAGCTCGGCAGGCGATAGCTATACAAAAGACAGCATAAGTACCCCACACGATGCCGTCAATATCAGGAGGCACAAAGTTCATCTTGTAAATCCACTACACCACAGGTAACAGAGGACTGCAAGATTTCTGAAAATTACTCCTGTTGTCCTATTGGCTGAAAATTTCAGAATTTGGGTCTTAACCCGTACGCGTTTCAGAATCTGGGACCCAATTTGCATGCCTTTCAGTATTTGACTCTACATGTGAATTGTATCATTTCGGGTGTTTCCCTCTCCAGACCATAGAAAGTTACCCTTTTGCCCCTGACCAATATCTACTTAGGGCAAGTACATTGGTGTCGTCTAATAGGTGAATAGGTGGTCGGGCAAACTATACAATAGATAGTTGTTTTAGTTGTCTCATAACAATACAAAATCCATTAATTTTTGGGGAAATAAAGAAATATTATTGGTTGTATAGCAACAAAACTCATACAATGGTGAGGTATTTGTCTATAGTCCTAAAATTTAGCTCATGAGGCTCATGATCTCACCTCGGTCTCACTCCTCCACATAATCAAAAATCATACGTGGCACTGCATGAGACGACCTATCAGACCGCTGACGTGTAGCAATGTACCTTTCCTTATACCTTCATAATTGGATTAGGACCCAACCGGCCATCAGACATGCTTGTCTCCCTCCTCTGAGTCCTCTCCCGTTAAACTCTCTATCTTGCTCGTTCACCGAGGCCATGAAATTGAGCCACAATACTAACATCATGCAAGATTTCCCAAAGAAAGATACTAAAATAGAATCAGTGCTACATGAATGAAGGTCCATGGCATCCAAATCGAACTCAAATACAACCAATTGAAGCACTTAATGGTTGACGTCGTGTTGACTGCGGCAGTTCGAAAACCAGCAATGGGATTGAGCGCAGCGAGTTTGAACTTTGGGAACTCAATGCCTGGCGGCACACGTAGCGCGGCGACCGTGGCTCCACGTCGCCCTCCTCGGCATGCCTCCGGGGTGGCGAACCCCTCACCAACGCCAGGTCGCTGAAGAGGAGCGACCACAGAGGCTCCAGGCCTGCGTTGAACCCGCTACCATCGCCCTTCATGGCCCCACCGTCGCCAGCTCATTCGCCCTTCACGGCGTGGAGAGACAGGGAGGCATGCTGGAGCAAGAGCCAAGAAAGGCTCTCTCGATTTCATCCCAATGGGCAAGGGTTGCTTGTTCTTTCCAGAAGAATAAGTAGAGCCCGACTAATGTAGATGTTGTGTCTATACTTGAGGGTAAGCCACCCAATTCCATGAAAAGTTGTAGTAGCCCTAGGTGGTGACAATCCTAGCGGTCTATTTATTTTACCAAATTAGTCTTGTCCTTGTAGGACCACGCCGAGGAGTTTCAGGTCCCCTTCTCATCCTTTTAGCCGCTGTCGGTCCTATATCCCCACGCTAAGATAATAGAAACAGAAGAGAACCATAGATGGCTTTTTCATGCTACTTGTAATCTTTGCTGAAGATAACTCGAAGTCACTGGAAGTACATAGAAATCTTTTCCTGTCTCGTTCTCCGCCCACTAGGTAGACCGCTCTTCTATCTTTATCATATATCCTAAATTTCTCCTTGTGTGTATGTCAAATGCATATCACTCCTATCATATTCCTTTACTTCCGCCTTTGTTAGTCAGTACTTTAATTAATAGTTACATCCTGGTTACTTATCAATGCTCTTTATCCATTGCTTCCTGGAGGAAATAAATACGATACTCTGGAATACTCCCAAGTGAAATGCTACATACATCCGTATCCGTACGCTTGCGGATTTATATCTGTGCTATAAGAAATACCAACATGCATTTGGTCGGAGTTGTGGTCCACTCAATCCTTGGGTCATACACGTGGTATATTCTCGTCCATTGGATCCAACCGACATCAAATCAGTGTCTAAGATATTGTAGGATTATGCTTCTTTGCCTTGGAGGAAGATGGACATCATTGGGTTACCACCTAGGCCGGGCGATGTGGGGGTCGGGCGACCAGGTTGTGAGCTCAAATGAGCGCCATCTTTTCGTATGTTGTCCCTACATATATAGTCACAAAAACATGCGGAATTCATTAGCTATAATCCTATGACTATGGTTTATATTTATTTTTATGATAAAGTTGATGGTTGGATTTGAACATTAGTAACCTTCAACAGGTCGCTGCGAGCCTAGTGGGTCCTTAAGGTGGTGCGGGGTGGTTCGTGTCAAGTTAAGGTGGTTTATCTGTTGATGTGGACCCATGGATCCATGTGCTCTCCACTTATTAGCTAGAGTTGTTCTTCTTTGTGTGTTTTTTCCATTAATCACTAACACTTATAGAATTCGCTAGTAAATAACCCTACCACTATGCTTGTGCTTGGTGACTGATCTTGATTGATTTTATGCAGGATTCGATGAACAAAAGTGGTACTTGAGGACAATCAAGAACTCACCTACACTTAGCCTTTGCTCGTCCACGACTGAAAGCATACAAGTTACTCCAAGGCATTCTTGTACCAATGAACTTTGTAGTGTCTATCATGTCACTTTGGTTAATTGATGAATCGAATGATCTTGATGCAATTCATCTCCACTCCTGCCGTTCAGTCACTTTGTAGTTTTTGGGAAGTTTTCAAACATAAAGTTGCAAGGCTTCTCACATGATTCTTTTGAATTGCTCAATGTGTTTGGTTCCTCACCAAGGCATGTCATTGTATTTCTTCACCCTACTTCTAGATAGGCGTCGGTAGTGAAGTAAAGGCATACCTGCATCACAAGCATTGCAAAGCCAAAAACCAAATCCAAGAAGAAAGCGTGTCATACAGTCTGATCAAGCTGTGCATGTGATGGAAGATGTATGTGTACTCCTTTGTGTATGATCACTTCACCAGCTTGAATTTATTTTGAGAACAAGGATATGATTTTTTCTCTTTCTTTTTTCTTTGTTTTCATCATGCTCGAGAGTTATTCTCTTGTGAGCATGTATTTCTAGCCATGTCTCATTTGCAAGGATAACTGGGAGAAAGGAAATTAACACTTCTTTTGGAGCATTTATTTAGTAGACGGATGCATGGATGGTTGGTACTCCCTCTGTTCCAATTATAGTTTGTTTGCTTTTTTTCCCATAAGTTTGACCGCTCGTCTTATTCAATTGGTGTAAATATAGTCAAATTTAAGTCATTTTTAAAGAATTTATGCTAATAATGCAAGCCACCACAAAAAATAAGATAATTTGCATAAAATTTTGAATAGGACGAGCGATCAAACTTAGAGTAAAAAAAGTCAAATGAACTATAATTTGAAACGGAGGGAGTATGATGCTAACTTTATTGTGCAAATTTAGTATATGGATGGAGGTAGTGGCCGTGATCTTGATCGTACCACACAAGTTCAGCAGATTTGCTACCACACGGATTAGTCTAGTAGTTTTTTCTATTATGTTGTTAATAACCAAGTTTCGACACGCATCCAAATAGCCAATGCCTAAATACCCGAATCCTTATAGTGGATCAAGAAAAAAAAATGGAACTATGATTCATACTCGCTATTTAGACATCGCAACCAGACTAAAAACAAATTCAAGTAGTTCTTAAAAAAAGAAATTTTCTCCCTTCCATTTTTTTTGCCTAAAAGAAAACATTTTTTCGATAAATGATCATCAAGCGGTTCTTATTCTAAGAACCCTTGCCTTTTGTTTAGCTTGAGACTCAATCATCGTGGCTCTAGTGTGAATCTAAGATTTTAATTGAACTGATTCATAGGATCGCAACAAGATAATTTCTATCACAAAACCACTATAAATTTTATTTGATCTTTTTACAGGTAAAAAATCAAATAAATAAAAAATAGGGAAGAGAAAAGTCAAGAGGCCTCTAATTATCAAATATGCTGAAAATTTGTATGTTTCTGCTTGAGCTGTACGAGATGAATTTTTCATATACGGTTCAGGCAATATGATTGGTTTGAGGAACGTCTTGAGATTGGTTTGAGGAATATGATTGGTTTGAGGCCTATCTCAATAAAGTATATGATTGGTTTGAGGAACGTCTTGAGATTCAGGCAATTGTGGATGGTATAACTAGTAAATATGCTACTCCTCGTGTCAACATATTTTGCAAAGCCAAAAACCAAATCCAAGAAGAAAGCGAGTCATACAGTGA
Organism: Echinochloa crus-galli; assembly: GCA_900205405.1. Lineage (NCBI taxonomy): Eukaryota > Viridiplantae > Streptophyta > Magnoliopsida > Poales > Poaceae > Echinochloa > Echinochloa crus-galli. The sequence continues at coordinate 1,235,166 of OAMR01000042.1, forward strand.
TACAGTCTGATCAAGCTGTGCATGTGTGTGGATGTGATGGAAGATGTATGGGTACTCCTTTGTGTATGATCACTTTGCCATATTGAATTTATTTTGAGAACATGGATATGACTTTTTTTCTCTTTCTTTGTTCTTTGTTTTCATCATGCTCGAGAGTCATTCTCTTCTGAGCATGTATTTCTATTTTTTTAGTTTTTTCATAGCCATGTCTCATTTGCAAGGATAACTTGGAGAAAGGAAATCAACACTTCTGTTGGAGCATTTATTTAGTAGATGGATGGATAGGTGCTATGATGCTAACTTTCAGCATGGAAATTTAGTAATATTGAGGTGGTGGCTGTGATCTTGATCATACCGCATAGGTTCAGTAGATTTGCTACCACAATGATTAGTCCAGTAATTTTTTTATTATGTTGTTAACCAGGTTTCAACACGCATCTAAATAGCCAACGCTTAAATACCATAATCCCTCTAGAGGATGGAGACTCCTGTGGATTGAATGCACAACTACGTGAGTTGTCAAATGAGGCCCAAAGTGGTCAATCCATGGATCAGCACATAGCACTAGTCTGTGGGTGCATAGCCCCTGGTGAAGATCATCAGTCTCAACTTCTCAAGGTGTCAAATGTGGAAAAATCGGAAGCCATGGGCTTAAGAACAGCACCGACTCTATGCCATTACCATGTGAAAATATGGACAACCGATGAAAAATTTCCATCGAACGCTTCATGACAGCATAAAAAATTAACTAATACAACATTTGAAATCATAATTTATAATATTAAAAACTATGTATAAAAAATATAGCCGTCTCGTGATTTGATAATAGAAAATTCCTACCACAACATAACATCATGTTTTACTCAACATCCACTAAGAAGAGGCCATCACAAAAAAATAAGTTTGCAACATAGATACATACATTTTGCAACACATAGAAGTTATAACCACAATATTTTCACATTATAGTTGCAACATTATAAAAGAATATTCATTTTTTTAAAATATCAGTGAAATAAATGGAACAAATCAATTGGACTAAAAGATAATAAACTATTGAAACATTTAAAATAAGTGAAAGGGCATCTAATCTAGTGGTTAGAGCACCTGAGTAGCACCCCAGCAGACCCAAGTTTGACTTTCGGTGAGAGCGAATTAATTAGATTTGGAATAAAAATATAAAAAAAATAGGTAGGGGCTTCCCCTGCTGACTTCGGTCAAAGAAAAAATATTTAAAATAAATTTCAAACTTTCTAAATCGTAAATAGAATCCAGATCAAACCACATCATCTCATGTGTATCGCATAAAAATACATGTAAAAGTTTCCACAATAATATTCTATCTTCTAGTTGTAAAAATCACTCCCCTAACAACATCATTATGTACCTATCGCAACAAAAATACGCAAAAAAAATTCTCCGCAACTTGGTTGCTAGGGTTGGAGCGACCCCAAGCATTTATCCAAAGTGAATTCGCGTGGAAATTGTGCTTCTTCTTCTCCGGATCGAAGAACACCTGGCGCGGGAGGCGGACCACCTTCTTGGCCCACTGGGGAGTCGGGGCGTCGGACCAGCACAGGTAGAGCTCGACATCGGGGAGGTCGAGCCGAGGCATGGCGGCGAGCTCGGCGAGGAGATAGGAGGCGGTGGCGGAGCTGGGCCTAAGGCCACCCAGGTCATGGCCTTAGGCGTGGCCCAAAAAACCTCTTATACCTATGTGATTTTCTTGGCCAGATTACAATTTGGCCTATTAAGCCGGCCTCCTTCCCTTCCCTTCCTCAGTTCCTCCAGCCCAATAGCCGAAGCCCAGGCGACCGCACATGCACTCCTCTCCGACTCCCACAGCCCGCACGCCGCGCTCCTATCTGACTCGTCTCCCGCAGCGCCGAAACCTAGCTCTCGGGCCTCGGCGGCGGGCCGGGCGGCGGGTGGGCAGCACACCGGCCGGTGGCGCAGCAAGGCCAGGCGGCGGTGCCGCGGTGGGCGGCAGCATGACACTAGGCCGGGTGGTGGGGCGCACAGGCGCAGCAGTGGCAGCACGGCAGCCGGCAGCGGGCGGGCTGTGGCGGCCGGCAACAGCAGCTCCAGCGCGGCAACGCGCACCAGCAGGGCTCCGGCAGCAGCAGCACCGCCAGGCGCCAGGACCCAGGACCAGAAGCACCGGCGCACCGCCGTTTCCCTTCCCTGGCTGGCTCGGTGGCTCCCCTCCCACTGCTCCCCTTCAAATAAATTGGTCAATTAACTCAGTTTTGTTTGGAAATTGGAATTTCCATTCCCCAATCTATATGAGGCCGGATAGTATTATTTATCTACTAATTTGTAGATTGTAGATTTGCATTCCCTAATAGTCCAATACTCAACTGGTGTCAATGAATAAGAGGAGTAGGACACAGCAGACACAGGGGAATGTTAGGCCATTGAATCAGTTGCAAAAGTTGCCACCTCGTGGCTCTAATCCAAGTGGTATGTTTCATATCCAATTGTCATTTTCTACTATTCAATCATGTTTTGCATATTTCTTATCCAATTCATTAAAAATTTACTTGTTTGGTTGTTTCCACTTGTAGGTTCGGGTGTACTTCCTTTTGTGATATCTGTGATATGCGGGGAATCGACGATGAATCAGACCGGCACTAGTTAGGTAATTATTTTATCAAGTTTGTTATGCCCATGTGTCTTAAATTCTGATGTTTTTTGGGAAAAAGGAAGCTTTATTGATCTTAAACAATTACATCAAGATGATACAATTATATAAGATCCAACCCGGCCTCTACATAACTAAGATGCACACAGAAAAAAAAGAAATAAAAAAATGAGAGCACCATGATCAAAAGATCATGTCGTAGCAAGCTACCACAAACGACTTCACCTTCAACTGCTTCACTAACTAAAGCAGCTCTTGGACTATGATGTAGGCTCCCGAAACGATGCCTTCAACGAGGAAACGGCACGTTACGTTGCAGTGACCCAATCAATTAAGACCAGATCAAAAGTTTTCACCCGAGGGAGTAATTCATCATAATCCAAACAATGCCTTCAACGAGGTCACTGCCAGGTACAATCAATTAAGGTTAGACCTAGGAATTTTTTCCCGGAAACGGTGAATTAGTAACAATTACCACCACGACATAGTCACCGTGTTGCTTCCCCCTTCTTACCA
>OAMR01000042.1:1248016-1281761 GCA_900205405.1 Echinochloa crus-galli
CCCCTTCTTACCAAGCCAATGCTTTCATATAGACCAGACCTGACCCACTTCAAATGGCCACGAACTCCAAATTCGGTAGACCATCTGAAATCGTAACCAGAGATACCATGCTGCAAAGTAGCCACTGGGTACCCGTGCATAATCCACCGGAATAAATTGCAGATGAAATCCGTTTTCGAGTAAGAGAATTCGCGGATGAAGCCAGGATGACTCATGTCTCCTGGTCTATATGAAAATAAAGGCGAAATTGAAGATGTCATCACCAGATATAGTTGCAAAGTCTGAACCAGAGGCCCGTCCCCTACCCTGGGGCTGCCGTCGCCGCCGCCGACTGCCTTGGGGACCGACCCCGCACAGTCACCGTCCGAGGACCCGCGCATCTGAGCCCTCGCGCCTCTGACCCCTCGCGTCGGCCGCCGTCCTTCTCACGACCCGGTCGCCACTAGCCTCCGGACGCCTCAGATCCGGCCGTGGGAGGCTCGGATCCACGTCCACCTGCCCTCACCGCCGCCGGAGAGGCCATTACCGGCGAACGGACATGGCGGCCGCGTCCGCCATGGATCCGGACGAGGAAGAGCTGGTGCCCCGCCGCCGTCATGGCGTGCCGCACGGGCTTCCGACGGCTCGCTCGGGCGACGCCGCGGCGGAGGGACGCGGGGAAGTGGAGAAGGGGCAGCGGCGCCGGCTCGTCCGCCCGTGCCACCGCGCGGGGGTGACGCAGAGGAGATCGCTTTTCCTGTACGGCTGGGATACCGGTTCCTCGGGGGCCACCCCAAATTATGATGTATTGATGTAAATCGTATATTTTAAACATTTCTACTGATATATGAACTATCGCTATTACGTGTACTTACACCAGTACACCAAGATTGAGTAATATAAACGTTTACTTAAGTGACTTTAGGCGTCAAAATCCGCCAGCTTAGCCACTGCCTATGCCGGTGAGGTCCTCCGCGAGGGGGAGCCGGGGCACCGTGGCGAGTAGGCGGCTGGTGCCGGCGGCGGCGGCGGCGTCGAAGACGAGGTATCATCCGCGCGCGGAGGAGCCAGGGCCGCTGTACCGGCCGCCGTAGAGGACGACAATGCTCTTGTCGGCACACGCGACGAAAGAGGCAGAGGCCAGCCCACCGTCGGTCGAGCCCACAAGCCTGAAGGTGGCGATCCTTGGGGGAGCGGGGAGGAGGAGGACGTCGGGCTTCATGGATCCCAAGAGCTCGATGTCTGACTGCGGATGCGGAGCTACTCCCTTTTGCGGCTTTTCCGCCGCCGCCGCCGCCGCTTCATCGTTTCCATCTTCGAAGCAGACGTCCACGAAGCGATCCAGCAAGACCCAGGCGGGGGACTGGACATGATCGATGACGCCGGACGGAGCTTGCTTCCTTTCCTAGACTCCTCGATCTCCCTGACCGACGGGATCGGGAAGGAGGAGGAACGACTTATAAATATCATCATAGATATACAGTGTCAAGTCAAGAAGCATACCGTTTCTCCTCGATATTTGAAGTCCAACTGTGTAACATCAGAAAGGCCTCTGAGAAATTGACAGATATCAACAAGTCGAGTATCACTACCAATTGAAACTTTTGCTGTTTCTAATGATCCCAAGTTTGTCAGCAAAGGTGGTATTGTTTCTTGAGAAAAGTAGCCAAGTTCAATTAGGCTTGGGATCGAAATAGAAACCTTTTGTTTTTTGAATCTACACTCGATATCAGTTGTGAAAATCTTCAGTGTCTGGGAGGAAATCTCAGCATCATGAATGTAACAATCATACAACTTGAGACGTTCCAGTAGTGTGCAGCCGATTTGGAGATTCTCAAAGAAGCCCTCGAACAAAATAACGGTGGTAAGGTCCAGGCTAGTCAAGAAGCACTCTGAAGCAAACACCATCGGGTCGAGATACAAGATAGCCTCCCATGAGGTAACGCTGACAGACCTAGCATTCCACTGCAAAGCATGGCTGATCCACTGGTTAGCATCTCCTGATTCGGCACGCCAGTTAATTTTCTCCCCCTCCCGTAGGCCGTACGTGAGATTGAATTCGTCCAAGGGAGTGGGGTTCCGGAGCATCAGGAGCCGGTTGAAGAACCTCCTGAAGAGCGCGTCCCGCTGGATCCAGGTGCCAGCCATGTCCTCGAACACGTAGCGCGACGCGTTGATGCGGCGCACGGAGCGCCAGAGGTCGCGCCACCGCCGCGACAGCACGCACGTCTGCACGAGCTGGCGCGCGTCCAGGAAGGAGATGGCGTGGAGGAGGACGTCGTCGGGGAGGGCGTTGATCCTGCACGCCGGGACCATCCGCGCGTCGCCGGATGGCTCTGTCATGGGGTCGGGCTCACAGCTGCATTTGATCGAACAGGTGGTGTTCAGACAGGCTGAAGAGTTGAGAAATGGAGAATTGAAGAGCCGTGAATCCGCAGATCAGAACGAGCATGGAGATTGCACGAGGAATCTATGACTACGTAGCGATTATCGGATAGAAATGGATACAATCGAATCGAAGAAGAGGTGGGAGGAAGATGAGCAAACCTGTTGCTGTGTCGCCTCGCCCAGCGCCCACGGAGCAGACAGCCGGAGCCGGGTTTGTTGTTACCTGCCCCCGAGTTTATTTTGAAATATCTTGTGGTTAAACTCGTATGAGGGAGAGGAGAGGCATCGAGCAGAGGCCCATGCTCATAGATTCCTGAAGCCCGTCAGGTACCCGATCAGTCAAATTAGGGAGTTTTTTTTTTGAACATGTCAAATTAGGGAGTTATATCACGTTGATAGTTCGAGGAAGATCCGAAGATACAGAAGCGACGATCTTTCTGATCAAGACCAGTGGCGCCATTATTTTACTGACCAGACACGAGTGTTTGTGGCGTCTCTCTTTTAGTTGTCAAGTACCCTCGAGAAAAAAATAACGAGATGTTTCGGCCCGGCGTGGGATGTCAGCAACGTAACGGTCATGACATGGGACAACCGTGGGTAAAGAAGCCGGCGACAAGAAGAAAGAGAAGCTGTAGTGGTTCATGCAGATGATGAAGCTGTCGGTGCTGGCGACTTTCTTCTATATGATGGCCACGGTGGACATAGATATTGCAGCAATACAGAAGTGAACAGCTGAAACGAAGGATGTTATCAATGATCCAACAGATGATACCTTCGTTTCAAAACTTTTGGAGCACAGAAGTACGTGATCCGTTTCGACCCAGGACAACAATGCATAGAAACCAACTTTCTGTATTTGCGGCATTAACGGAAACTTTCAGATTATTTACTTCCACAAATAACAACAGCATATGAAGTAAAAAGCGTAGACGTGCTCCATGGGAGCCCAAAAAGGGACGTGCAGCAGACCCAAATAAAAGGCTTTTCAAGTTTGGCATGATCCAATATACAGCTGCTCTTGCTAATGTACTTCGCTAACAGATTGCTAATATTTGTGTGGTAGACAAGTGTTCCATTTTGGGAAAACATAGATCCATGCAAATCGAGATCAAAATGGGGGCAAAAAACTGATATGGTTTCCAAGGAATATGGCAAAATGAGAACTAGGCACATACATGCTCCTCGGTCCATTAGTGAACCAATGATCCGGCCGGTGACAGGTTTCGGCGTTCAACCCAAACATGAGCAGAGTGTCTGAAGCGAACCTGACCATAGGTTATACCATCCTCAACCAAAAGCTTCTCCAGGACGTTGCGGTCAACCTCCGAGCATACGACTTCAAGCATCTCGATGTGCTGACATGTGAAAAATCCTTGTTCCAGCTGATCGGTGATGGTTTCCGATGTATAGTTACACTACACCACAACAACATACAAATTTTACCTTCATCAGAAACCTTTGCCAAAGGATCAATAAACATGTGGAGAGAAGAATGTACCTGCTTAAGTTTCAGAGTTAGCTTCACTAGATTAGGACAGTTCTGAAGGAAGACTTTAAGTGCGTAGTAGTCTGCTGGCAGGCACCATTCAGCAAGAGTCAGGGCTGTAAGATTATTGAACTTCGGGCACCATTGCGAATTCTTTTCCGTCTTGAGCTGGTCAAGGTCCAAAAAAGGGTTAGGACGTGTCAAAGAACGCATGCCAGATTCTGAAAATTATTTCCTAATTCAGCCCAAAGTGCGAAATGGACTGAGAAGAAGATAAAATTATGTGGAAAGACCTATTGATTAGTTATCAAGAAACTGTTAGTACTTAAACGATAGATTCAGAAAATAGTTTATATGAAAAAAAAGACACAACATAAGCAAGAATTGTGATTAAAAAAAGATACACATGGCAGAATAGCATGCATATAACTTTTAAGAGAGCCAATAATCTAGAGCATATGTAGATAGACAGGTGGAAGGAGAGTAGGAGCAGGAGATACATCTGCTCACTTTTGATCTGATTCTAAGCACTAGGACTGAGGCTTCCAACAATGATTTATGCACATGTCATTTGCAGGCTTGCACATGTCATTTGCAGGCTTGCACATCTATATGCAGTAACGAGGAATGAACTTAAACAATCACTATGCTATGGGACAAGATGTATTTTCAGCTCTTGCCACCTATATATGCAATAGAAAAGGTAGGTGTAACTGAACGGGAAATCCCTTAGTTGCATTCCTGTTTCAAACTACCATAAGATACTCTTGGATATACTATTTAGTGAGTCAGAGTACACAAACTACACTGTATTTTGTTGGAACCCATCAGAATACATTATCAAACACTTAGTAGAAAGACTAAATAGTAAATATCATGCTTAGGTCATAGATTGGCTTGTAAATATTTGTATAGATGTGTATTGCCAAATCAAGAATTGTACCATTCCTCCATAGTTGAAGTCCAAATTTGTGACTCCAGATAGGCTCATGAGAAACTGATGGATATCATTATCATCAACCTTGGTATTTCGTGAACCAACTGAAACTGATGCTGTCACTAGTGATCCCATGTCCTTTAGCAAGGGTATTGAATAATCGGAGAAGCCAAGATGACTGAGGCTTGGAATAGAAATAGATTGCTGTTCATCAGACGTGAAGTTAGAGTCCTCATCAATGGTCAATACCTTTAGTGTCTGGGAGGAAATCTCAACATCTTCAATGGCACAGTTACTTAAGAGCAGACATTCCAATGCTATGCATCCAGTTTGTAGGTTCCTAAAGAAACCATGGAACAATATAACGCAGGAAAGCTGAAGGCTTGTCAAGAAGCATTTTGAAGCAAACACTCCAGGATCGAGGAACAATCTGTCGTGCCATATCTCAACCTTGATAGACCGAGCATTGCTCTGTAAAGCATGGAGGATCCACAGGTTAGCATCTTCCGAGTCAGCATCAGGGTCTTCTGACTCTTCAACATCAGGCATGAAGTAGGAAAGCTGGAACTCGTCCAAGGCAACGGGGTTACGGAGCACCAAGAAGCCGTTGATGAACTTCTTGAATAGCACGTCGCGCTCCTCCTCGGTGTCAGCCATGCCATCGAACTCATGGCGCGTGGCGTTGATGCGAGCCACGGAGCGCCAGAGGTCGCGCCACCGACGCGACAGCACGCAAGTCTGCACGGCCTGGCGGGCGTCCAGGAAGGACATGGCACGGAGGAGGACGCCGTCTGGGAGGGCGTTGATCCTGCACTCCGCTCCGGGAACGCGGCCTGGCGGCCCTGGCAACATGCGCGCGGGGTCAATCTTGTCGGCCATGAGTTCGGCGTCACAGCGGCAATTCGTCGAGCAGGTGGTGTTCAGACAAACTGCAAGGCGGAGAAATTGCGAATCAAGGATACACGAATCCGCAGATCGGAGCAAGATTGATGCGAGTCATGAAATCAGTAATCGAGAAGAGATTCTCTAGTATAGAAAACGGCAGCGATCGAATCAAAGAGGAGATGTGCAAGAAGACAGGAAGAGGGAGAAGGAGCGAGCGAACCGTGGGTTTTGTTTGGGTTGTTGTCTCTGTCCGCAGCCCGCGCATACTTGGCCCACCGATTATCCTTAGGTCAATCTATTTAAAACTTTGGGCATATGGCCCTCTTAAATTTTGATTTCCATGTAGTAAAATGTCATGCTTAAGATTATTGTCGAAAATGAACCCCTCCTTTTTCTCTCTATGATAACCAACAATAAGTTAAATTATATGCATATATGTACGTTGTATCAATATATTCATATTTCGCACATTTTCAATGTGATATTGGTTTTCTAAAATTGATAATACATTGGAAAAGAAGTTAATGGTCGAACTTTATTTCAGAATATTTTCCAAATAATAGTATGCCTTACATATTAAAGTATTTGCAACACAAAGTGTCTACTATTCCCTCCGGTTACAAATAACTGATATTATAAGATGTGTGAAGTCAACCATTTTAATTTTCGGTTGAAAATTATTTTTCATTCGTTACACTTTGATATTTTAAAAAATATGAGTATATCTATAAAAAAATATAATGTTACTATATTTTGTAAAAAGGCATTATCAACATTTTTTTGGTATCAAATGTTATACAGCCTGTTCTCGGTGCAAGTTTCATATGGACTCAATTCTTATTAAATAGCATGCCATATAGATAAAAATAATAGCTTGGCAGCATGTTTTTTTAGAGAGAAAAAAGTTATTTTTCATCATGATGAAACTTGCTGTACTGGTTACTAATAGTTTTGAAATGAAATGAGACTCCATTAAGAATGCTTGGGTTTTATCTCCACACATTCATAACTCATAACTCTCATTATCAGTTAGATAAAACATTTAAATAATATAGTACCATATAAAATCATGAAACTAGACTTTACATATATTGACCTAATTTTATTCATCAAAGTTAGATAACATAACATTTTTAGTATTTTCTTAACAAAACGTTACACCGAAAAGAATGATCTTATTGATGAGGAAGCACCATATTTGACTAGTGCTGGTCAGAGTGGGATATCGAGGGAGTACATGGGAAACGAAGCACGTACGTACACAAAATAGAATTATAAAGGTGGTTCCCGTGTTATGTCGGGACTTCTTCCTCTACGTTAGCGAACCACACACGACAGTGCGTGTTTCATTGATATAACAGAAAAAAATATAAATCTACGACCCTGGGAGATCATAGACAGAAAATAGAAAAGAAAGAAAAAATAAATGTACTCGCCCGATTAGATTGGGACATCAACGCGGGGTACCCCTCTCAACCCTTACGGGCCACAAGCCAAGCATGTTGAACACACTCTTTCCGCGAAGAAAGAGAGATACGGCGGAGTACGTGTCCTCGCTTTACTCGCATTCCAAAACCATCGCCTAAGAAACTCCCTTTAAGCCTTTTGCAACAGGGATGCAGTTATCCCTGTTCATTTCAACTCCAGCTAGTCCTTGGATATCGAGAGGAACAAGGCGTACTCCATCGAAGAGGCAAACACTAAATCTCCGTCAGTTTAGCTAGCAGAAGAATATAAAGAACTCCTTCAGGTTAGCCTTGGACTCCGTCTCCGGAGCCAAAGCTAAAACGTGGCAAGAACTCCCGAGGATCTTCTGAGCGGTGCTGAAGAGCCAAAGGTGGGCCGGCACGCCGACAATCCCGATGCGCACCCTGAAGTCCATCGGGATGTCGGCAGCCCCCACCTCACGTCTCCATCTCCGGAACACGAGCCTGAGTGGTGCATCCGGAATCGGTGCATGTAGAGCCTGCAATATCGAGACAGCATCCTGAAACATAATCAAAAACTCCTCTGGATGGTGAGGATGGATCACGAAAGACCCAGGTGCAACCCCACAGCGACCCTCCAGGTACAACTTGACATCCATCGGCGATGTCGGCGGGCATGTACCAGCGACCGTAGCGACCAAAGCTCTCTCGAGCGCGACCTCGTTGGCGACGACCAGTAGCGACCGTGAGATCACACAGATCTCCGCCTTGGGGCGCCGGCTCGGGTCGCCCAGGGGTGCAGGGGGTGGAACGTCACCCTGGGCCCCGACGACAGGAGAGGCCTCCGGCATCGGCGATGTCTATAGTTCTATTTAAAACTTTGGACATATAGGGTGTGTCTATATTTCTCCGAATTTCCAAACTTTTTCATCGACGTCCCATCGAAACATTAAATATAGTAAATGACGTATGTATGGAGCATTAAATATAGATAAATAAAAAAACTAATTATATAGTTTTGATGTATACGACGAGACGAATCTTTTGAGCCTAGTTAGGTCATGGTAGGACAACAATTAGCACAAACAAACGAAAAGTGCTATAATGTGCTACAGTGTTCGCTGTGACTTTTCTATCAACTTTTCGCGGAACTAAACACACCCATAGCCCTCTTAAATTTTGATTTCCATGTAGTAAAATGACATGCTTAAGATTATTGTCGAAAATGAACCCCACCTTTTTGTCTCTATGATAACCAACAAGTTAAATTATTTGCATATATTTACATTGTATGAATATTCATAATTCGCACATTCTCAATATGATATTGGTTTTCTAACATTGATAATACATTGGAAAAGAAGTTAATGGTCGAACTTTATTTCAGAATATTTTTCCATATAATAGTATGCCTTACGTATTAAAGAAAATTTTGCAACACAAAGTGTCTACTATTCCCTCGGGTTACGAATAACTGATATTACTACGTGGTATCCCGCGCGTTGCTACGGGAATTTATACAAAATTTGAGGATGTAATTTTGAAAGTAGAAACACTAAACTGATTGTATTGCAATATTTTTTATAAACAATAATATAGAGGAAAACACATTCATTTTATTGAGAGAGAACTACTTAGAAATTTGTAGCATGGTACTCGCAAAACTAACACAATGGATAGCCGCAGAAAATCAGTAGAAGACATAAATTCATAATTCTAGTGGATGGTAATGTGGACAGTTTGCATGTTGATAGAAGATCTAGTGGATGGTGACGTGGGCATCTTGCATGTTGAGAGAAATCAACCATGACATGTTAGTGGGTACCAATTGTAAAGGTTTTATAGATAAGGTGTGTGAAGTTAACTATTGTAATTTTCGGTTGAAATTTATTTTTCATTTGTTACACTTTGATATTTTAAAATAACACAAGTATATCTATAAAAGTATAATTTTACTATATTTTATAAGTATTTTGTAAAAAGGCATTATCAGAATTGTGTCGGTGTCAAATGTTAGGTGCAAGTTTCATATGGATTCAATCTATTAAATAGCATGCCGTATGGATAAAAATAATAGCTTGGCAGCTAGCATATTTTTTAGAGGGAGAAAAGAGTTAATTTTCATCGGGATGAAACTTGTTGTACTGGTTACTAAGAGTTTAGAAATGAAATGAGACTCCCTTAAGAATGCTTAGGTTCTATCTCCACACATTATTCATAACTCATAACTCCCATTTATCAGTTAGATAAAAAATTAAATAATATAGTACCATATAAAATCATGAAACTTGACTTTACATTGACCTAATTTTATTCATCAACGTTAGATAACACTAGCAAGAACTCACGTGCGGCACACACGTTTATTTATGACACATAGGTAATAAAACAGTGTCACTTAAGTGGATTATGGTAAACAGATCAGTCATGTGAAATACTTTTAAAAATACTTTATATTCGCTCTCTCATATATAGACAGCTTTAGGTATTCTCGAATCTAGAGGAACATTATTTTTTAGATAGTTGGTCTTTATTTATATGGAGAAAAATTCTCCAATCTATGTCTATTAGCAATACGGGATAATTATGTATAGAAATAGTTAAAAAAATGGCTCAGAGGATGTTTCACGGTAGAAGAATCGGAGGTTGATTTCTTTCCAAAAAAATTGTTTTTTCAGTTCAGAGGTTGTTTCCTTTCTAAAAACAAAAGGTGGGTAAAAAAACATCGGTGAAAAAAAAGGAACGCTAGGGGTGAACTCACACAGGGTTTTTCGCTCTGTCAAAAAAAACTTTTATTAATGACACGTAGGTACAAAAACAATGCCACTTGAGTGGGCTATAGTAAAAAAACCAATCGTGTGAAGTGCTTTTAAAAATACTTTATATTCGTTTTCTCATGTCTCGTATATAGAGAGCTTTAGGTATTCTTAAATCCAGAGATACATCATCTACAAAACCTATATAATTGGTACCCACTAACAAGTCATGGCTGATTTCTCTCAACGTGCAAGATGTCCACGTCACCATCCACTAGATCTTCTCTCAACATGCGAGCAGTCCACATCACCATCCACTAGAATTATGAATTTATGTCTTCTACTGATTTTCTGCGGCTACTCATTGTGTTAATCTTTGCGAGTACTATGCTACAAATTTCTAAGTAGTTCTCTCTCAATAAAATGAATGTGTTTTCATCTACATTGTTGTTTAAAAAAAATATTGCAATGCAATTATTTTAGTGTTTCTATAATTGGTACCCACTAACAAGTCATGGCTGATTTCTCTCAACATGCAAGATGTCCACGTCACCATCCACTAGATCTTCTCTCAACATGCAAGCTGCCCACATCACCATCCACTAGAATTATGAATTTATGTCTTCTACTGATTTTCTGCGGCTATGCATTGTGTTAGTCTTTGCGAGTACCATGCTACAAATTTTTAAGTAGTTCCCTCTCAATAAAATGAATGTGTTTTCATCTATATTGTTGTTTAGAAAAATATTGCAATGCAATTATTTTAGTGTTTCTACTTTTAAATTGCATCTTCAAATTTTGTATAAATTCTCGCAGCAACGCGCGGGGTACCACCTAGTTTTTGAGATAGTTGGTCATTATTTTTACGGAGAAAACCTCTCCGATCTACTATTTATTAGCAATATGAAATAATAGACACATATCTACACTATCAATTTTAATTATCCATTTATACTAATAAAAAATAGAAGAATAAAAAAATAAAAAATAGGCTCAACGTGGCCTCGTGAAAAAAAAGGCTCGATACAGTCGGGTCATAAGAATTTTCAAAAAAGGATATTAAAAATAGAAGAATAAAAAATAAAAAATAGGCTCAACGTGGAAAAAGGCTCAACGTGGCCTCGTGAAAAAAAAGGCTCGATACAGCCAGCTAATAAGAATTTCCAAGAAAAAGTGGGTAGAAAATACATGGGTGAGAAAAAACGAGAGGTGAGAGGTGAACTCACGTATATTTTTTCGCTCTATCAATTTTGAAACTGTTGACATGTGAGTTCAGGTGGGTCCGGTGTGAGGGTACGGAGGCTTTTTGTTGGTAAAAAAGTTTTCAAAAGAACTCGTTCCTTTTAACATTTTTTGATGCTAGCAGACGCGGCACGTGCGCACGCGCGTGTGTATATAGAGTTTTTGCTATTCTCAAATTTAGAGGCACATTATTTTTTGAGTTAGTGGTCTTTATTTATATGGAGAAAAACTCTTCAATCTTTTGTCTATTAGCAATACGGGATAATTGTGTGCACGTGGGGAGTTAGGGGCCCACCTGGCCGGAGGTGGGTACGCGCGGGACGTTGGGTAAAAAAAGTTTTACGGAGAATAAACTAAAAGCGCGTGGAACATCAAGTTTTTCCCACCTTTCCCACGTCCCCCACCCAAAAAAATCTGACAGGTGGACCTCTGTGAGAGGGTGGGGGTGGATTTTTTTTGGTAGAAAACGTTTTCAATTCTCTAGGATCTTTTAGTAAAAAAGTATAGATATAGATTTTCTTAACAAAACCTTACACCGAGAAAAAATGATCTTATTGATGAGGAAGCACCATATTTGACAAGTGCTGGTCAGATGGGATATCAAGGGAGTACACGGGAAACGAAGCACGTACACAAAATAGAATTATAAAGGTGGACTTCATCCTCTACGTCACATTTTGGCATGAGAATAAATTAGCAACCACGCTAGTTTAACACACTCGAAGAACAGAGACTAAACAACACGCTTACGTATCAGATAATTGTTCCCTAAGACGCGGAGTTAAATCATGCACCGACACTGACTAAGCATCTTTTTTTTTCCTTTTGCTTTTTCTGAAGAAAGAGAGATACGGCGGAGTACGTGTCCTCGCTTTACTCGCATTCCAAAACCATCGCCTAAGAAACTCCCTTTAAGCCTTTTGCAACAGGGATGCAGTTATCCCTGTTCATTTCAACTCCAGCTAGTCCTTGGATATCGAGAGGAACAAGGCGTACTCCATCGAAGAGGCAAACACTAAATCTCCGTCAGTTTAGCTAGCAGAAGAATATAAGGAAATTTCATTGTTCCTGGAGGTACGTTGACCCTGATTATAACTGTGCGCCTACATTGCAATTATTGTCAGGAAATGCATCATTCAACGGGGAGATGACAGTTATATCCCTATTCATCCCAAGTTTCCAACTGCAGCACCAATGTGGTTTCCATCACGCGCCATCTCTCTAAGAGTACTCCATTTGCAGTTGCAGAGACAGGTCCAATAATCTCCGTTCACTTCAACGTACTGCGCTGCAATTGAAGCTGCAGGTATGTTGACTTACAAATTTGTACCTACACTGCAATTGCCAGTACTGCTGTAACCAACACTTAACCATGTGCTTTGCAGCGCAAATGTTTTTCTCTACCTTTTCCATATGTAAAGTGTGAAAGGAAGTGCAACTAGTTTACCAACCATGCATCTACGGCGGCTAAAAATATTCTTAGGATTTGTTTGGATCCAAATTTATTGTGGGTCCCAATTTGTCTGAAAAAAGTGCTCCATCTATTGTGGGTCCCAATTTTTTCTTGTGCCCATTACTTCCTCTAAATTTATCTCTCCTTTTAGCTCTCCCAATTCCATGGAACAAACCGTCAAAAAATTGGAAAGTCCCGAAATACTATTCACAGAGGGAAAATTAACTATTGGCCCCATGTATGGATGATGTGACAGCAATTAAATTATTTTTGGGACTAATTTTTTTGAAGCTGTTGGGATATTTTTTTTGTGCCCAATAACTTTTGGCGATGTCCCAAAACCAGCATATTGAGACTTTATTTTTTGGTCATTCTTGGATATGCTCTTAGCTAGCTAATTGTTAGAGGTAAACTTTAGCTAGCTAAAATTTGCCAATTAAAGTTTAATTGGGGGTGTTTGGATACTTCAGATAATTAAAATGATTAGATCATTCAATCTCTCATGAAAATAATTGGAAAAAAAAGATGGTGGCTGCATTGATGTTAGGAGGAACAATTTCGACTTTATTATATACGTTTTTTACACTATCATCCACCGGACAATTTTAAGTGTATGAAAGCTGCAACAATGTCTATTTGGATTAATTTAGCTATTCTCTGGGTTACTTCTTTCAATAATAGCATATTTGTACAATATACAGACAGTTACTTGGGTACTTTGGTACTTTGGGTTTGTTTTATCATGACAAATGTCGATAATTTATTAGCATGCTACTTTAATTTTTCACAATGGCAAAGTTGGCAATTAGAAACATAGTAGAGGTTTTCTTGTACTCTTTTATGTGGAAAATATTTAATTTAGAATTTCCTATAAAGATACTCTACAGTTAACAATCGTTTTCTATTGTAAAACCACTATTTTAAAGCATGGATGTTTTTTTTGCGTGGTCCTATTAAATCGATAATTTTAAAACATAAATTATTTATTAACTCGTTAAGGTTTTCCTACTAACATTCTCTAATAGAAGCATAAAATGCTTAAGTAGTTTATTAGTTATTTAAAACATTTTTTCCGAAAATTTAAAAGTAAAAGTGGAAATACATAGAGATCAACATACAAGGAAAAACAAAATAAAAGAAGAGAAATGGAAAAAAAGAAAAAGCCATTCACAAAATAAAAATAAAACGAGCAGTTCCGTAAAAAAAAAAGAAAAACAAAGTATTAGACCAGGCCCAAACGTTTCAGCGTGTAGTAACCTCACCTTGCCACATGGGATATGGTACGGAGGAGAGAGGGGAAAATGTTGGCAGGTTGTAGAATGACGGTGGTACCTACAGAAAAATTTATAGTTCAAAAACATACTATCTTGATAACCTATTTATAGTTTAAAAATAAACTAATTTGTTTCTCTTAAACTTTATATATTTAATAAATGAGAGAATAGTTTTTATGTCCATCTTTTGAACTGACATTTTTATAAATTGTCAGGACATGTTTGGAGTTTTTTTCTTATAACAAAACTAGCGATATTTTTTTGTTTTTTTACTAATAAAAAATATTATTACTCGAAATTTAAATAGCAATGGCAAATTCAAAAGGTGTGAAATCCGGAAACCTTTGCAACGGCAAATCGTCAGTGTCAACTCTATCCTCTCTTCATCTCCTGGGTCCCGATTGCAATTTTTGCTGCTGCGGCGGCAAGCTCCCCGTTCCTCGGCGCCAGCCATACGCCCCTCCCCCGGCCGATCTCCTCGATCCGGGCATCCTCCACTGCATTCCGCCACAGATCTCGACGATTGAGCGTCATGGAGACGGAGGGAGAGGGTAAGTGCGCTGGCGCAGGGGCCGAAGACGGAGGCCGCGGAGGTGGCCGGCAGCAGGGCAGCCGCAGGCCTGCGGCTTTTGGCGGCAGTGCGTCATCCAGTGGTACGGGCGGCTACAGTGGGAGAGGCAGGGGCACGGAGACTGCATCAGGTGATTTCGCGTGCGTAGCTCGTTATTTATGCTCCAGAATAGGATCGGTTGCTACGAGCTCTGGATAATGTTTGCCGCAGTAGCAGAGAGTACTAAGTATGTCGTCGGTCGTACTAGGTGAATCAGCTAAAAACTATGACCTTTTGAACTCTGTACTACTCCTATATGTGTGCAATTTGGCACCTCATGTAGATACTATCTGTGCATGTCATGAGCATGAGCAATTGAGCATCCTTGAGATCCATCTGCCCCAAATTTACGCAGAGCATTGAGCGATTACTTGCACCATCAATTACTTGCAAAAGGTATAGCATCATCAATTATGCTTCAAACTGGAACAATAATCACTCGACGACGAGTTCAGGAGTACCCTGCTGTTTTTACTGGTGATCGAAAATTACCAGAAAATATTGTCTGTATTGCGTCTAAGCATACTCCTGATTTTGTAGAAAATTTACTAATATCTCGCACTCTCTGTTTCCTGATGTGATCTTTGCATTGTGGGATGCGACACTATTTGATGTTTGGTAAATTGTTTATTAAACTATAACGTTGTAATGATGAATCTATGTAATGTGCTCAATGTTCATGTTCATTTGTTATTATGTTAGCCAAAGAATCATCCATTATATTTTTATTTACATGTGAAACCTGCTACCAAGTTGCTACTTGTATTTAGCTAACAGACCTCACTGCATTACCATGAACCAAGAAGACTTGTCAAATTTTGGAACCCAACTAACAACCCCTGTATTTCCATCTTCTACTTTACTCTCCGCGTGTAGTTCCTTTAGTTTCCACACATTGTACACGATCTGCAGAACATCAGTTAAAATTGTTACCATATCTTGTTATGTCACTGCAGTTGCAGGTCGCTAGCAAATATTTTGTGTGTCAGCGTTTTCTTTTGCGAATTTGAGCTTGCCTTTTGAGGTCACAAAATGGGCAACCATGCTAACATGGAATTAATGTGTCGTAGGTTTACACAATGGGAGACATGACTGCCTCATCTCACCATTCCTTTGAGGCACAGGTGTCTGCAATCCGCATCGAGATACTATCAGCGCTGATTGCTTTTGTCATGTCCTTTCTTGTCATGTTTGGGTGGTGGCGTCGATGGTGCACACACTGGTTCATCCAAAAAGGCGTGATGGTTGCCTACATCCTGTCCTTCACGCTGGTCACCTATACCATTGGCTTAATGCAGTCAGCAACAGTGAAGGTTGAGGTGTACCCTGTCTGGGCTGTCTGCTTCCTCACTGTCTTTGGTTGCACCAACTCCATCAAGGCCTACAGTCTTGAAGACAACTACCGCATCTGGAGGCAACTTGTTCAGTACGTTCTGTACACAATATATGTGCTGCTGATCCTGTTCAGTGTTGCCGATGGTGTTAGCTTCATTGCAGTCTTTCTTATGCTTATCATCACTCTGGTTAAGGTTTACATTCGGACAGTATCATCCAAAACAGCAACAGATTCATCTCTTTATAGTAAAATAGTTGCTGACTACATGGACATGGAGAATGAAAAAAGAAGCAGGCCAGAAGATTATAATCCTGTCAACATGAAGGGCTACTGCTACTTGATCTCGGAAAAATTCAAGAGTCAAGACTGGTCCAGTGCACCTAGCATTAAATATAAAGCTCCAAACTATGCATTGGAAGGTGTGGTGGAAAATTTTGATGTAATTACCATAGAAGATATATGGCAAGAGTGCTACAAATGCGGCACGCTACTAGGCTCAGATTCCTACAAAGATATCAGCCTCTCCTTCTCACTGTTCCATCTATTGGTGTTGCGCTTCTTCGGCTTCACCTGCGGTGAATCAACAAAACAGAAGACCCAAGACTTTGTCTTTAAAGGTCTCCTGGAATATGGTAGCGACCATGACCGTGAGAGGGCCTTCAAGGTTATTGAGTTTGAGTTGTCATTTCTCTATGATTTTTTCTTCACCAAATACTCTACTCTCAATTCAAGGGGTATGACCATTTGGGCCCTTGCTTCAGTGGCTAGCATACTCTTTGTGATGGCACTCACAGTCATGCGTGCATCTGGTGGCAGCAAAGCCTGGATGTCCCGCACCCATGCAATTGTCACCGAACCTACAGATGCACACAAGACTATCACAGTAGTCATATTGGCTGCACTTGCTCTTGTAGAGGTTCTGCAGCTGGTAATTTACTGGACATCCAACTGGGGCAGAGTGGCCTTTGTTTGCCAGTATGTCCGACAGACACCATCGAGCAAAGCAAACCCTAGCTGCTGGATGAGATTGAAAGCATTTCTTACCAGTGTCAATTTATTCAGTACTCGGAAGTACTGTTGGAAGCATCAGCTTGGGCAATATAACTTGCTCCACTCGGTAGGCCACCACACATGCTTTGGAAGCTTGACAAACATTTCAAATATATGTTGCAAGATTGTGAGCATTTTGGGGCTGCCACGTAATTTCTATCCAGAGGTACCAGTTTCCCTTAAAGCATGGCATGTCCTGGTGCCGTCAGAGGTGCGGCAATCACTTGTAACGTATCTGAGACAGGGTGGCGGCAAGCTGACGAATGGAGCTGCATCATTGGAATGCAATGGTGCTAACCATCTCTTGTGGGCATGTTCACAACAGATCCGCACCTCCGCCAAAGAAAAGGGTACCCAGACACGCACTATCTTGACCTGGCACATTGCCACATGTTACTGTGAAATGGCAAGAGGCTCATCGCCACCACACCATGCAGCAGAGCTCAAGCGCCACATGGAAGTTGCCACAACACTGTCCCAATATTGTGCTTACTTGATTGTCAATGCACCACAACTGCTTCCTGGGCACATGTGCGATACATCTTGCCTCTTCCGTGCTGCTGCACGCGAAGCTGCCAGTGTCCTCAAGGATAAGGAAGACAAGTATGAAGCTATGAGGAACTTAGCAGAACTAGCTGAGGAAACCATCTTCAGTAGTGGCGTCAAGTTGGGGAAGCAGCTTGAGGAGATACAAGATGTCACACGGCGTTGGACGGTGATAGCTGGTTTCTGGTCTGAGATGATGCTTTACGTGGCGCCGTCGGATAATATCAAGGCGCACATTGAGCAGCTCGCTAACGGAGGTGAGTTCATCACCCAGCTATGGGCCCTGCTGTTTCATGCCGGCATCCTAGGACATCACCAGGGTACTGCGTATGATTGATCCAGTGGCAGCAGCATATCTGCTGTGCATCCCTTCTCTTTGTGCTAGCTCCCAACTGTTTTTGGTAGTATCTGGTTTGTTTAATACTAACTTATATGATCTGTGGGATGATGATCCAAGTAGCTCTCCATTATTGCCTGTGGCATGACGATATTGTTGTGCCTGTGAACCAAACCTACTACTTTTGTTGTTATTATTATGCCTTTGAGATGAACTCCAGTTTATGTAGTTGCTTATGTGTTGTTCTTGGTGTGTTATGATACATGAACTCCAATAACATAAATGTGGTCTTGTAGGATTAGGACTTATGAGGTTTCCAACTCTTCACCTACACTATTGATTTACTTGTTCTGTCTCAATATGAACAGTTTGTTTTTTGTTCTGTTGAAAGCCCTCAAAATTATGAAATGATATTAAATAACTTAAGGCTCAGCTAAAACAGTGAACAAATTATCATAAACATAATATTGAAATTTAATTACAAAACAGTAATTAAATGATCCTTGAAACATTAAACTGTAAAGAATAAAGCTTAAATAATCTTAAACTGCGAAAATCTCAAAACGGCCCATAACTTAAATTATCTCGGCCGTCGATCAGATCGTACGGTCACAAATGGACTGGGCTCGCATAAATCTTGGCGAGGAATCAGGGAAATCCTAGCCCAAACCACCCCTTTCCTTTTTCTCAGGTCACCAGCCGCTGCCCCTTCTCATTCTCACGCGTCTCGCCGGGGTCCTCATGCGTCGCCTCCAGCAACGGGCACCGCATGCAAACGGTGCACCGCCGGCGAGTGGCCGAGGGCGCCACGTAGGGGTGGTAAAAGGCCTCACTTTTATACTAGAAATTTTAAAGATCGGACCGGATTAGGGCCGGGTTAAAATAATAACAGATTTTGAACTAAATTTTGTTAGAATAAGTTAGATTGTGAAGGAACAAACGGGCCATGATCCCTTACCACTCCTAGCCCGCCACACGCCTGGCCGCCGGCCATGGGTATGGGTGTCGCGCGTCACGTTGCCGCGTCTCTCTTGTGCACCCAAGTCGCTTTCTGTTGCTGCTAACGTGGTACTGTTTTTTAGCTCCGTTGTAAACTTGTAATGAGTGATACTGTCCCGTAGTTTGCCTCGGTTGCAATGTAAATGTGGTCAGCCATACATCGGTTGGTTCACTTATTCTGTCTGA
The DNA here is from genome assembly GCA_900205405.1 of Echinochloa crus-galli. Lineage (NCBI taxonomy): Eukaryota > Viridiplantae > Streptophyta > Magnoliopsida > Poales > Poaceae > Echinochloa > Echinochloa crus-galli. The sequence goes on from OAMR01000042.1 coordinate 1,266,908, forward strand.
ACAATTTCTTTCTGTTGTCTTGAAAATTACTGTTGACCTCTTTAGATCAAGAATATGGCAGCAGCTTCACGCATGTGCAATATTTATACAGACCATAGAGCAATACCTCATACAACGTCACATGACAGGAAGAGTTCAAGAAAGTCATATATGACAAATTAGACATGATATCGGCACCGAGAGTAAGCCCAGTGGACCTGAAACCTATAAAATTGAACATGGCTGGTAAATCAGATGCAGCACATCAACATCAGGAAATCTGTAAATCTGTTCCAACTGTAAATCTGTTCTTGATGGAAATCTGATCAGGGGTTATGCTATTATTATCACATAAAAGCACCACCAGGCTGTTTACCACATGATCAACCTTGGAACCCATTGGATCCGAGCGGAAATTTATAAAAGCAATTTCAACCATCACAAGGTGCTCACAAGTAAATGATCTTTCTTCTAAGACGCCTATGAATCCTCCATCCGGATAGAACTACAACATGGAAAACATATGAATTTTACCTTGATGGCACGGGCATCAACTTTCATACAAGGAGCAATAAACATCAGAAGCATGCATGTACCTTTCTCAATCCCCGGCCGAGTTTCAGAGTAAGCTTCTCCAGATTTGGTGACTTCTGAAGGAAAACTATCAGTGGATAGAAGTTTCCATACAGACACCAGTCACCAAGTGTCAGGGTTGTAAGATTGTTGAATTTTGGGCACCATTGCAAATTTTGTTCCACCTTCAGCTGCACAAGGTTCATAAAATCCGCGCCATATTATAGCATAAACTTTGATAATGTTGCCAAATGAATTAAGAGGAGCTAAAATCATGCGACAAGAAGTCGAGAACTATTCAAGTAAGAGCTATAGTTTCAGGGGACAATATATGACAAAAACCACAACATAAGTGGACACGATGTTATAACAAATGGAGACCACATTACACAGCAGTTTGCCTATTTTCTGAAGAGAGTCAACTATGACCACATGTAAATATATAAATGATTTCTGTGCAAAACTGCAAATCAAGCAGATACACTGGTGAAAAGGATCAATAGGATTATGAGATCTGTCTGCTGGATTGTACAGATGTACGACTGTAAGTATTAGGATACACTAGCTGCTTGCTACTTGTAAGTATTGGCACCAAAGTTAAACAATCACCCTACTATAGAGCACATGTATTTTCACATCTTTTAACCTACATATTAAATCTATGATAGAATAGATAGATGTTGCTGAATGGAAATTTCTCGTTTCCATTCATGTGTCCAACCACCAATTAGGACCAAGTTCAGTCAATTGTTTAGTGTACAAATGATCTGACCATAAGAACTAGACTGTGCTTATGTTGGCATTTGAGAGCATTAATCATTCCCAAAGAGATCTTGACATCAGAATGGATTATAAGCCACTTGGTTTTGCAACAAAACAAAGAGTAAATGCCATGCCTAGGTCTCGAACATGAACTTCCAAATATCAGAATGGACGTTCAATATAAAACTAAGAAGCATTAATAAAAATTCTTCAAAAATAACTTAAATTTTATTATATTTACACAAAGTTTTTGAATAAGACGAGCGGTCATACTTATGGTAAAAAAAAAGTCAAACGAACTATAATTTGAAACAGAGGTAGCACTGTTTCTCTTGCTGTGTTGTAATGAGTGATATTGTCCCATAGTTTGCCTCGGTTGCAATGTAAATGTGGTCACCCATACATCGGTTGGTTCACTTATTCTGTCTGAACAATTTCTTTCTCTTGAAAATTACTGCTGACCTCTTTAGCTCAAAAATATGGCAGCAGCTTCACGCATGTGCTATATTTATACATGACAGGAAGAATTAAAGAAAGTCATATATGACAAATTAGACATGATATCGGCACCGAGAGTAGCCCCTTGTGGACCTGAAACCTATAAAATTGAACATGGCTGGTAAACAAGATGCAGCACATCAACATCAACAACTCTAATCCTGGCAGGAAGGACAGGCAACTCGACCTGCCCCCAATTTCATTAGAAAACAAAGCAAACTGTTTTAGCGTTTCAGTACAGACAAAGACTCAAGACGCATACAGCAGCCGATCAACCGACAGCTCATCCCCGCCATTGGGCGCTGCCATTTTCATGCTCCTCAGGGTTCAGGCGTTTTCCAAACACGTCATTACATCATAGGAGCTCAAGTCAACAGAACAACTTCAACAAACACAAATAAAAGGTTCTTCAAAACACTTACATAGTTGCACTAGCTAACATGTCTTGGTAACAATTTTTTTTTTGAACAGAACATATATCATGTTACCACATCCACAATCAGACAAATGATCTAGTCACAAGTTTCAACTGTAATTCAATCCTTGATGGAAATCTGATCAAGGGTTATGCCATTATCACATAAAAGCACCACCAGGCTGTTTACCACAAGATAATCCTCCGAACATTCTGAGCCCAAGCGAAAAATTTCAACCATCACAAGGTGCTCACAAGTAAACGATCTTTCTTCTAGGTCGGCTGTGAATCTTTGGTCCAGATTGGACTACAATTTTCATGAAAAGCAAAACATATTTTACTTTGATGGCACAGGCATCAACTTTCATACAAGGAACAATAAATATGTGGACAGAAGCGTGCATGTACCTTACTGAATCCATTTCTGAGTTTCAAAGTAAGCTGCTCCAGATTTGGTGAGTTTTGAAGGAAGACTATCAGTGGATAGAGGTTTTGATACAGACACCAGCCACCAAGTGTCAGGTTTGTAAGGTTGTTGAATTTCGGGCACCATTGTAAATTCTGTTGCATCTCTAGCTGCACAAGGTTCATAAAATACATGTCATATTAGCATAAACTGGGCCAATGATGCCAAACGAATTAAGAGCAAGCTAAAACCATGTGATGCGAAGTCGAAAACTATTCAGTAAGAGCTATAATTTCAGGGAACAATATATAGCAAAAACCACAATATAAGCGTAAATCATGTTATAACAAAAGCAGTCACATTACACAACATTCTGCCAAATTCATGTAGATGCAGTTGGTAATTATCAATATATAAATGATTTATGTGCAAGTCAAGCAGATACACTGGTGAAAAGGACAATAGGATTATAAGATCTATCTGCTGGATTTTACAGAGGTGACTGTAAGTCTATGGATGCACTAGCTGTTAGCTACTTGCAAGTACTGGCGCTAAAGAAAAACAATCACCCTCCTATATAGCACATATATTTTCACGTCTTTCAACTTACATATCATTCCATTATAGAATAGATGTTGCTGAATGTGAAATTTATTATTTCCATTCATGTGTCTAACCACCAATTTAGACCACATTCAGTCAACTGTTTAGTGTTACATATGAGCTGACCATAAGAACTAGACTGTGCTTATGTAGTTATGTTGGCATTTGAGAGCATTAATCATGCCCCAAAGAGATCTTGTCATCAGAATGGACCTAAAAAAAAAAATCTCAACCATATGTAATCTCGGGGACCTTTGTTCTAACTTCTAAGAAGGTGCCGTGCTTTGAACCCGGGTCGGGATGGGAGTTTCAACGACCCCCGGGGTTCAACGCTCTAACCGGTCTACCGCGAGAAGCTTGGCATCAAAATGGATTATAATCCACATGGTTTAAAAAAAAACAAAGAGAAAATGCCGTGCCGAGGTCTCAAACATGAAGTTATGGATATCAGAATGGAGGCTCAATATAAAACTAAGAAGCATACCACTCGTCCTTTGTAACTGAATTCCAAATCTCTAACACCTTGAAGGCTCCAGAGAAATTGACACGGATCATCCACCTGATCATCATTGGTACCAAGTGAAAATGATGCTGTCACTAGTGATTCCATGTTCTTCAGTAGAGGTATCATTGGGTCTTCAGGAGAGAATTCAAGATCAATGAGGCTTGGAATAGAAATAGAGGCCCGTCCTTCAAATATGCAGACACAGCCAGGATCAATGGTCAAAACCTTCAGTGTGTGGGAGGAAATCTCAGGGTCATCGATGATGCAGCAACATAATATGAGACGTTCCAATAGTGTGCAGCCCGTTTGGAGGTTCTTAAAGAAAGTAGGTTGCAGCAAAACAAGAGAAAGCTGCATGGTCGTCACGAAGCAGCACTTTGAAGCAAACACCACAGGATCGAGGTGCAATTCCATGGAACATCCGGAAACATCAACAAACTGCGCATTGCTCTGTAGAGCATGGCGGATCCATAGGTTAGCATCTTCCGAGTCGGCATAAGGGTCCGCTGACTCCACAGGTATGTTGTACCGAAGCCGGAACTCATCCAGGGGAGCGTAGCGCGACGCGTTGATGCGGCGCACGGAGCGCCAGAGGTCGCGCCACCGCCGCGACAGCACGCACGTCTGCACGAGCTGGCGTGCGTCCAGGAAGGAGATGGCGCGGATGAGGACGTCGCTGGAGAGGGCGTTGATCCTGCACGCCGCGGCGGCAACGCCCGCCGAGAGCATCCGCGCGTCGCCAGAAGCCTCCGCCATGGGGTCGGTTTGCTGGGACATTTCGTCGAACAGGTGGTGTTCAGACAAGCTGCAGCACTGATAAATCGCGAACTAAAGAGCCATGAATCCGCAGATCAGAGGGGTCATGGAGATTGCGCAGGGAAACAATATTTGAGTAGAGATTCTCGGATAGAAATGTTAGCAATCGAATCGAAGAGGAGGAAGGAAGAGCGAGCAAACCTGCTGCTGTGCCTGCCGCGTGCCGCCAGCGTGGGGCACTGAACAGGGAAAGGCACCCCCTGATTATCTACTTCCTTGTAATTCCTTCAGTTAAAAGAAAAAAAAAAGTCTCGCAGCCAACCTGTTAAATTGTTATCCGCAAATCTTTTTTCATTCCACTTGAAGTTTTAAAACGGTAAATGCAGTTACGCAGTATTTTTATATGAGTAGAAAATTTAAAGAAAATGATAATCAGGGTTTGTTTGGAGGAAGATGCCGACGTTCAGAACACATTTAACAGCTTTCATAATTTAAATAGAGACTAAATACATCATTAGTACATCAGAAGCGATTGGTTGCGTTTAGGTACACCATCTCTCTAATTGTTCATTTAAAAGCTACAACTTGACATGTAATTGTGCAAATAGGTCATCAGAATGACACGCGGGCAAAAGGACGCCACGTAGGCAGCCGATGTGTTAGCTTATGTTTTTTAGAAAAGACCTTACTCATTGGGCAATTTAGTTGATTTGATTAACATCCTTTTTTTATTTTGTTTGTAGGATCTTGTAGCCAAAGAATGGATGTGTTTAGTTAAAAAAAGGAAGGGAAAGTTTGGTGAAAATGTCACATCCGATACTGTAGCGTACTGTAACACTTTTCGTTTGTTTGTGGTAAACATTGTCCTACCATGACCTAAGTAGGCTTAAAAAATTCATCTCGTCGTGTACATCAAAATCATGTAATTAGTTTTTTTATTTACCCACGTTTAGTGTTTCATGCACGAGGAGAGAGATTTGATGTGATAGATGAATAGTGAAGTTTGGCGAGAGAATTTTGAGAAGTTTGGTGATTTAACGTGGAACTAAACACATCCAATATTGTAAATTTTTTAAAATTATATATTTTATTTTGGCTACCAAAACAGTTTTAAGCTTTTAGGCATAGAGTTGAGAGCCGGGGCATTAGATGCTACCCAACAAACATGAGTCATATAGAGACATGATTAACAAATTGTTGTTTACCTATGTCACTAACTTTGATGCCAAAGCTCATTAGGATTTTAGTGAATGCGGATCTTGAACCCCTATATGTCATTACAAGGAAGATGATGTTGATACAGTGGGAGTGTCTTCTATTAAACTTGTTAATAGAAGATCTTACATGAACTTAGTGCTAAAACTTTGCCTATTTATTTTCTGTTGTAGATCATTTCAGCTAGTAACAATTCCGCTTTCAACTTGCGATCTGTGCTTGATAAAGAGAAGCTCAATGGAGCTAATTTCATTGATTGGTACCGCAACCTAAGAATTGTTCTCAGACAAGAGAGAAAGGATTCTGTTCTTGAGCAACAATACCCCGTTGATCTCCTTTCTTTTAGAACTTTATTTCATCCTTTTGTACATGCCGAGTGTTGTACCATGACGCCGTGAAAACTTCGTGGCCACTTCGGAATATATCTTTATCCTTTGTGCCTGCTTATTTAGTTGTATATGCACATGCCCAATCTGTGCCGTACATGATACATAGTATACAGTCACCGAACTTGATGACATCACATGCAGTATTGATCGAACTCGTACCTACGTAACGTGAATCTCTTATCTTATATCTACCACAGCTGCGCAAGTTGATGGCATTCGCCATTGACTTGTCAGACAATTTGGGCCCTTGGACTTAACAAGTTTTGTGTTGGTAAAAAATGGTTGGCGATCCCTGAGACTATTTTAACGGCTTTCTGGAAGAGATAACATTACTCTAGGAGAGATCGATCACCTAACAGTTTGCTGCTCACAACTCAATAACTAGGAAGCCTGGGATCTAGCTGCTTGTTAGTTGTTACTCACTAGCTAGAGAGCGGCCTGACTTTTTCACTAACCTCGGAGCTCCAGCGATCCGGTAATGTTTGATTGTCTTTCATTATCCTTTAATGGAGAAATGTCATTTTATCTTGTCTGATGCTATCTCTCATTTCTAGCATTTCATAATTTGCACTTTTAAACAACACAGCAGTCAACAAATACTCCGCGCTACGACAAAACATACTCGATCTGAAAGTTTTCAGCCGCAGATTTGATCACTGACTACCCAGAAGGAAGCTCATTGATTCGTGCCACACAAACAAGAGGATGCCTTCTCACGAACCTCCGACTCCTCTCCTAGCCCGGACGACCAAGAACAAGAACTTCCGCAAGGAGGTTTTGGAGGGAATTGTGACCGCCAACGGCTTCTTCACCGCTGCCGTGTTCCTGGGCGTCACCGGCACAGTTCTCCCGTTGCCAAGCATCCCCCTCCATTGCGTCGCCGGTGACGATATTGCCCGGGGCCTCTTCCTCTCCCAGGTTTGGTCTTTCGGGTTGTACCTCGTGTCCAGCCTGATGGCGCTGGGCATGAAGCTTGGCATCAACTCGGGGCATAGAACAGTGTATGTGATGGTTGCTCAACGCCCGGAGCAGCAATGGCAGCAACAACGATGGTTGTTTTACTCAGCACCGGATTATGCGACGGATACAGCACATACACAATCGTGGTTGGAGCCTGATCCCAAGGACGGGAAGAACAATCTCCTGGGCTCCCGGAGACTGCTGATGCTTCCTCTGCTGTTCTCGGCGGGGGGAAGTTCCTTCCTGCTGGTGTCCATGATCTACCTCATCCAGATTAAGCTCGGCCTGTTCTCGTGCCGCAACACGGCTGTGGAATTCTCGGTGGTGGGGATTGCGTTGTTCATTCCTCTAGGCCTTGGAGCTTACCTTACTATTTTGGTGAAAATCCTCAAGTGACTAAGTACGCAAGGACAACGTAACGTCTTGCCTATTGGTATGTATATCTACAACGGTAATATTATTTTTTTAATTGAAAAGATCATTATTACATCCTTGTATGTAGGGAATATTTAGAGATAAATTTATTGGTATACTAGATTACTTACTGCAGAAAGTGGAAGAAGAGAGATAATACAAGCAAAGCATTCCAATCTTTAATTCGAAGCTGGTCATTAAGCATAACGGATTTTACATTTAGCTATAAGTTCGGTGTTGACTGATATATGTCAAACAAAATCTGGTCTTTTAGTGTTTGTTCCCATTTTAACTTTCAATACGTTGATGCAATAATGAACTAGGCTGGTATATGCAAACTTTGTATAGGCTGAGGGGCAGAGCATTTTTAAGACTCTGTATTATGTTAGCTAAATATGGAGATTATAATCCCTTTGTAAAAATAGAAAGCCATCTAATTTAATGGGGTAATCCAACAGATTCTATAAAGATGGCTAGTGAGGTAGGCTAGTTAAAAATAGCTAGCGAATGAGGTGGGATGGAGAGCCACTAACTTTGGAGAGTCATTTACAGAGTCTGTTGGAAATATTTTTTCTCTGTCAATAGCTAAATTTAACTTTAGAAAATAATTTGGCTAATCTCTTGAAGATGCTCTAAAGAGTCTAGCGTCAAGATGGCAACGGGTAAAAAATATCCGCACGCCCGCGGGTAGAAAACCCGATGGACGCGGATACGGATTCAAGTTCGTATCCGCGGGCGCGGGCACGGGCATGGCTTTAAACCCGAGGGATATTTACTCGCGGGCATGGAAAAATGATATCCACGCCCGCAAATCCGCAAACCGGCTCCAATTATTAGCATGTAGGTTTAATCCCTCTAGTATTATATAATAAAATATCAAGAAAATGATGGTCCTATTTAGACTATAACTTTTGTATAGTTATCTTTTAGTTGTGTTTATTTATATCTACTAATGTGTGTTGAAATATTCCTATTGAGATGATTTTTTACTTGCTAAGATATTGTTATTGAGATATACCTTGCGGGTACGGGCGTGCCCGCGGGCTTGAGAAATCCGCGGATAGCGGATACGGATATGATTTTCAATCCGTGACAGGATAGCGGATGCGGATGCGGATGCGGGTACGGTTTTTTGCTCGCGGGTGTGGATATGTGGAGCCAATATCCGCGCGGATTTTACCCGTTGCCATCTTTAGTTGCGGTTACCTTGACATCATACACAATAGAAATAACATCTATTAGATCATCATAATTCTAACAAGTTTATATAAAAACAAATATTTAGACCAATAAAAGTGTAATAGTTAGATTCATTATCCTGAAATACATTTTATAAAAATATATCTATTTTCGTGATAAATCCTAAAGTGACTAAGTACGCTAGGACAGCGTAACGTCTTGCCTATTGGTATGTATATATCTACAACAGTAATATTATTTTTTAACTAAAAAGATCCTTCTATGCAGGCAATATTTAAAGATAAATTTATTGGAGTCAAATACATAAGCAGTCTTTTAACTTGTCTTGTGGTGTCAGCTAGATCCCTAAACTCTCAAAATTTATATTTGAGTCCCTAAACTTACTAAACTATATCATTTCGTTCCAAAGATCCGAAAAAATGCATATGCCTGATTATATGGCTGTTAATTGAGCATGATTTTTCATATTATTTCTCTCCGCAAATCAGTTGTTCCTGCCATAATACTTAGAGAAGTTTATTTGATTGTATCATAGCGCAATTTCTATACTATAAGGATCCAATTTTTTTGAAAACACTTCTTACCTAAATAATTCCTACCGACTCCTCACAGATGACCCACATGTCAGGTCTAATTGTGGAAAAGACCAGGAAAATTTTTACAACAAGAAAAAATAATTTTTCTAGAGAGTTTCTGTCGTGTTTTGGCATTACTTTTCTCACCATAGAATTTCTTTATCCACCCCACATACTCACCAACTAAATAGTCTAAAATAACACCCATAATAAAGATAGCATGCGCGTGTCGCATGGACATATTTGCTAGTAGATTAAGAGATGGACAAACGTCAGCAACATAGGGGTATTTTTGAAATTTTGGACCTATATAACACACTTTAGCAAATTTAGGGATGCTAATGTCCATTTTGAGAGAGTGAAGATCTAGATTATACTCTAGGACAAGTTTGAGGAACGTTAATGTATTTTACTCAATTTATTGGTATACTAGATTATTACATAAGGTGGAAGAAGAGATGATGCAAGCAAAGCATACCAATCTTTAATTAATTCGAAGCGGGTCACTAAGCACAACATATTACATTTTAGCAATAAGTTCAGTGTTGGATGATATATTTCAAACAACATCTTGCCTTGTAGTGTTTGTTCCCATTTTAACTTTCAGTATGCTAATGCAATAATGAACTATTTCCTCCATCTCATGAAGAGTGCAATTCGGACATTAAAAAAATCTCAATTAACCTTTTGTCTTATTTTTAAAAATAGAAAATTATCTGCATACACCAACAACCTCCATGTAAAAATTGGTGGGATTGAGACAGTATTAATAGTAGCATGGTCTTGTACCAATGACACTAATCTGTACGAAAAAAAACAGAATTGTACTATTTATGGGATGGAGGGAGGAGGCAGGTATATGCAAACTCTGTATAGGCTGATGGGAAGTTAACGGTTACCTTGACAGCATACACAATGGAAATAACCTGTGTTAGACTTCTATATACTATTACTCTCTTCATAGAAAGAAAATATCATTTCAGATTATCATAAGTCGAATCATCCTAATTCTAACAAGTTTATATAAAAACAAATATGTAACGAGATTCATTGTCATGAGATACTAAATTTTATAATATACTCCCTCCATCTTTTAATACATGACGTTGTCTAGTTCAAAAATGAACCAACCAACGTCATATATTAGCAAACGGAGGTAGTATCTATTTTGCGTGATAAATATTCACACCGTTCCCTAAAAAATTGGTCAAACTATAGATTGTTTGATTTTTTTTTGAGACAATAGATTGTATGATTTAGGACAAAACCATAATGGTATTTATTTTTGGATAGTGGGACTAGTAAATACTATTAATATTGAGCATCAAACGGTCCAAATGAGGTAGTACTAGTTGATGCCTTCCACCTCAAATATTAGTAGTATTACTTATATGAGGATAATATACCATAGAAAATTGTCAACTAGTAATTACTTTTATTTACTAGATGAAGTGTCCGTGCATTGCTACCGGCAATAAAATACTTGAAAAATTTCTATGACCAAGCCCAATAGAAGTTTATTCAAAATTGCATTCTCAAAATCACATCACATCATTCACATCAACAGCAAAGGGGCTCACAGTGCAGTGGCAAAGGCCATCGGCTGGGGAGCTCCCACCCAGGGTTCAATCTCTACATGTTGCACAATTTATGGAAAATAAAAGAAAATCCCCTCGCGCGGTCCCGTGTGCCAAAGCCCCAGGTCGGCCTGAGGACCATGTGTGGCCTAGGCAGGAGTCTCACGGTTTACGTTTCCTAATGTCAGGGCGGGACCGGGGTTTGGGGGTTTTCTTGGCCTGTGTGAGAAGGTCTTCTTCTTAAATGAAATACCCAGGGGGCGGCTTGCCCCTCACAGGTCGAGTTTTTTTTCATTCACATCAACAATGTGTGTATCCAAAATTAGCATGGGTAAATAATATTGGAATTGTTGCGTTGCTGTGAGAACCTAAGGTTTAATTATGCTAAACAAGAATAACTAAACCTAAGTTGCATAATCAAATTTCATGCAAATTCAAGCGTTTGAAATATAAAATTTAAACTTACTTAGAAACCATCATCTCATGTTCACATAAGAATTTTTGCATGTGTCAAGCATCATCATGATAAAAAAACATTGCATATGCATGTTGTACATAATGATGATGCTCAACCATTGCTGGCCTCAGCACCACCCCCTCCACCTCCCTGGCCCTCCCGAGCACCATCAAAACCCCTCACCGCCGGCAATCGACGCCCACCGCGCCGCCATGGCCGGCGGGTGACCACATCGTCAACACAAGCCGCCATTGCCGCTCCACGGCTCTTGCCGTCACACACCGAGCCGTCGGGCCGCCATTCATGATGCGGGCAGACCTCTACGGTGCAAAATGGGCTAATGGACATAGGTCTAGGGAAGCTTGGGGACGGCTGCGGGTCAAGTTTTGATGGCTGCAGTGGTTGCATAGCTCGTGCGCCACTGTCGGCCGGCGAGCTCGCCATTATGGGGAGCCTAGGGCACACTTGTAAGAAGAAAAGAAACCTTAGGGGGTTATGGGAAAAAGGCAATGCCTGTTTTGCGAAGATTCAAAACTTGGAGGGGCGGATCTGCAAAGTCACGAAGTTTTTCTTTTGTTTTTGGGTTATTTTTTGCAGGAACTTTGAAAAATCACCAAAAATTATACTATCTCTTTTCTAAAATGTAGGTCATTTGACTTTTTTACAACAGGTTTGACCGCTCGTCTTATTCAAAAATTTTGTTAAAACACATTCAAATTTAATGCATTTTTGAAGATTTTTTATTAATAAAGCAAGCCACCACAAAAAATATGATAATTTGCACAAAATTTTGAATAAGATGAGCGATCAAACTTAGAGTCAAAAAAGTCAAACGACCTACATTTTAGAACAGGGGAGTAGGAAACTCCAAAAATAGCAAACTAAATTGTTTTGGCTTCTTTGTGAAATGTTCTTTCCAAATGATTTGTGGCTTACTAGAATATACATGTTTTCAGCATGTCTCTAATTCTTGAAGCCATAATCTGTTGCACTAGCCGGTCATCAAAGATGAACCTTCCAAATGCTTTGAACTCAATAGCTATATTGATGAAGACATCTCTACGCTGAATATGTACATGATTGAGCATCTACATCGAGCTACAAGTCGTCTTCAACAATGACCTCAAGTTCGGTTTGGAGTCAGTGGACAACCCTTCACCAAAAAGTCCATAAATTCTTCATACGACGTTCTTTTGGTTCTGGTCAATGTTATTTGATGTGTTGGAAAGGTCAGGATGAGAGCTTTCTTTTGGTTCTGGTCCAAACTCCAGAAGCATCGCGGATCATTCTGTGTGGACGACACAAGTTGTCACGAGATTTGGGCCAACTTGGGCTCTGTAATTTTGTCGGGTTTAACCCATGTTGTGGGCGCCCCCTAGGCTCCCAACCCTAGCACGGCCTCCTTTTGGTTATAAACTCAGTAGCCATCGCCTTAGAAACATGAGTTTTGTTTAGTTCTAGTTTTACGTCAAGAATGAGATTTGATTCATTGTAACTGTGATGACAAGTCCTTTTCACTACAAAAAACATCTTAATCCATGACGTAAAATTTTTGTCACAAATCACTCAAAAAACGTCACAAAGCTCTGTTTATGACGTTTTCAGATTACGTCATGTATTGAGCGTCACAGATTAACCTGCGTGACGAATCTATAAAAACGTCACAGACTAGAGCAATTTATGACGTTTTCTAACCGTCATAAAGTAGCCTTAGGCCCATGGAGCCCAGCCCAAGCCCATTTCTAGTAACGAAAATAAACGTCATAGATTGAATAACCATGTCATCATTATTAGTGACGTGGCTGTGACGAGGCTGCTAACGTGGATGCTGACATGGTGCTGACATGGCCGTTGACATGGCACTGACTTGGCCGCTGATCTGGCACTGACGTGGCCACTGATATGGCGCTGACGTGGCCGCTGATCTGGCGCTGACGTGGCTGATGACATGGAGCTGACGTGGCTGATGGCATGGAGCTGACGTGGCGCTGACGTCACCATGACATCACATTTGTTAATGGCCCACTTAATTTATTTTGGCCCAATATGAAAATTGGCCCATTTAATTTATTTCATCAATGTACCATATAAAGAATCAGCCCAGAGTTATTGGTACAATTCACACCAAACAAGAACTATGGGCAGTTATTGGTACAATTCACACCAAACAAGAACTATGGGCAGTTATTGGTACAATTCACACCAAACAAGAACTATGGGCAGTTATTGGTACAATTCACACCAAACAAGAACTATGGGCAGTTATTGGTACAATTCACACCAAACAAGAACTATGGGCAGTTATTGGTACAATTCACACCAAACAAGAACTATGGGCAGTTATTGGTACAATTCACACCAAACAAGAACTATGGGCAGTTATTGGTACAATTCACACCAAACAAGAACTATGGACAATAATTAAAGGTAACCAAAAGCTATGATCGACAAAAACTAGTCTCCTTTGCCTCCTGCTTGGTTCCTGTCTCCCCTTGCTGCATCTAGTCTTCAACCTGAAAAGGGTGCATCTCCTGCTTGGTTCCTGTCTCTCCTTGCTGCATCTAGTCTTCAACCTGAAAAGGGTGCATCTCCTGCTTGGTTCCTGTCTCTCCTTGCTGCATCTAGTCTTCAACCTGAAAAGGGTGCATCTCCTGCTTGGTTCCTGTCTCTCCTTGCTGCATCTAGTCTTCAACCTGAAAAGGGTGCATCTCCTGCTTGGTTCCTGTCTCTCCTTGCTGCATCTAGTCTTCAACCTGAAAAGGGTGCATCTCCTGCTTGGTTCCTGTCTCTCCTTGCTGCATCTAGTCTTCAACCTGAAAAGGGTACATCAAAAAACATATTACCAATAAAAAATTATGGAAATGCACACCTTTATTGGTCATGCAAATATCTTCAGTAACTGGCAGTAGGGTAAGTATGCATGCATGGTTTGAAACAGGTAGAACTAAGATTGTTTACATAGGAGCTTGCAAATCTAGGCGATACAAGAAAATACCCATCAGCTCATGAACTAATTAGCACACAGTATAGAATTCAGAAGTTTCACGTAACATGTAACAGAGAAACTTCAGTACACCACAAGAACATCCAGCAACAATACAAATGTAGTTGTTGAAGGGTTTGGGGATTTTAAACAGGACCACTTGCCTGGGAGCTAGAGAAATTTGTGCCAAGGATAATCAGTGCAGTAAATCAGAGAACAAGTTACCACACTAAGACATAAGTAAAATCATTTTCACAAGTATGGAACATAATGGCAAACATGTCTTCAAAATTTAGTAAAAAGGACTGTGTATTGTTTGGGTTACATGAAAACCGTGTGGTACTAAGATGCATTTAAGTATGTAGCAGTTAACAAAAAAAATCATTTTTACTTCCAGAGGAAATAAATCAATGTCAGTGCAAAATTCCATGACAGGAAATGGAGTAATAGCTTGGCAAAGAAACTCCAGGACATCACTATATAACTATATAAGTCTAATTCAGTACAGGCAACAGGGAAAATGGAGGGAAACCATATAAAAAATAGAGTTAAAGATAAATTATTATTAAGCCATGTACAAACAAATA
>OAMR01000042.1:1288643-1321732 GCA_900205405.1 Echinochloa crus-galli
AGCTATGATCGACAAAAACTAGTCTCCTTTGCCTCCTGCTTGGTTCCTGTCTCCCCTTGCTGCATCTAGTCTTCAACCTGAAAAGGGTACATCAAAAAACATATTACCAATAAAAAATTATGGAAATGCACACCTTTATTGGTCATGCAAATATCTTCAGTAACTAGCAGAAGTATGCATGCATGGTTTGAAACAGGTGAACCAAGAATGTTTACATAGGAGCTTGCAAATCTAGGCGATACAAGAAAATACCCATCAGCTCATGAACTAATTAGCACACAGTATAGAATTCAGAAGTTTCACGGAACATGTAACAGAGAAGCTTCAGTACATCTTAAATTCAGTACACCACAAGAACATCCGGCAACCATACAAATGCAGTTGTTGAGGGGTTTGGGGATTTTAAACGGGACCCCACTTGCCTGGGAGCTAGAGACCGAAAATTTGTGCCAAGGATAATCAGTGAAGTAAATCAGAGAACAAGTTACCACACTAAGACATAAGTAAAATAATTTTCACAAGTATGGAACATAATGGCAAACATGTCTTCAAAATTTAGTAAAAAGGACTGTGTATTGTTTGGGTTACATGAAAACCGTGTGTTACTAAGATGCATTTAAGTATGTAGCGGTTAACAAAAAAATCATTTTTAACTTCCAGAGGAAATAAATCAATGACAGTGCAAAATTCCATGACAGGAAATGGAGTAATAGCTTGGCAAAGAAACTCCAGGACATCACTATATAAGTCTAATTCAGTAAAGGCAACAGGAAAAATAGAGCCATCTAATGAGATGGATGCACAGAAGTGATTTATTGTCCATCTGCCAGACATAATTATGTGCTACTATGCCACCTGGATTTTAGACGTGATCACTTATCTGCGAGCCACGTGCACGGCCACTGTCCACGCCATCAGCAGAATCCAGACCTCTTCGATTGCTCCATACATGATTAACTGGGAAATCAAATGCAAATAAAATAGTAGTACTAATATCCTATCTTCAATAGCTAAGCAACTCTTATGCCCAGTCATCCGCAAACTAAAATTACCCATCGCAGCATTCAGTGTGTCCGAAATTGCTCAAGGAAGAAGAGAGCAAACCTTGCGCTGCTGCTCCCCCGACGCCTTGGCACCTGCATCTCGATAGCAGTGTTGCTGTTGGTGATGGAGGCGTCGACCTTGAGCTTGCGGCCGCCCTCCTGCAGCTGAAAAAAACATATGATTGAATCTCTCGGTAAAAAAAAAGGGATTCAAACTTTTAACACAGATAAGGCCAAGTTTATGGTGTAAAAATCTAACACATTCTTATTATCATGTCACATATGAATAAACAAAAGTAGATCAACATGTATATTCTGACACTAACTTGAATTCTGAAATCAGCATCTTCGAAGCATGCATATGGCAGAAAAAAATATAGCTGTCCAGGATTTCTGCCAACATCTACTCAAAAGCATGTTACACAGAGGAATACAACTATATTGCACATGACATATACTGATTGATTCATAGACACAAGGACCCCAGTCACAGCAGTACATATGCAGGTAGAAGTACATATCAGAAAAAAGATGCTAGTAGCGGGCAATAAGAGAGAGGGAGTAACACTAATCACATTGCATTGCACTATTATTAAAGAAATTGTTCAAACTCAAACCAAACAAGTTGCTGGCTTGCTGCTGTACTAGAATTGTTCAGGTGAGACTGTTCAGTCTGTAGACACCACCAAACAGACTGTAAAACTAGAATTGTTGTGTCCAGCAACTACTAACGTGTTGGACATTAACAATGACTCAACAGGTAAGCACACAAACTACTAACTGCAACTTGTTAGATGCATACCTTCTTGATCACTGTAAACAAAGCAGGGTGTCGTTGCTTGTGATCCTCCACTGTTACTGGCAAGTCCATGGCCACACGGTCAATGCCGTTCACCATCTCCAGCTCTGTGAGAGCAGTGCTCAGCGCCTTTCCCTCCTCACCGCCCAAATCCATGTAGAACACTAGCCGCATGAAGAAGACGTAGAAGAGGACAAGCCCCACAGCCAGGAAGATCTTGGCGCTGTATACATAGCAGCCAGGTAAGACACAAACTTAAAGAAATATCAAGCAAGTACTAGTAAAAAAAAACATCTCAGAATGAATGCCATTGCCGGTGCTAGTTGCAAGCAGATCTGAGGCAGATCAAACACAGTAACCAAGCCAATTGTGGAAAAACATTTCTAGTGACTATCATCAATTCATCATACAATATTCAAATTTGGTTGCTCATATAAATCATCAGGATGTCTCAAAGTGATATATAAATTATCAAATTGCTACAGATATAACTTTTGTAACAACTAAACCCAAATTAGACAGGAGCCTAGATCCGAGCACGAGCCAGGAAGTAGCAGCAATTAGACAGGGAGATATGGAGTAGGAGCGAGCAATTACCCATGGCAAGGATGACGAACGAGAGGGAGATGGGGAGATCCCCAACGGTGGAGGCATGGGGCAACCCCGGCGGCGGAGTCCTGGGTCGGTCGGATGACCCCGGTGACCTAGGCAGGGGGGATCCGACGGTGCTGACGCGAAGAGGTGCTCCGGCGGCGGCGAACCACGGGCGCTCCGTCTGGGCGCTCCTGGGTCGAGTTCTCCGAGCGCGTCGTCCGGGCGCTCGAGGACGCCGTCTCCGGCGGAGACGATGGGGGAGGCGAGGAGGGCGGTGGAGGGTTGTGCGGGAAGAGCGGTGCGAGCGTGGTAAGGAGAGGAGGGCGGCGACGGATCTGAGGAGGAGGAGGCGCAGAGGCGACCGTGGAGGGAGGAGCGGCGGCGGAGAAGGGGAGGAGGAGGTGAGGCTAGGTTACAGCCGGGTCTTTTATGCACATGGGACTCGATTTGAGTCGTTGGATCATAGATTGACGGTCAGGAGCAGGCGGGCCTTAGAAGTAACTGGCCCAAGACAGATTTCTTAGCCCATTTAACCAAATTATTTCCTGATTAAATACAAAAGTGACCTTGTAAAGGAACATGTAAAAGTATTTGTCTTATATACCATAGCACCTTTTGTACATGTGGTAGACTGCGTATGTTTTGTTCTCTATGAGTTTCAAATTTTTTGTAACTTATTTACTATTTTTCATATGGTAAATGAATTTCTAGATGATTATCAAAACTAATTCTAAATTAAACTACTTATGCATCTAATTAGATAAATAAATTGCAAAAAAATAATATTTAGGGTCATATGTTCCATCCTAGCCCATATCTTAAAGATAGATGAAAGATTCAACCGTCTTCTAGAGAAAATTTGAAACTTTTATCTCTAAATTACCTTATAATAATTACAATAATATTCAAATTTCGTCAGAAATTTCTAAAAATCGATATGACAACATATTTTTGATCCATAACCTTGTCATAAAAAAATTAGAAAGTTTTAGTAAAGTAAGACCATATGTTGTTCATAATTTGATACGTCTCTCACAAAGTTTCCTATAACTCAAGTCAATCTTTAAGATTTCAATACCTAGTTAAAATTTTGAATTCTTATGCACCTTCAATTTGGACATAACATTCGTTTGACCATAACATTATCAAATATGAAGTTATATTACCAATTCTCACACAAAACATATCATTTCTATTCTCTACTCGATACATGAAAATAAGCCATATGTAAAAGGTTCAACAAATAACCAGTTAATTTAAACAAAACACTATAACAAGGAAGATCGTGATTTTAGAAAAATTTAGAAACAAACATCATCTAATTTGGAGTTTATATGAGGAAGAAATACCAGTTACAAATTTTAATTCCGGATTAAAAAGAGAAAGATGAACACGCTGAATAACGAGGCACCGACACGTGGCGATCATTTCGGACGCAGAACTTATAATAAGAAAACTATATAAGAAGATAAGACAATAATTCCTAAGTGGTGCAGTGGTTTCTGTCGTGCCTTGTCGTTCATCGAGGTCGCGGGTTCGACTCCCATGGCGACCACCAATTCTTGTTGTTTTTTTCAATATAAAACAGTAGCTAAACTTTATAAAAATGATGAGTGCCAGACATAACCAGCAATCTTTCCAAAGCTCAATGGTAAGAGCCAAACACACCTTTCACTAGGTTGCCGGTTCGATCCTGGTTTCCGCCGTTTCATTTTGCCATATTTTTCAATAAAACAGTAGTAGACAAATTATAAATCAAAGTAATTCCATTATATTAAACAAATGCTGCTCTACTCGGGTTCGAGTCTTCGGTCTGCCTTTATTTTTCGCCATATTTTTCAAAAAACAGTAGGACAACCGTCAAATAAAGGAACCAATGCCAACTTAAATCGTAATTGAGCCGTAGCCCAATGGTAAGGCGCACACTTCTTGTTCAGGAGGTTGCTGGTTCGAGCCGCGGGCGCTGCACCTTTTTCTTTTCATTATTCCCAAGTTGTTTCTTTTTTCCCGATAACACACAATATAAATTTAGCATTTTCCCAATATAAACACAATAGTAATTTATTGGATGCAGCAGGAATTTTTTGAGTAATTTTTTACATGGCCGCATAATAAATAAAACATATATAATACCAAATGTTTATATGGTAAAATACATGTGCTTCTTGTTTGTGAGGTCATGAGTTCAAATTGTGTTGATCATGATTTTTTTGTCATTTTTTAAACTGTGACACATTTGGTAAATTGTCACTAAGTTTTAGATCGAATTATAACGTTTTTTATAAAATGTCATTATAGTTTGGTTAATTATGACGATTTTGACAAAACGTCACTAAATTTTGGGCCGAATTATGACGAATTTTATAAATCGTCACTATAGTTTGGGTAATTATGACGAATTTGGTAAAACGTCGCTATGTTTTGGGCGGATTGTGACGAATTTTATAGAACGTCACTATAGTTTGGTTAATTGTGACGAATTTAATAAAACGTCACTAAGTTTTGGGCCAGATTATGACGAATTCTATAGAACGTCACTATAATTTGGGCTCTATATCCAATACTACAGATTTATGACAAAAACCAGACATTCGTCATAAATTAGGTACAATCTGTGACGTTTTCTAAATACGTCATTAAAAAAACGTCATAGATCACAAGGTTTCTTGTTGTGTTTATTGTGATCCGAGGCCCTGTCCTTGTTCTTCTCGATTGTATTGATCAGTCTTTTGGTGATAAGAGCTTGAACTCCATATTTGATTTCACTTCATTCATACTTGCAATTGCATATTGTGTTCCTTACGGTTATTGCTTGCATTCTCGATTCGCATGAAAACCTTTGTTGCAAGGTCAGTCATGTTGAGCGGTTGATAACCAATGGAGCAGTGGTGTACCGGTAGTAGGGATCCGAATCTGAGTGATTAGAAGCCCGGATCATCAACGTCGAGATCTCCACCAATCGATTTACCAATGTCTTACAGAAGATCGGACCAACTCCTCCACACATATGGTACATGCTTCAAATGTGTATACTAAGTCCACATGTCCATCATAACATGAGGTAGATAGCTTGTTGGTGAGAAATTGCCATAATCATCCTCAACAGAGTTTAGAAACTCCTTAGCACTTAATTTCCAGTCATCCTCCATATTATGGCATTTGATATCCAATGCTTAATGACCATTTAGCAAATCTGTTCGATCTCTCCTATTTCCTGAGTTGTTATTGTACTCTCTTAGTTTCTCACATAATCCCCATTTTGCCTATAACACAAGCTTCAGTCTTAACCTCACGAATGAATTACGTAGTCAAGGTCTAGAACCTTTGCAAACGCCATTTACCTCCTCATCCCATTTAGGATAATTGGTGCTTCGCTTCCATATTAAAAGGCTCATTGGTACTTAGCACGCCCCATACAGTACTAAAAAAATTATAATCTAACAAATTTCGCATGACCGGATGTTTCTATTTTTGTAAGATTTCAAGTATTCGTCTTTTTTCTACTGTGTGTCAAGAATTAACGACATGATTGATAGTTTCAATCATTAAAAAGTATCGACAGTGTGACTATTTGGAGAACTAAATGAATTACTTTTCCCCTGTGTTTCTTGCTTTTCTTAGCTAATATAAGCAAAATTTACAAACACGACCCGAAAAATACCAGTATTTGGATCTGCAATAACCCACCGGATACGTGATGTTCATACTGAAAACCGAATAGTTTTGGACGTACCCTTGAAGTTTCGACGACCCAGTATAGTAGTATGATCATAGTCGTCGTCAATTGATCCTGACCAAAATACTCGTATTATGGTAATGAAATCTGAAGGGATACAGACCGTTGCTTCTCTCTCTAGTTTCTATCTCTAGGGGAGTGCTCCCGCTCGTCTCTCCGCCGGTGACCACCCCGGTCCCGGCGTCCACCTGCCACGCGCCGGTGACCACTCCGGTCCCGGTGCCCACATCTTCCACGTCGGTGACCATCCCGGTCCCGGCATCCACGGTCCTTCATGGATCCCGGTCCTCCGGACGGCGCTGGGAAAAAAATCATGAGGACTCTCCGCCACCACTTGAGCTCCCTCCTCTGGCCACTGCGGTGGAGGCGGGCTCGCCGCACGCGCCTCCTCCCTTCCAGGCCGCTGGGTCCTCGCGCAACCCTTTTGGGAGCCCGGCGGGGGCTACGCCGGAGTGGCTAAGGTACTATGACTCCGACTCGTCTAAGGATGAGCGCTCCCCCTCGCGCCCTCCTGTGGTTGGCTCTGGCAAGGGGAAGCAGGTTGTGGTCGACTCTCCACCTCCTCGCCGGGATTTGGTGCCCCGCCACGGGCGATTCATGGCAGATGCTCGTCGGTGGGGGGGGGGGGGGGGCTACCTCTGCTGCACATCGTCAGATCCAGGAGATCAGGCAGGAGGCGGCCCGGGGGCTGCAGTTGGCTGGACACCGGCCCGCCTCGGTGTTGGTGGTTCCTCCTCGCCGGCCTGCGGTGGATGAATGGGTCGAGGTTCGACGCCCTGGTCGCTGGAAGCGTGCGGCTGGGTCGCGGCGCCCGGCATCACGTCCGGTGCCGACGGATTTGGTTGGGCGTTGCTTCAACTATTTGGCATCCGACCATGTCGCTGCAGTGTGCAAGAATCGCTCACGGTGTCTGCGGTGCAAGCGCGAGGGACATCAGGCCCGCCACTGTAAGCGCAGGCGGTCCCTGCCGGCGGATGGTCATCGTCGTGCCACCCGTCTGACGGCGGAGGGGCGGCGGAGGGTCTCGCCGCGCTCTGACGCGAACCTCTCCGCTAGGTCACGGTCTACGGGGCCTTCTACATCGCCACCTGCCATCTGTCGCCCGCCGTCGTCCGAGGGGGGTGGGGGCTCCCTTCCGTCGTCCTCTCCATCGTCCCCACGCCCCTTTGGGGATCCTGCTCGTCGTCCACCTTGGGAGATCTGTGTTGTGCCCCGGTCGATGGAGATTGCTGACGCCGAGTGCTTTCTCTCGGAGAGGGCGTTGGTGGCCATGGTTGGAGGGACGCGCCCTGCTGCGTCAATCATGCAGGTTGGTCCCTTCATGGAGGAGTTCTATAACCTGCTGCCTGGAGATTTCTCGATCTTCCGCTTTGAGCCTGAGGATTTCCTGGTGGAGTTCCGTGATGGTGCCTTGGCGGACCGAGTCCTGCACACTCTCCCGCCGGCCGAGGCGCCGTTGCAGTTGGTCTGGAAGCGTTGGCGAAGGCAGGCAACTGGCAACCTGACGTCTTTAAGGTTCCAAGTGCTGGTTGAGCTCAAGGGGATTCCTGCTCACGCTCGTAATCTTACAACGGCCCAAATCATCCTGGGACCTGCATGCTGTGATCTTGAGGAAGCTCCTGAGATGCTTGTTCGGAGGACCCGTGGGGCCTTGTATGTCAGCGCGTGGTGCGTTCACCCGGACCTCGTCCCCGTGGAAAAGATTATGCTAATTCCGGAGCCACCTGAGGAGTATGTGGAATCTGGGCTGTTCCTGAGGCCCCATGAAATCATGCACACCAAGAGAGATGGGTTGTGGTACTTGGTCCGTGTTCGGCTGCTTGAAGTTCAAGATTGGCACTATTCAAGCGATTCGGATGATGGCACCCCTCCGGACAACTTCAACAGCTCCGATGATGATGACTACCCTGGAGCTGGCCCTAAATCTCGGAAGAGCGAGTGGCCGAAGAGCACAAGACTCGATTCAGGCAATGATGGTGGAGCGGGCGGTCGTCTCCGCTTGGGTCCAGGATGGGGGTCCGCATTTAGACCGGTGGCCGGCGATGATGCCGGCGGTAGGGGCTGGTCCATGGAAGGGACGCTGCGCTTCGGAAGGTTGAAGACGACGGCTCATGCCTCTCCTGGTGCGATCACGGGATTCGCGTCTGGACTCCCTCCTGGTGGGCCCCGATGTGGGGGCGGGGTGGTGAAGACGGCCAATGAGGGGTCGACAGCGGCCCTGTCTCCTGACGACGTCCATGTCGTTCAGTTGTCTGGGGGACCCGCGGTGGGAGCTGTCTCCGATGCTGCGGCATGGGCTCCCCGGGATCCCGGTATTGGAGGCAACCAAGAGGATCCTGTGCACATGGAGGGAGTGCCCACCAATGAGGTGCTAGTGTTGGATATTCCATCTGTGGAAGAAGTTGAGGCTTTGTACTTCGGGCCCTGTGTTGGGCCGGATCGGGTGGATCCGATGCTTGAAGAACTGACGCCAGCGGGCCTTACAGTTTGTGGGCCGGGAGAAGGGGATGCGGGTCCAACTCAGGTTGATGCCTTGGTCGCTACTGAATCTGGGCCGGGCGAACTTGCTGGCGCGGTGGCACATGTAGGCCCCTGCGATTCAAATGAGGGTGCGGGGGCCTTGCCGCTGCAGTTTCCACCAGGGACTTCCACGCCAGTGAAGCGCAGGGTCATCTCTTTTGCGGCTGTTGTTGCCAGGCAGACATCGCCTGGTGCACTTCGCTCTGCCCCACCTCGTCGACGCTCCAAGGTGCTCACTCCGGTAAGGCAGAGTGCTCGCTTGGCGGCCAAATCAAGACAGCGCGCCACAAAACCTGAAATCCAGGCGCAGAACGTTATGATGAAGAAGATGGGTTTTACGACAGAGAATTCACCTCCGGATATAGATGCTATTGAGTCTTTCAACGATTCCTTCGAGGGGCCGATGCAGGATGATCACTGGGAGGCCCTCGACACTCTTCTCCCGAATGGGTTGCCGGTGGCCCAGGTGGTGCAGGGCGAGGTCGAGCCTTGATCGATCATATCCAGCAGGTCGCACTTTTTGTTTACCCCATGATACAACAAAATGTCTTGGTGTGGAACGTCCGTGGCCTTAATTCCCGGGCACGGCGTCTTGTTGTTAGGGATTTGGTCGCGCAGGAGCGCGTCTCGCTCCTCTCGTTGCAGGAGACAAAGCTGGATGATTGTACTAATGAGTTGATAATGGAACTACTTGGGGGAGGGTTTGACTATTTCTTCTTGCCGGCAGCTCATACTCGTGGGGGTATACTTTTGGCGTGGCGCTTGGACGTCTGGAACGCTTCTAACCTGACTTTAGGAGATTTTTCGCTCACAGCGAAGCTGCAGCTCCGGGGCACGGAGAATGAGTGGTGGATGACCTGCGTATATGGTCCTCAATCCTGGCCAGAGAAGGAGCGGTTTTTGCAAGAACTTCGGGGGGTGCGGCAGGCGCATGCGGGCACATGGATGGTATGTGGGGATTTCAATCTCATACATTCGGCGGTGGACAAGAACAACGTGAATTTAGATCGTCGCATGATGAACAAGTTCCGAAGGTTCCTGGATGAGGTAGAGCTACAAGAACAACACCTCAATGGTCGCCTATACACCTGGAGCAATGAACACTCCTCTCCAACATTGGCGCGCATTGACAGATTCTTTGTGTCCGAGGATTGGACCGCGGCCTTCCCTGATCATCACCTCCGAGCTTTACAGTCTGAATGTTCGGATCATGCTCCTCTGTTGTTGCACACGTCGTCAGTCCCCCACAGCTTCCAGCATTTTCGGTTTGAGAACATCTGGCCCAAATATGAGGGCTACCTTGAGACGGTCCAGGAGGCCTGGACCTGCCCCTGGACGGACGCCGACCCTTTTCGTGTCCTGGACTATAAGCTCAGGAACACGGCGACGGCTCTCAAGCGCTGGAGCGCGAAACATGTGGGTAGCGTGCGATTGCAGTTGGCCATTGCAAGGGAAATTGTAAAGCGGCTCGACCAGGCGATGGATCGGAGGGAGCTTCAACCGCGTGAACAGGAGCTTCGTCAGAAGGCCAAGATCAAAAGTTTGGGCTTAGCGTCGCTGATGCGTACCATCACCAGACAAAGGTCACGCCTGACGCTCCTCGCTGAGGGGGATGCGAATACTAGATTCTTTCACCTGCAGGCTTGCCACCGGAGCCAGAAGAACCACATCGACACTCTCCATGTTGGTGATGCTCAGCTTGTTAATGACGAGGCGAAGGCGGACGCGTTGTTCGAACACTACGACTCGATCTTGGGTACATCAGTGCAGCGGTCCATCACTCTTGATTATCAGTACTTGGGTCTGCCACAAATGGACCTCAGTGGGCTGGATTCGTGCTTCACGGAGGAGGAAATTCACCGCACGATTATGGAGCTACCTGCCGATAAGGCTCCCGGGCCGGACGGCTTCACGGGCCTCTTCTACAAGACTGCATGGCACATTATCAAGGATGACATACTGAGGGCGTTTCATGCTCTATGGGCACTGGATGCACGGAGCCTGTACTTGGTCAATCAAACCTACATGATACTTCTCAAGAAGGACATGGCACTTCAAGTCGGTGACTATCGCCCCATAAGCTTAATTCATAGCTTTTCCAAACTATTCACAAAGGTGCTCACGAACAGACTGGCACCAAAGCTGCCGGCACTGGTTCAGCCGAATCAAAGCGCCTTCATTAAAGGAAGGGTGATCCACGACAATTTCCGGGCTGTACAGCTTACCGCTCGGTTGTTGCACCAGAAGAAGACCTCCTGCGCCTTGTTGAAAGTTGACATCGCCAAGGCCTTTGATATGGTTAATTGGTCATATCTCCTATCTATTTTGAACCACATGGGGTTCTCCCGCGATGGACGAATTGGATTAGCATGTTGCTGTCAACAGCTAGCACACGGATTGTGCTGGATGGGTCGCCAGGGAGGAGGATTTGCCATGCGAGGGGTTTACGTCAGGGTGACCCTTTGTCCCCCATGTTGTTTGCCATTGCAATGGAGGCTCTGAATGCGTTGTTTCACCAGGCAAAACGGGAGGGCCTATTCGCGAGTTTGCATGACAACAGAATTCAGGAGAGAACTTTTCTTTATGCGGATGATGTGGTATTGTTCCTGTCACCGGTCCAGCAAGATCTTGTGGCAACAAGTGCAATCCTGGATATCTTCGGGAATGCGTCAGGGCTTTTCACCAACAAGTGCAAATGTCTGATCTCTCCGATTCAATGTGATTTGGAGGACACGGTGACAATCTGCAGGTTCTCGCTAGCCAAGCTAGAACCGCTTCCTTGCAAATACCTGGGCATCCCATTGTCAGTAAGGAAATTATCGAAAGGAGAGTTACAACCATTGGTGGAGAAGGCTTGCGCTGGCCTACCACAATGGAAGGCTCATATGATGAGTCCTGCTGGCCGACTGGTGCTGGTAAAAGTGAAGCTTTCTGCAGTTCCTGTCCATACACTAATTGCTCTATCCATCAGCCCATGGGCCATCAGTTGCATTGATAAGAAGCGTCGTGCGTTCCTTTGGAAAGGAACTGAAACTGTCTCGGGAGGGCACTCCATGGTTGCATGGCCCAAATGTTGTCGGCCGAAGGAGCTGGGGGGCCTGGGAATTCCGGACCTGCAGCTATGGGGCTACGCGCTGCGGGTGCGATGGATGTGGGAGTTGAAAACCGGAGTGCATAAGCCTTGGAACCTTCTGCCTACCAAACATGAACCAGAAGTGGAAGCACTATTCTCGGCCTCCACACATGTGCTGATCGGTAATGGGCGATCGACGTTGTTTTGGACTGATAAATGGCTAGATGGTGAGTCCTTGCTTCAGATTGCGCCCTGCTTGGTTAACGCAGTGCGGCCGCGTACACGTCGGTGCAGGAAGGTTGCTGAGGCCCTGCAGAATAGAGCCTGGGTTAAGGACATCAAAGG
Organism: Echinochloa crus-galli; assembly: GCA_900205405.1. NCBI lineage: Eukaryota > Viridiplantae > Streptophyta > Magnoliopsida > Poales > Poaceae > Echinochloa > Echinochloa crus-galli. The sequence continues at coordinate 1,300,754 of OAMR01000042.1, forward strand.
TGCTCTCACGGTACAAGTCATTGTGGAGTTCCTGCACCTTTGGGACAGACTTAGCTCGTTTGCGTTATCGGAAGAGCCTGACCAAGTAGTATGGAAGTGGACTGCTGACAGGGTTTACTCCTCTTCGTCAGCGTACAAAGCGCTCTTCTTTGGACAGACTGAACTGCATGGTGCCTGGGTCTTGTGGAAGACCAGAGCACCTAACCGATGCAAGTATTTTGGATGGCTGGTGTTACACAAAAGATGCTGGACAGGGGCAAGACGGAAGAGACATCGTTTACAGGACACTGATGACTGTGCTCTCTGTGACCAGGTGTTGACACCAAAAATTAGCACCAGGAAGAGGCTGACATGTGGGCCGAATTTGGTGGAAGGATGCCATTCGGCTAAGGGAATTTCTCTAAAGCATTCGGCAAAGGCACTCTGCGGTCGGGAACGCGTCATCATTCGGCAGAGGCGTTATTCCGCAGGCGAAAAGAAGTAACATTCAAGAAGGCGTGATGACGTGGATCAATGCAAGGAAAAGGCCGGTTCGAACAAGAAACGCGATATGGACACGAAGATTCATCGTTTATTTTTGGATAAGGAAAAGGCCGGTTCGAATAAGGAACGCAATATGGACACGAAGATTCATCGTTTATTTTTGGAAGCAAGTATTGTAGTCGTGTCCGACTAGGAGTTGTATCAAGACCTGGGTATAAATATAAACCCATGGCAGTTGTAAATATAACCAAATATGCAGCATTCGGCAAATGGTCTCCAAATTGGGAAGGTCCTTTCAGAGTGGTTAGATGTGTGCCTGGAAATGCATATATTTTGAAGACATTATTGGGAGAAGAATTTGCTTCTGCTATAAATGGAAGATATTTGAAAAGGTATTATCCCAGTGTTGATGGAAATATATATTGATGATGTAGTGATCAAGTCATTGGATCATGAGTCCCATTTGGCTGACATAAGGAAAACTCTAGAATGCACAAGGAAGCATGGGCTTAAAATGAACCCGAACAAGTGTGCTTTTAGAGTTTCGGCTGGAGAGTTTCTGGGATTTTTGATACATGAAGGAGTGAATCAGAAGTGGATTAAGCAGACCAAGGGCACATCGGCAGTGCGCTCCTTGCGTGCCTTGCCGATTGCCGAATGAGGTTTTAACTGCCGACAGATAGCTTCCCTGTAGCTATATGTCTCTCAAGATTGGCTTCAACGCCGCAAACATGGAACTGTCTGGTCTCACCCGGCACGTTCCAGGTTTTAATCTAAACGTTTTTATCCCTTTGTTAGTTTTCAGGCAAACTGACTGGCACGCTTCCGGATTCGAAAGCCCGGGCCACGTTTGAAGCCAGCTTTGTTCGGCTTGCTGTGTGCTTGGCGTGAGGTGCGGATTTTACGTCAACACACTTTTTGGCACGCCCGGTGGGACACACACAAGTTTTCAAGATGCCTGAGTTGAGCGACATCATGGATGTCACTTTGGAAGAATTGTCTGAAGAGCATCAACAGATGGTAAAGGCTGCTGCTAGTCAATTCATTAACAAATGTTTACTGTCTTTCGCCAAGAACAGGAGTGGTGCACCTTTTCTCAAGTCCGATCTGCCAAGAGTTCTCCTTCCTGGGCAATCTGATCTTACTGAAGAAGAAGAGAGGGAGAGATTCTCGGGCTTGTTATACAAAGCTTTGGGAGAGACAATGACCAATCACAATGCTGCGTTCTTAAACAGTTTTCGGCATACAATGATAAGCATTTTTGGTCAGCATGTGGATAAACCCTTTGAGCAGACACATGGGCAATTGGGTGGCCCGACATACTTCAATGTTCAAGCACCAGTTCAGAAACCACATGGTAAAGGAAATGCTGATGAAACTGGAGGTTCTGGTGTTAAAGATATAAATGGACAACCGATTCGGCAAGATCCTCAGCTTGCACTGCCGAAAACTCGCACATACGGTGATATGGCATTCGGCACCACAGGGAATCCGCCTGCTTCTGCTTACAAGATATCTCCCTTGAACAACAGACTGCAGAGGGATTTATATGGAAACGGATATTCAGAGTTTATGGATTACAATGCTATCGACGCCCTCCCGAATCCTGGGTACGTTGGTACTGCAGGCATGCTTGCTGGGAGACCAGGGAATCAAGACACCAGTATTGACCTCATGGTGCAAAAAATGACCGATGTATTGCAAAATCAATTCGGTCTGAAGCCTAAAAATCAGGGATACATGTACTCGTCTCCTTTCCCTGAATGGTACCAAAGGGTATCATTGCCGAATAGAGTCAAGGTGCCTACAGAGTTTACTAAATTTTCAGGACAAGATGATACAAGTACTGTGGAACATATAGCTCGATATCTGATGCAGCTTGGAGAGGCTTCGGCAGATGAGGCTTTCAGAATTAGATACTTTCCTTTGTCACTGACGGGTTCAGCTTTTACGTGGTTTGCTTCTTTGCCTGCTCAGTCGATCTGTACTTGGAAGGACCTGGAACAGAAATTCCATGCTCATTATTACATTGGCAGTACCGAGAAAAAGTTGGTTGATTTGACCAGCTTAAGGCAGAGGAATAATGAAACACCTACAGAGTTCCTCAGGAGGTTTAGGGAAACTAAGAGTATGTGCTTTTCTCTGAACATACCTGATGACCAGCTGGCTGGTATGGCTGTAGCTGGCATGCTGCCTGCCATTCGGGAGAAGCTGTTCGGGATGGAGTTTGATGATTTGGGCCAGTTGTCGCACAGATTGGCCTTGATGAGTAACCAGGCGTATGGTTTCAAGAAAGATGTCAGATTTGCTAAAAATAATGATGTAGCTGACATCTATAACCAATTCCTTGAAAGAGCAGATCAAGAAGATGAGTATGAAGATAGCGAGGAAATAGCTGCAGCAGAGATAGTGTGGAGCAAAGAACCAGTTACAATGACTCAAAGATGGATCAAACAGATGAAAGGAACATATGATTTTGATGTGACTAAGGCAGACAAATTGTTTGAGTTCCTGGTGAAAGAAGGCCGAATCAAATTGCCAGAGGGGCATTCTATGCTTCGGCCCGATGGAGTGAAAGATAAGAGGTACTGTGGGTTTCATGATAGAAATTCTCATTCCATTAATGAATGCAGAGTCTTTAGGATGAAGATTCAGAAAGCTATCCAGGAAGGACATTTGAAATTCGACAACAAAATGAAACTGGACAGTAACCCTTTCCCTCAGAATATGATCGGGTTCTCGGTTAATATGGTAAATGCTGTTCCATCTGGAGAAAAGGGAAGATTGAAAGTTTTAACCTCAAAGAAGGCAAAGCAGGATGGTTCAGTTGATCCTACTCGGCAGATCACAATGGAACAAATTCGCCGGAAAAATCTTCGGTTCCCGAATAGCCGATTTGAAGTGGGCGAATCCTTTAGACCTAGAGTTACTACACGTATTCTCCTCAACAAATGGCAGCGTCAGCAAGAAAAAGAGCGTTTTCAAAGGCGTGAATACGAGGAGGAGAAAAGAAGGCGCGAAGAAGAAAGGTTTGAGGAAGAACAAGAAGAGTATGCTCGAGAGCAGGAACGAGCGCATTGGGGGTGTGCATTCTTCAGACACTGTTGGAACGAAGGTTTAAAGCTGCCTACAAAGAATAACTGTCCTGAGTGCAATAATGGGTATGTCGAACATAGGCAAAATGTTGCCAATCGCCGATCTGTCCATGAAAGAATTGGTAGGGTGCATCTTAGTGATGATCGGCGTTTTGATGATCAACCAAGAAAGAGACATGCTGATTGCAGATGGATTGATCATGAGGAAGAAGATCGTGAGTATGTTTGGCAAAAAGGACAGTGGTGTCCACCTGGTTTAAGAAGGAGTCAGAAGAGAAGAGTTCAACGCCTGAGGAATCAAGAATTAAAGCAAGCAAGGCCTAGGATGAAATCGATATGGCTCCCAAAAGACAGGCCTGACGAACATAGTCATTCGGCTCCTACATGCATGGTATGTTTCTTGCCGAATGAATTCATGGCTCCAGCTAATCAAATTGTACAGGAAGAAATATTGCCCGATATAAATGATGCCGAACAATTTGGGTTAATGGCACAATTGATGTTGAACAAACAAGCTGTTTTTGAGAAGCCAACCCAGAATCGGCACATGAAGCCACTGTACTTGAAGGGATATGTTAATGGCAAACCATTGACCAAGATGTTTGTCGATGGAGGAGCTGCTGTCAATGTAATGCCATATACCACATTCAGGAAGCTTGGTATGGGTCCTAGAGATTTGACACCAACGAGCATAATTCTAAATGATTTTGCTGGAAATCCTTCGGACACCAAGGGATGCGTACATGTTGATCTGATGATTGGGTCCAAGACTCTGCTTACGACTTTCTTTGTCATTGAGGGCAAAGGGGCATATAGCTTGCTGCTTGGAAGAGATTGGATTCATGCAAATTGTTGTATTCCATCTACTATGCATCAACAGCTTATTCAGTGGATAGATGATGAGGTGGAGATTGTCCAAGCAGATGATTCAATAAGCGTGGCAAATATGGAACCAGCTTTCTGGGAATATCAAGGCATAGATTGTTTCTCAGGCAAAGACTGGGGAGAAGGTCCTGTGGCACCAGCCAGCAGTGATCAACAGCCGATCGAAGCAGTCGGCTCTCATAGTAATTTTTGATGGAAAATCCAATTGATGGAACTGATGGAAAATTAGGACGTGGATTTGTGTCGGCCGATAAATTAGAAGAAGTGGACATTGGAGATGGTGACAAGCCAAGGCCGACATTTATCAGTGCTAACTTGGATTCGGTTTTCAAAGAAAAGTTGGTAACATTGTTAAAGGAATACAAGGACTGCTTTGCTTGGGATTATTCGGAGATGCCTGGTCTAGACCGTTCTATTGTTGAGCATCGGTTGCCAATCAAACCTGGATACAGACCTTACAAGCAACCACCCCGAAAAATCTACAAGGAAGAAGTGTTGGCCGATGTGAAAAAGGAGATTGAAAGATTACTAGATGCAAATTTCATTCGGCCCTGTAAATACGCGGATTGGATCTCTAATATTGTTCCTGTCTATAAGAAAAATGGAAAGATGAGGGTTTGCATAGACTTTAGAGACTTAAACAAGGCTACACCCATGGATGGATATCCAATGCCTGTTGCTGATTCATTGGTTGATGCTGCTGCTGGATACAAAGTGCTCAGTTTCATGGACGGTAACGCAGGATACAATCAGATTTATATGGCATTGGAAGATATAGTAAAGACAGCTTTCAGGTGTCCTGGACACATAGGGTTGTTTGAATGGGTTGTCATGACCTTTGGATTGAAAAATGCCGGTGCAACTTATCAAAGGGCTATGAATTATATTTTTCATGAGTTGATCGGCAAGATTGTGGAAATATATATTGATGATGTAGTGATCAAGTCACTGGATCATGAGTCTCATTTGGCCGACATAAGGAAAACTCTAGAATGCACCAGGAAGCATGGGCTTAAGATGAACCCGAACAAGTGTGCTTTTGGAGTTTCGGCTGGAGAGTTTCTGGGATTTTTGATACATGAAGGAGGAATAGGAGTTGGTAAGAAAAGCATGAAGGCAATTGATGAAATTGTTCCTCCAACTAATCTTAAAGAGCTACAATCACTGCTTGGCAAGATAAATTTTGTGAGAAGATTCATATCAAACTTGTCACAAAAGGTGTTGCCCTTTTCCTCACTATTGAAAATAAAGAAGGATCAAAAGTTTGTATGGGGTGACGAACAACAAAAGGCTTTTAATGAAATAAAAGAGTACATGAAGAAGCCACCAGTATTGGTGCCTCCACAATTGAACAAGCCTTTCAAGTTGTACGTGGCGGCCGATGCCCAAACTATTGGATCGGCCCTCATTCAAGAATTTGAAGGGAAGGAAAGAGTAGTTGCATACCTTAGCCGAAAGTTACTAGATCCAGAGACAAGGTATTCGGCTATAGAGAAGCTTTGCTTATGTGTTTACTACTCCTGTACAAAATTTCGGCACTACTTACTACATGCCGAATGCATTGTGTATTCAAGGTTTGATGTGATAAAACACATGTTGTCTATGCCAATTTTGAACGGAAGGATTGGCAAATGGATTTTAGCTTTGTCTGAGTTTGAATTAAGATTTGAATCGGCAAAGGCTGTTAAGGGACAGATTATTGCCGATTTCATTACTGAACATCATGATACATCGATAAATTTGCTTAACATTGTTCCTTGGGTGTTATTCTTCGATGGATCTTCATGCGACAAAGGTGGTGGAGCAGGTATCTTATTGATCTCACCCAAAGGAGAAGCATTTGAGTTTGCTGTTCCTATTCAATCTGCTGTTACTAACAATCAAGCTGAGTATGAGGCATTGCTCAAAGGGCTCCAATATTTGAAAGAAGCAAAGGCCATTGCGGTTGAAATTTTTGGAGATTCAGAATTGGTCATAAAGCAATTGAATGGTGAATATGAGTGCAAAAGTGATACCTTGAGGAATTACTATGAAGAATGCAAAGAAATATTGAAGAGCTTTCGGTCAGTAATTCTACAACACATTCCTAGAGGGGATAATGGAGAGGCAAATAGATTGGCCCAAAGTGCATCAGGTTATAAAGAGCTTCGAGAAGTTTTTGCTAATGATGTATATGCATTCGGGAGTAATCTGGCAGAAGATGATTGGAGAAAAGAGATTGCCGATTATCTGGAGAATCCGTCCCGAAAGGTTTCTAGAAAGCTCAGGTATAAAGCTTTAAAGTTTGTTCTTCTTGATGATAATTTGTATTATAAATCCCTGGATGGAGTGCTATTACATTGCTTAAATCGTGAAGAAGCAAAAAGGCTGATGAGTGAAGTACATGATGGGTTGTGTGGAGCACATCAATCGGCCTACCGAATGAAGTGGGTTATTAGAAGAACTGGATATTACTGGCCGACAATGTTGGAAGATTGTTTTGAATATTATAAAGGATGTCAAGACTGTCAGAAATTTGGAAACATTCAGAGAGTTCCGGCATCGGTTTTGAATCCCATTGTCAAGCCATGGCCATTCAGAGGATGGGGAATAGATTTGATTGGCCAAATAAATCCTCCATCTAGCAAGGGGCATAAGTTTGTGCTTTTGGCAACCGATTATTTTACCAAGTGGGTTGAGGCAATTCCATTAAAGAAGGTGACGTCGGAGAATATGGTTGAATTTGTTAAAGAACACATCATTTACAGATTTGGGATTCCTCAGACAATCACCACTGATCAAGGGACTCAATTTACATCTTCAGAATTCAGAGATTTTGCTGAAAGTATGGGCATCAGATTGTTAAATTCTTCTCCTTATTATGCCCAAGCTAATGGTCAGGCAGAGGCTTCTAACAAGATTATGATTAAAATTATACAGAAGAAGATTGATCAGAAGCCGAGAAAGTGGCATTCGGTACTCAGTGAGGCTTTATGGGCTTACCGAATGGCTCCACATGGGGCTACACAGACGTCTCCCTATGAGTTGGTGTATGGGCATCATGCTATCTTGCCATGGGAAATACAATTAGACTCAAGGAGAATAAAGTTGCAAAAGGATTTAAGTTCTAAAGATTATAAAGATTTAATGATGGATGAATTAGAAGATTTGCATATGATTCGTCTCAGGGCTTTGGAGAATATTGAGAAGAACAAAATGCGAGTTGCTAAGTATTACAATAAGAAGGTGAAAGTTAAGCAATTTACAGAAGGTGATTTAGTCTGGAAAGCGATATTGCCGATTGGAACCAAATATGCAGCATTCGGCAAGTGGTCTCCAAATTGGGAAGGTCCTTTCAGAGTGGTTAGATGCGTGCCTGGAAATGCATATATTTTGAAGACATTATTGGGAGAAGAATTTGCTTCTGCTATAAATGGAAGATATTTGAAAAGGTATTATCCCAGTGTTGAAATCGATCGGTGATTGATATATTAATTTGCCGAACAGCCGATTTTCGGGAAGAAATCGCCTTCAGAACAAATGTTGACAGAAAAGGAAAATGGCCAGTACTGAATGTATTGCCCTTAGCACAAAATATACTACATCAGATGTTCATGCAAGATCACAAAAGATAAGTTTTATTGCCGAAATTCCATAAATCCCTAGTACAAACTAATGGAATAGCTTGTTCAAAACGGACTGAGGATGAATGGAATCGGCAATGGCGGCGCCATGAGCATCAAGGCGATCTATGGAAGCCTCGATGTCATCGATCTCCTCCGGGTTACCATTAGCGAAGCCGGTCGGTAGCCTGGAGTAGTCGGTATTGGTGTGCGTCGACATGGCGACTAGGCCTGCGGCAGTGCCCAGACGGATGCCGTGCGAGGCCACCTCATCGATGCGGCCCGCCACCGCGCCGAGGCGAGCTTCTGGTGTGTCCCCAGGAGCATTCACCTTGTTCGCCAGCTCATTCGCCAGCGCCTTTAGCCGATCGAGTTCGGCATCACGCGCTGCAAGTTTACAAAAGGGGCAGCAGAATAATATCAGTTAGGGGACAAGGTTGAGATTGAACAGATTGCAGGACTCACCATCAATGACTTCGAGCAGTTGCTTGCGCTCGTGCTGCCATTCGAGGTCAGCGATCCCGGCTTGCTTGGAGATAGCCTCCAGTTCACGACGAGAGTCGTCGCGCTCCGCCTTGAATCGGCGAGCATCGCCGTCCGTGTAGCGGTAGTCGTCCGATTCGAGAGATCGATTGGACGAACTCGAAGATGCCGCAGTAGCGGCGGCTGGAGCTGCGACTGGCGCACCGGCGCCGGCAATCCATTGGATTACCCTGAAATAACAAAGAGGTTCGTCAAGAAAGGAGGAGGAAATCTCGAGAAGAACAAAGAGAAGCAAGCAGCTACTCACCTGCGGCGAGCGCCGGCACGACTTCCTTCGGCCTCATCGGCAGCCGGGCGCCTCCTGTTGTTGTCGGCCATTGGAAGTTCCTCGGAAATACTGTGGATGGGAAAAGAATGGCTTGGGCCGGCAAGAACTTGGAAGGCGAAGAACTTGGTGAAGAAACTGTGGGCTGCCTGGGTGTTTATTTATCTTCAATCTTGAGGAAATCATGGCCAAAGATCGTGGCACGTATTCCGAAGAGTTCGGAAGGTGGAAGGGATTTCCCAGCCGATCGATTCCCATGTCGCTTGGGATCCTTGCCGAATCGTATTCGACTTTGACTGGGTAAGATTCGGCTGCGTTAAGTTAAAAGCATTTTTTAGCTTAATATTATTTGTAGATGATCTTGCGTTTTCAATGTAAATTCGTGACTGTGTTGTGGGTTCGTAACTAAACATTGAGTGCTTTTAGCTTTTCATGATTAGATTGTATCATGCGGTGGATTAATCTAATCTGATTAGTGGCGTGGTTACAAACAAGTCGTATCATGCGGTGGATTAACTTGTTTTGTTATCATGCTTGACGGGTGCTGCTTTCGGCCTATGCATTCTTGTTTTCAATGTAAATTCGTGACTGTGTTGTGGGTTCGTAACTAAACATTGAGTGCTTTTAGCTTTTCATGATTAGATTGTATCATGCGGTGGATTAATCTAATCTGATTAGTGGCGTGGTTACAAACAAGTCGTATCATGCGGTGGATTAACTTGTTTTGTTATCATGCTTGACGGGTGCTGCTTTCGGCCTATGCATTCTTGTTTTCAATGTAAATTCGTGACTGTGTTGTGGGTTCGTAACTAAACATTGAGTGCTTTTAGCTTTTCATGATTAGATTGTATCATGCGGTGGATTAATCTAATCTGATTAGTGGCGTGGTTACAAACAAGTCGTATCATGCGGTGGATTAACTTGTTTTGTTATCATGCTTGACGGGTGCTGCTTTCGGCCTATGCATTCTTGTTTTCAATGTAAATTCGTGACTGTGTTGTGGGTTCGTAACTAAACATTGAGTGCTTTTAGCTTTTCATGATTAGATTGTATCATGCGGTGGATTAATCTAATCTGATTAGTGGCGTGGTTACAAACAAGTCGTATCATGCGGTGGATTAACTTGTTTTGTTATCATGCTTGACGGGTGCTGCTTTCGGCCTATGCATTCTTGTTTTCAATGTAAATTCGTGACTGTGTTGTGGGTTCGTAACTAAACATTGAGTGCTTTTAGCTTTTCATGATTAGATTGTATCATGCGGTGGATTAATCTAATCTGATTAGTGGCGTGGTTACAAACAAGTCGTATCATGCGGTGGATTAACTTGTTTTGTTATCATGCTTGACGGGTGCTGCTTTCGGCCTATGCATTCTTGTTTTCAATGTAAATTCGTGACTGTGTTGTGGGTTCGTAACTAAACATTGAGTGCTTTTAGCTTTTCATGATTAGATTGTATCATGCGGTGGATTAATCTAATCTGATTAGTGGCGTGGTTACAAACAAGTCGTATCATGCGGTGGATTAACTTGTTTTGTTATCATGCTTGACGGGTGCTGCTTTCGGCCTATGCATTCTTGTTTTCAATGTAAATTCGTGACTGTGTTGTGGGTTCGTAACTAAACATTGAGTGCTTTTAGCTTTTCATGATTAGATTGTATCATGCGGTGGATTAATCTAATCTGATTAGTGGCGTGGTTACAAACAAGTCGTATCATGCGGTGGATTAACTTGTTTTGTTATCATGCTTGACGGGTGCTGCTTTCGGCCTATGCATTCTTGTTTTCAATGCAAATTTGTGACTGTGTTGTGGGTTCGTAACTAAACATTGAGTGCTTTTAGCTTTTCATGATTAGATTGTATCATGCGGTGGATTAATCTAATCTGATTAGTGGCGTGGTTACAAACAAGTCGTATCATGCGGTGGATTAACTTGTTTTGTTATCATGCTTGACGGGTGCTGCTTTCGGCCTATGCATTCTTGTTTTCAATGCAAATTTGTGACTGTGTTGTGGGTTCGTAACTAAACATTGAGTGCTTTTAGCTTTTCATGATTAGATTGTATCATGCGGTGGATTAATCTAATCTGATTAGTGGCGTGGTTACAAACAAGTCGTATCATGCGGTGGATTAACTTGTTTTGTTATCATGCTTGACGGGTGCTGCTTTCGGCCTATGCATTCTTGTTTTCAATGCAAATTTGTGACTGTGTTGTGGGTTCGTAACTAAACATTGAGTGCTTTTAGCTTTTCATGATTAGATTGTATCATGCGGTGGATTAATCTAATCTGATTAGTGGCGTGGTTACAAACAAGTCGTATCATGCGGTGGATTAACTTGTTTTGTTATCATGCTTGACGGGTGCTGCTTTCGGCCTATGCATTCTTGTTTTCAATGCAAATTTGTGACTGTGTTGTGGGTTCGTAACTAAACATTGAGTGCTTTTAGCTTTTCATGATTAGATTGTATCATGCGGTGGATTAATCTAATCTGATTAGTGGCGTGGTTACAAACAAGTCGTATCATGCGGTGGATTAACTTGTTTTGTTATCATGCTTGACGGGTGCTGCTTTCGGCCTATGCATTCTTGTTTTCAATGCAAATTTGTGACTGTGTTGTGGGTTCGTAACTAAACATTGAGTGCTTTTAGCTTTTCATGATTAGATTGTATCATGCGGTGGATTAATCTAATCTGATTAGTGGCGTGGTTACAAACAAGTCGTATCATGCGGTGGATTAACTTGTTTTGTTATCATGCTTGACGGGTGCTGCTTTCGGCCTATGCATTCTTGTTTTCAATGCAAATTTGTGACTGTGTTGTGGGTTCGTAACTAAACATTGAGTGCTTTTAGCTTTTCATGATTAGATTGTATCATGCGGTGGATTAATCTAATCTGATTAGTGGCGTGGTTACAAACAAGTCGTATCATGCGGTGGATTAACTTGTTTTGTTATCATGCTTGACGGGTGCTGCTTTCGGCCTATGCATTCTTGTTTTCAATGCAAATTTGTGACTGTGTTGTGGGTTCGTAACTAAACATTGAGTGCTTTTAGCTTTTCATGATTAGATTGTATCATGCGGTGGATTAATCTAATCTGATTAGTGGCGTGGTTACAAACAAGTCGTATCATGCGGTGGATTAACTTGTTTTGTTATCATGCTTGACGGGTGCTGCTTTCGGCCTATGCATTCTTGTTTTCAATGTAAATTCGTGACTGTGTTGTGGGTTCGTAACTAAACATTGAGTGCTTTTAGCTTTTCATGATTAGATTGTATCATGCGGTGGATTAATCTAATCTGATTAGTGGCGTGGTTACAAACAAGTCGTATCATGCGGTGGATTAACTTGTTTTGTTATCATGCTTGACGGGTGCTGCTTTCGGCCTATGCATTCTTGTTTTCAATGTAAATTCGTGACTGTGTTGTGGGTTCGTAACTAAACATTGAGTGCTTTTAGCTTTTCATGATTAGATTGTATCATGCGGTGGATTAATCTAATCTGATTAGTGGCGTGGTTACAAACAAGTCGTATCATGCGGTGGATTAACTTGTTTTGTTATCATGCTTGACGGGTGCTGCTTTCGGCCTATGCATTCTTGTTTTCAATGTAAATTCGTGACTGTGTTGTGGGTTCGTAACTAAACATTGAGTGCTTTTAGCTTTTCATGATTAGATTGTATCATGCGGTGGATTAATCTAATCTGATTAGTGGCGTGGTTACAAACAAGTCGTATCATGCGGTGGATTAACTTGTTTTGTTATCATGCTTGACGGGTGCTGCTTTCGGCCTATGCATTCTTGTTTTCAATGTAAATTCGTGACTGTGTTGTGGGTTCGTAACTAAACATTGAGTGCTTTTAGCTTTTCATGATTAGATTGTATCATGCGGTGGATTAATCTAATCTGATTAGTGGCGTGGTTACAAACAAGTCGTATCATGCGGTGGATTAACTTGTTTTGTTATCATGCTTGACGGGTGCTGCTTTCGGCCTATGCATTCTTGTTTTCAATGTAAATTCGTGACTGTGTTGTGGGTTCGTAACTAAACATTGAGTGCTTTTAGCTTTTCATGATTAGATTGTATCATGCGGTGGATTAATCTAATCTGATTAGTGGCGTGGTTACAAACAAGTCGTATCATGCGGTGGATTAACTTGTTTTGTTATCATGCTTGACGGGTGCTGCTTTCGGCCTATGCATTCTTGTTTTCAATGTAAATTCGTGACTGTGTTGTGGGTTCGTAACTAAACATTGAGTGCTTTTAGCTTTTCATGATTAGATTGTATCATGCGGTGGATTAATCTAATCTGATTAGTGGCGTGGTTACAAACAAGTCGTATCATGCGGTGGATTAACTTGTTTTGTTATCATGCTTGACGGGTGCTGCTTTCGGCCTATGCATTCTTGTTTTCAATGTAAATTCGTGACTGTGTTGTGGGTTCGTAACTAAACATTGAGTGCTTTTAGCTTTTCATGATTAGATTGTATCATGCGGTGGATTAATCTAATCTGATTAGTGGCGTGGTTACAAACAAGTCGTATCATGCGGTGGATTAACTTGTTTTGTTATCATGCTTGACGGGTGCTGCTTTCGGCCTATGCATTCTTGTTTTCAATGTAAATTCGTGACTGTGTTGTGGGTTCGTAACTAAACATTGAGTGCTTTTAGCTTTTCATGATTAGATTGTATCATGCGGTGGATTGATCTAATCTGATTGGTGGTGTGGCTTCAAACGAGTTGTATCATGCGGTGGATTAACTCGTTCGTTGTCATGCCTGACGGGTGCTGCTTTCGGCCTATGCATTCTTGTTTTCAATGTAAATTCGTGACTGTGTTGTGGGTTCGTAACTAAACATTGAGTGCTTTTAGCTTTTCATGATTAGATTGTATCATGCGGTGGATTAATCTAATCTGATTAGTGGCGTGGTTACAAACAAGTCGTATCATGCGGTGGATTAACTTGTTTTGTTATCATGCTTGACGGGTGCTGCTTTCGGCCTATGCATTCTTGTTTTCAATGTAAATTCGTGACTGTGTTGTGGGTTCGTAACTAAACATTGAGTGCTTTTAGCTTTTCATGATTAGATTGTATCATGCGGTGGATTAATCTAATCTGATTAGTGGCGTGGTTACAAACAAGTCGTATCATGCGGTGGATTAACTTGTTTTGTTATCATGCTTGACGGGTGCTGCTTTCGGCCTATGCATTCTTGTTTTCAATGTAAATTCGTGACTGTGTTGTGGGTTCGTAACTAAACATTGAGTGCTTTTAGCTTTTCATGATTAGATTGTATCATGCGGTGGATTAATCTAATCTGATTAGTGGCGTGGTTACAAACAAGTCGTATCATGCGGTGGATTAACTTGTTTTGTTATCATGCTTGACGGGTGCTGCTTTCGGCCTATGCATTCTTGTTTTCAATGTAAATTCGTGACTGTGTTGTGGGTTCGTAACTAAACATTGAGTGCTTTTAGCTTTTCATGATTAGATTGTATCATGCGGTGGATTAATCTAATCTGATTAGTGGCGTGGTTACAAACAAGTCGTATCATGCGGTGGATTAACTTGTTTTGTTATCATGCTTGACGGGTGCTGCTTTCGGCCTATGCATTCTTTGTTTACTGCGAATTTATGATCATGTTTCACCCTTTTATTTATCTATCATGCTCTGTTTCTCGTTAATCGGCTATGAGTACGTGTTCATTCGGTTGAAAGCCGATCTTTCGTCATGCTTACGTTACGCATTCGGCAGTACGTTCCTTGCGTGCCTTGCCGATTGCCGAATGAGGTTTTAACTGCCGACAGATAGCTTCCCTGTAGCTATATGTCTCTCAAGATTGGCTTCAACGCCGCAAACATGGAACTGTCTGGTCTCACCCGGCATGTTCCAGGTTTTGATCTAAACGTTTTGTCCCTTTGTTAGTTTTCAGGCAAACTGACTGGCACGCTTCCGGATTCGAAAGCCCGGGCCACGTTTGAAGCCAGCTTTGTTCGGCTTGCTGTGTGCTTGGCGTGAGGTGCGGATTTTACGTCAACACACTTTTTGGCACGCCCGGTGGGACACACACAAGTTTTCAAGATGCCTGAGTTGAGCGACATCATGGATGTCACTTTGGAAGAATTGTCTGAAGAGCATCAACAGATGGTAAAGGCTGCTGCTAGTCAATTCATTAACAAATGTTTACTGTCTTTCGCCAAGAACAGGAGTGGTGCACCTTTTCTCAAGTCCGATCTGCCAAGAGTTCTCCTTCCTGGGCAATCTGATCTTACTGAAGAAGAAGAGAGGGAGAGATTCTCGGGCTTGTTATACAAAGCTTTGGGAGAGACAATGACCAATCACAATGCTGCGTTCTTAAACAGTTTTCGGCATACAATGATAAGCATTTTTGGTCAGCATGTGGATAAACCCTTTGAGCAGATACATGGGCAATTGGGTGGCCCGACATACTTCAATGTTCAAGCACCAGTTCAGAAACCACATGGTAAAGGAAATGCTGATGAAACTGGAGGTTCTGGTGTTAAAGATATAAATGGACAACCGATTCGGCAAGATCCTCAGCTTGCACTGCCGAAAACTCGCACATACGGTGATATGGCATTCGGCACCACAGGGAATCCGCCTGCTTCTGCTTACAAGATATCTCCCTTGAACAACAGACTGCAGAGGGATTTATATGGAAACGGATATTCAGAGTTTATGGATTACAATGCTATCGACGCTCTCCCGAATCCTGGATATGTTGGTACTGCAGGTATGCTTGCTGGGAGACCAGGGAATCAAGACACCAGTATTGACCTCATGGTGCAAAAGATGACCGATGTATTGCAAAATCAATTCGGTCTGAAGCCTAAAAATCAGGGATACATGTACTCGTCTCCTTTCCCTGAATGGTACCAAAGGGTATCATTGCCGAATAGAGTCAAGGTGCCTACAGAGTTTACTAAATTTTCAGGACAAGATGATACAAGTACTGTGGAACATATAGCTCGATATCTGATGCAGCTTGGAGAGGCTTCGGCAGATGAGGCTTTCAGAATTAGATACTTTCCTTTGTCACTGACGGGTCCAGCTTTTACATGGTTTGCTTCTTTGCCTGCTCAGTCGATTTGTACTTGGAAAGACCTGGAACAGAAATTCCATGCTCATTATTACATTGGCAGTACCGAGAAAAAGTTGGTTGACTTGACCAGCTTAAGGCAGAGGAATAATGAAACACCTACAGAGTTCCTCAGGAGGTTTAGGGAAACTAAGAGTATGTGCTTTTCTCTGAACATACCTGATGACCAGCTGGCTGGTATGGCTGTAGCTGGCATGCTGCCTGCCGTTCGGGAGAAGCTGTTCGGGATGGAGTTTGATGATTTGGGCCAGTTGTCGCACAGATTGGCCTTGATGAGTAACCAGGCGTATGGTTTCAAGAAAGATGTCAGATTTGCTAAAAATAATGATGTAGCTGACATTTATAACCAATTCCTTGAAAGAGCAGATCAAGAAGATGAGTATGAAGATAGCGAGGAAATAGCTGCAGCAGAGATAGTGTGGAGCAAAGAACCAGTTACAATGACTCAAAGATGGATCAAACAGATGAAAGGAACATATGATTTTGATGTGACTAAGGCAGACAAATTGTTTGAGTTCCTGGTGAAAGAAGGCCGAATCAAATTGCCAGAGGGGCATTCTATGCTTCGGCCCGATGGAGTGAAAGATAAGAGGTACTGTGGGTTTCATGATAGAAATTCTCATTCCATTAATGAATGCAGAGTCTTTAGGATGAAGATTCAGAAAGCTATCCAGGAAGGACATTTGAAATTCGACAACAAAATGAAACTGGACAGTAACCCTTTCCCTCAGAATATGATCGGGTTCTCGGTTAATATGGTAAATGCTGTTCCATCTGGAGAAAAGGGAAGATTGAAAGTTTTAACCTCAAAGAAGGCAGGGCAGGATGGTTCAGTTGATCCTACTCGGCAGATCACGATGGAACAAATTCGCCGGAAAAATCTTCGGTTCCCGAATAGCCGATTTGAAGTGGGCGAATCCTTTAGACCTAGAGTTACTACACGTATTCTCCTCAACAAATGGCAGCGTCAGCAAGAAAAGAAGCGTTTTCAAAGGCGTGAATACTAGGAAGAGGAAAGAAGGCGCGAAGAAGAAAGGTTTGAGGAAGAACAAGAAGAGTATGCTCGAGAGCAGGAACGAGCGCATTGGGGGTGTGCATTCTTCAGACACTGTTGGAACGAAGGTTTAAAGCTGCCTACAAAGAATAACTGTCCTGAGTGCAATAATGGGTATGTCGAACATAGGCAAAATGTTGCCAATCGCCGATCTGTCCATGAAAGAATTGGTAGGGTGCATCTTAGTGATGATCGGCGTTTTGATGATCAACCAAGAAAGAGACATGCTGATTGCAGATGGATTGATCATGAGGAAGAAGACCGTGAGTATGTTTGGCAAAAAGGACAGTGGTGTCCACCTGGTTTAAGAAGGAGTCAGAAGAGAAGAGTTCAACGCCTGAGGAATCAAGAATTAAAGCAAGCAAGATCTTATATGTCTCTCAAGATTGGCTTCAACGCCGCAAACATGGAACTGTCTGGTCTCACCCGGCACGTTCCAGGTTTTAATCTAAACGTTTTTATCCCTTTGTTAGTTTTCAGGCAAACTGAATGGCACGCTTCCGGATTCGAAAGCCCGGGCCACGTTTGAAGCCAGCTTTGTTCGGCTTGCTGTGTGCTTGGCGTGAGGTGCGGATTTTACGTCAACACCAGGCGAGCGAGACTATAACACACATCTTGGTTGGGTGCGTGTATTCGAGGGAGGTCTGGTTTCAGGTCTTACAGGCGGGGCAATGGCAGCACCTCTGCCCCGGGCTGGAAGAGGAGAGTTGGCCTGACTGGTGGGGGCGCGCGAGGAAGAGCCTCCCCAAGGCGTCCAGACGTCCGTTTGATTCGTTGGACTTGCTAACTGGGTGGATGATCTGGAAGGAGCGCAATTCGCGGACTTTCGAAGGCGTCTGTCTGACAGCAAGTCATTTGGTGGCGCGCATCAAGGAGGAAGCAAGAGTTTGGATACAGGCAGGGTACCCATTGTTGTCGGATTTTGGGCAGGGTTTAGGGGGTCGCACACAAGTGTTGTGAGATTTTCCGTTTATGACTTTTGCATGGGCCATGGTTCTATGGTTTCATGAGTGTTTGTAAAACTCTTCTCCTCTTAATGAAATACGCGTCCAGGCGCGTTCGCAAAAAAAAAATACTCGTATTATCGTCTTGTAGAGGCCAGCCATTTATGAGTGCCGGAGTCAAGACGGTCGTTTGCGGAAAATATTTGTCATCTAAGGTATAGTATGTGGATGAAATCGAGCCAGTTCACTAGCCCTCCTATTTTCTATGTGGCATCTATGCATGAGGTGCCGCAGTCAAGACGGTCGTTTTGAGAGACTTTTACCTGTACGCCATTAAGAAAGATGACGGTTACCTCTGTACCCCTCGAAAGTTTGTAGGCACCTGTATGCCATCGACCAAACTTTCTTTTACCCGTGTGCCATTTTGGATGGAATGGAACACCTGTATGTCATCGACCAAACTTCCTTTTACCCGTGTGTCATTTTGGATGGAATGAAGGCTAACGGTGTTAAGTTGAGGCATGAAAAGACAGATTTGCCCTTAGTTATAAAAAGAGAATAAAAATGAAATATAAACAGTAGAAAAATATGAAAAATAAAAAATAATTATAAAAACGATAGAAATAATTTTAAATCAGAAAATAAGTAAGAAAATTCGTAATTAATTTATAAAATGACACGAAAATTCCGAAAAATTCATAAAAAATCAGAAAAATTCATAAAAAATCAGGAAAATTCGTAAAAAATTCAGAAAAAAAAATCATAAAAATTCAGGATAATTCATAAAAAAAATCATAAAAATGCCCAAAAATTCAGAAAATTTAACAGATAAAATCAGAAAAATATGGGAATATAATAGAAAAAACATAAATTACTACTTCAGTCATATCAGCAACATTCAATCAAATGGGTAATATCATCAACATTCAACCATGACATAAGTGCATTACAGAACATATCATCAAGAGTAGGTTCTTCACACATCGAATGTATGCAATTCACATGTTCATTACAGAAAGCATCATAGCAAAAGTAGTAGTTCTATCACACTACTCGCAAAATAACACTCAACAATCACAAGTTACTCCATCTGGAGTTTCTTCTTGCTTCTGGTATTTGAAGCTGGGCTCTCTGGGCTGCCTATCTCAACTGGAGCCCTCTTTGGTGTAAGCTTCTTCATGATTACACAACGTTTCTTCGTTGGTGTCTGTGGGACCAGGATCCCTAGGGCCATTCATGTAAAGGAATAAACTACGCGATAGGGAATGTTTAGCCTAGCTACCTAAAACTAGTCGGCTATGGTGCAAGATGGCGTAATAGGCTAGGTAGACTAGTCGTGTACTAGAAGGAGACTCACCAAAGTACCCTGTTGTAGTACTCCAAGTTGTATACGACTAGGATCATATAACCGACTTGTAACCCTGCCCTCCGGACTATATAAGGCTGGGCAGGGACCCCCTCAAAACATCTACAATCATACACAACCGTACGAGGAATACAATCCAACATACAGGACGTAGGGTATTACGCTATAGCGGCCCGAACCTGTCTAAATCTTGTGTTGTTCGTACACTGTCGTTCCTAGAACTAGGCGAGAACCACAAATCTACTCTCTGGGGTACCCCCAGGCAGACGTGCTCGACATAATTCGTCGACAGTGTCTGCACTGTATGTCCTGTGTCTTCATGAAGAATAGGATGGCCCTCAATTTGGAGAGGAGCAGGGTCATTGGAGCCAGCTCTAGATCTTGTGTGAAAGCAAGAAATTAAAATCAGTGGTATTATTGCAATTGATAATGCTGAAAATAGTGAAAAGAGCCTGTTGTGGTATTACCTGCTAGACCTGCTAGTACTTGTTGTTGTGGTTGTTGGACCCTTCCTTTTGCTAACACCTAATTTTGTAGATGAATTTCTCTTCCTTTCTTATGTGTAGCATTGGCCACTGCCTCATTGTGTGGGAATACCATCCCTGATGCAGAACTGGTCTCAATAATGGGCAGAACAATGCTATTCTCTGTGTTACTTTTAGATGCCTTCTTCAGCTTTTTCTTTGGTGGACCCCTGAAATTGTTGAGTGGAATAAATTGCATATCTAGCTCAAGGCCCACCTCTGACAGGCCCATGAGCCGACCCCTATGCGGCCCATACGGGCTCCCTGACTTGGCGGACAAGATAACAACAACCCGGCGGGCGGCTCATCCGGATATCTGAAATCGAGCCAGTTCACTAGCCCTCCTATTTTCTATGTGGCATCTATGCATGATTCCTTTGTTTTCCTATGATGCTACCACGGATATGCAGGGATATTCCAGTTGTAACCGACCCGGATTAGAGTCCTGGTCGGAGTCAAGTAGGTTTAGATGGAAACCGACTTGTAAACCCTAACCCGCTACCCTATATAAAGCGGCCTAGGGTACCCTCATAAGGGACGAGACATCTCATCCTTTTTCTTATGTGTAGCATTGGCCACTGCCTCATTGTGTGGGAATACCATCCCTGATGCAGAACTGGTCTCAATAATGGGCAGAACAATGCTATTCTCTGTGTTACTTTTAGATGCCTTCTTGTGAACCATCAAGTCCCTAGTTCATCAATCGCCCCGCCTACAAATCAACCACTCGGGTACCCCCAGGTGGATTGCCGGTCCTAAGGTCCGACACTTCTTCAGCTAGGTAGGGGTAGATTGGTGAGCTTTTTCGATTCGAAAACACCATTGGCTTGATGGCAGATCCATCCGACATCATCTTCCCGGCGGATGTAAGCGGCAGCCCCAAGCACCTTCCTGGATGCAGCTTCTTCGCCGACTCCAGCGACTCCAGCTCCACCAACGCCGGCTTAACGCCGGCGAACTCAACCTCGACGACCCCGAGGACTCCTCCCGACGTGCCCGATCAGCTCATGCAGCAGATCGAGCAGCTCAACGTCCGCGAGCAGGTCCCAGATCTGCTTCCACATCGCCGAGTACCTTACCCCGACGAGATCATCGACGG